>CM021321.1:6272424-6376883 GCA_010645155.1 Tigriopus japonicus
GAGGTCTGGAAGTTCACTAATATTTTGGGATCCATGTAAAAATGTAAAAGGACCGATATAAAGATTCGAACCCAGTTTTGGTTAAAAAGTGGCAAGATAAAAGGGCATTATTTCGTATAGTATGCATTATTGTTTAATGTACTTATGGGCCATATCTGGAGAAAGCAAGTATTTTATTTTATTTTAAACAATTGTCTTCCATTAAGGAATGAATGAAACCCTTTATATTCGGGATCTTGAACCATGGTAACCTACCAAACTCATCACTTTAAAAGCACATATGGATACTCTTTGTTTGGAAGTAAATTGCTTTTATGCAGTTTGGAGAAATGGAAAAGGTTGTGTATGTTGGACAATTCATTTCTCATTAATTGTCATATTTGCTTTTTCCGGATGTAGGAACCTCGAGCTTTCCACATCAATGTGTGTCGCATCGCTCTCTCAACAACTCTAAAAAGCCGTATTTCATTCGCTATTCATTAAACTTATCCACTAAAAGCGATTGCATTTCTGATTCTTGCTACGACACGAATGCATTTCTTTTCGATTTCACGATGGCATTTATACTGCAACTTGAAAATGCAAGTTAATTTCAAGATTGACCCTTGCATACAATATCGAAGTCTTGGGTCTGAACAAAAACCACTGAATTTTTCTTGACGATGGTAAAGGCTAAAAGGAGTCTTTCAGCATGTGAACGATGGTGGTAACGATAAGAACCAAAAAAATGTCGTGGAAGGAATTTGTGACTTCTGCTGCATTTCATAGAAAGTTTCATAATTCTTTTAGGCGTAACAAGACGACTTCTTAACCTGGAACACATAGATCTGTGCACCAACAAAAGGTCCATCACACAATGATGGTGTCAGCAGGCCCGTAGGGTCTAATTCCTACCCAAAAAGAAATGCAGTGTGTACGCTCAATGCGGCCGAAATTAGTTTTTTCACACCCTCGAAAATCCCGTGAGCCCACGAACCGATCATGATAATATTTTACTCCCGACGTGTTGTTAATACCTTAGGTCGCAAATATATTTGATTTGGTTACTTTCTTTAGAAACAAACCCATGACTCTTTGTGACCCTTGTACATTGAACATTCACCCTTCCTCAAAAGTCAGATGGTATTGCTTTGTGCTGTTTTTCTTCAAGTGTTCCAAAAATCTGAAAGTTCTATTCGTCGGAGGGATTATCGTTTCATGATACAGACCAGATGGCGTTAAAAGTCTAGGCTTGCCAAAAATTGTCTGTGTTTTCAAGTGTCAGATTTCCGAAAAACGTTGCATTTCAGGCCAGTGGCATGGGTGATGTATGTTAGGAGTATTTCAAAGTAATTTAATTACAAATGAAGAAATTGGAAACCTTCAATTGAAAAAATCATTTATTTTTAAGTTTGATTTCCCCAGGAACAGGTCTTCTCTAGCCATCTTTTAATTCTAGGTCGGGCATTCCTGATTCAAAACATCACCCCCCTCAAGGTGTGTAGCCGAATGATAGATACTAGCAATCAAACATTTTTTTAACGAAAAATGTCAAGAATTGCTGTTCCAACTTCAAGTTGTGCAGATGAGAAGGAATCATAACAATTGTTAGGCTGAAATCCTTGTCTCCTGAAGTTGTTTCCCGGCAAAATAGGCGCGGCAAAATCTGATAAAACGCTGAAAGAGACAAAATCAAATGTTGAACCAAAAATATTTTCAGCTATTCTCATGTGAGGTTTAGTAATAAATATACCGTTGCATTATGTGTCTTTGGGTACAACATTAAGCATTTAAACGGACGAAAATGCAATGGTAATAATAGCACTTTTTAAATCTGGAGGTTTGGTTGCTTTTTTGTAGTAAACCAAATCTGACATCACAAGTAATCCCTCCCATTGGACGTGGCCAGGTTTGCCTAGCCCTATGTTTACAGTGCAATTAAAACAGGCCAATTGAGTTTTCTTCAAATTAGACATTTCTAATGTTCGATAAATTACACATTTGAATTTTCATCTCAATCAAATCAGAGAGTTTTGCTCTCTCAATGCTCATTGTTTAATACGGTATGTACGCAGAATGAATGGACTTCGATTACATTCGTTTGAGCTGAAAAATGAATTACTTTACAAAGTATAATCAGCACAACTAAGGTTACAATTACGGAAGAATGTAATTGATTTGCGTCTACTAGAAATCACAATTAATATCACATGCCTGTGAAATGCAAATACGTTGGCTTGTTCCAACTAAATATGGTTTTGAAGGCCACTAGCTCATTTAGTATGTTTGTAGATTCATCAAAGTAAACTTTAATTCGTTTAACCTTGGTTTCCAATGCGTCGCATTTGAGTCCGAAAATAACATGACCACGCCAGTTCCATCTAGGGTCTCTTGTTCCATCTTAGACATCAAGTTATGAAACATGTGTTTCTCATCTACTCTAACACACTCATCAAAGAAGAAGAGCACACAAAACCAGTGGAAATGAAGACCGCTCACTTCAATCTGTTTCCGCTTCTAGGTGAATGGAAGAAAGATCTCCTGAACGGTTTCGTCTTCTACCATCCCAGCCAAGGTCCAAACCATTTGGGACCAGTGGAAATTGAGCGATGGGAGAACGGGAAACGAAAGCCCGACGGAGCCACAGAGCGGACCATTTCCAATGAAGACCTTCATCAAAGGAGAACAATGAACGAGAACAAAAAGTAGGTAGCGTCGGATGCTCATACTACTCCCAAATTGAAAAAAAACCCTCAGATGAATTCTTTGAAACTTGAAACGTTGGAATGACTTTTAATGTTACCAAGGTCTTAAAGCTTCGTGTTTCACTCCTGTTTCTCTCGTTCCAGTTTAACATTCGCAAATCCTTCAACTTTTGCGCGTGGGGGTACAAAAGTTGTGTTGGGTAACATGGTAAGCTCTTCATCCCGGCCTTCATTGACGGAGACGGACCAAAACCCAGGTAATGAAACGGAGGAGTTCCATTTCCGAACTCCGAGAATTGGAAGTGGAAATCAAGGTCAAACTCTATCCGGATGCCGCTCCCGACGACAAGATAGGACTCTACTAAAAGCGATCTATGATTGGGTTCAAGGAAATTCCTCGAAAGAATTTGGAGAGGAAGGTGAAGAGGACGAATGTTGATTGCCCATTGTCGAGTCAAGATTACCGGGAGATTTCATCTCTTAGATCTTTTTGGGACTCCTGATTTGATGTGTTATGAACCATTGAGCGTGCTTTTGTCAGATGTCAGGGACACAAGCGCCATCATTTATTAGAATGAATCACTGTGATATCTTTGTTTGTGCAAACATATTTTTTTGACATTCACAGCTAGAAATCAAATTCATCGTGCTATGACATGGAAACAGGAACTGTCCAATAACAATCATTGGTAACACGCTTCGTGCCCTTTTTACTTCCGTATCCACAGGGACGAAAGGATCTTGACACACTCACTGCGGAATTTGAGGCTGAGAAGACAATACACGATCATATTCGTGGCTGAATTCAAAACTAAGAACACGTGGCTCACGGAGATCATGATCAGAGACCATAACGAGAACTGAGGTCGGTCGGCCTCGGCGCAACTAGCCGATCGATGAATGATGGCTAGTTCATGAATATTCATCATAACACGGGGAAAATGGCATATCAGAAAGATCAGGATGATCCCCATGAAGATGGCCGCCAAGTTGTCTTCACTTCGTCTTTGAGAGGAGGACCGGGTGGATTGAGGCATGAAAGCGTTCAACGCCCGAATGCGGGCATAAAGGCCTTTGTTCTTAACCTTGGGCCCTAAATCACTATTTGACGTGTCTGAAACTATCTTCAGCTCTCGTTTGATTGGCATCTCATCCAGGGCATCGAACTCTTGAATGTTCTCTGACACGGCGAGAGGTGGTTTATCATTACTGGCTTGATGAGGGCGGAGAACGAGCGAAGGGCTGGGGGAAACATGAACCTTGTGGCTGGCTTTTTCATCCTCGGATTTCCGTCTCTCCATTCTGGCCTTCCTTAGGGAACAATTCGATTTACGAAGACCTCGGCTTAATCCATTCGATTTCCCATTTTGGCTTGACCGCTCACCAAAGAGCTGAGATTCGTTTTCCACTGAGCTGGCATTGTCAGTCCCGATCTCTAATGGCGTGCATTCAATAATTAGCCGTTCCTTGGGTTTCTCTCCTGATTCCACTTGCAAATGTTGAACACGTGGCGGACTACTGGACTCTCTCGCCTGGGCTGACGGGCAAGCACTGGCCGGGATGGCTGGATGGGCAGTTGCAATAGTTGAGGCGGCAAGTCTTTGTTGTTTCCGCTTTTTTCTCGCTTTGATGGCGCTGAAACGAACGGGAATCCGTAAGTAAAGGCGCCTGATTTGATAGCCATACTTGATCGCATTTTAAATAATTTACCTGTAGATCTTGACGTTGAAAAAGACGAGAAGGGCGAATGGAATTATGCCCAACACAAACAGGCGACTCCAATTATTGTAATTCGAATACAATGGATGCATCCTGAGGGGCGTGATGCTCAACACAGGCTTCATGTAAAACGCCTGAAATGGAGGATTTATCAAAAGAGGCAATCAACCTATCAATCAATCAATCAACCATTGGAGCCAACAGGTCTTTCTTTCTCACTAATCTGGCAAGTGGCTTAGCCGGGAAATACTAATCAGATGAAAAAAGCTCACTCCAGTCGTTTTAGAGAACATTGACCTTCAATGTCTGATAGGACTTCTTTATCAGCAAGGTCAGGCTGCTAGTCTATTGTCTCCCGAGGACTTCAAGGCCACTAGACCATCTCAATCAGACTTACCGTAGTGTCTGTGGATGAGCCATTAGTCAAGAAATCGGTCGATGTTGACTCCACTCCATCAAAAAACGTCTCGCTCGGGCCATTTGTGGACATTGAGGGCGGCACCAATGCCACTTTTTGGTACTTGATTTCGGCCTCGAGAAACTTGGGAACGTTCAACAGGAACGACAGAATGCACACTGGGATGATGTACTTGAGTAATCGACGCTTCATTGCGTGGGCATCGTTCAAAGACTGAAAGGAAACAAGGCCATTCATTTGTTGTGTCGGTTATCAGGGGAGATTTAGAGCGAGAAGTTTCGTCACTCTCTTTTTGAAATTCATTTCCTTGGTGGGGAAAAACGTTTATGCTTCATTAACCTCAAGTCAGTTCGTTTTTGGACCTAAGCTGATATGAAAAGGCTTGTTTATATGTGTTTCTTTGCTCTTTTCTTTTTTGACCTTGGTTGAGCGTTTTTGAGAAAATGAACGTTTTTTAGATGTTATGCCCCTTTGAATCACAAACCATTTTCAAGCCAAGAGTTGATTAGGGCATCTTAAAATGACGAAGTTTAGGGGATCGTACATTTTGAACCAGCATACACTACAATGCTCAATTTCAAACAAAACAATGGCCAAAAATTGTTGGCTATATCAATCAACCTCTTGAATGTTACGTCAAATAGGATAGCAAACAAATGCAAAAAAGAACTGCGGTATTATACATTTCTGAATCAAACGCATCTTTAAAAGCCAACAATCCACCAATCTCTCACAAAACAGTTCATTCTTGGAGTGTTTTTTGTATTTAGTGTATTTGAACTCTCTAACGACGATAAATCGGGTCTGAATGAGTTTGAAACCTTGCTTTGTTAAAAACTGTTTCCAAATACATGAGCACTTCAGATACTAGAATGTTCAATTTTCCAAAAAAAAAACCACATTCCACCACAGACAAATATAGAGGCAAATATAACAAAGTATACGCAGCCCTTAAGCCATTTTGAGAATCCAATTTAAGTATCGCAAACTATTGAACCATATTGCATCTAACAGTGGCAAACAATTTATAGAGAGAATTATTTCGGGCCATGAATGAAAAATGAGCCGCTTCGAGGTTGCAAAATTGGAAAGCCAAATACAACAATGTTCAACAAAAAGTTGGAACATCCTACTCGGATTATACTAAACAGACTGCAATTCTTAGAAGAACGTCAACATGGGGAACCCGAAGCGTCGTCCTTCAAGAAATTTCTTTTGCTCGAGGGTCGTTCCAAAATATGGCCAATCACCAGAGGGTACGACCCTCACTCACTCACTCACTCACTCACTCACTCACTCTCTCCTTCTTGGTTCGTTCCAATGACCATTACTGAAATGGTGATGGAAAGTCCATCTTCTCGTGTTGGCGGCTTCTATTTGGACGGACTTACAAAATTGACCGGTCCCCTATTTGCCAACAGACACTAAATTTCAGTCTTTATGGCTTTGTGTCATCAAAAATATCATGAATGGTTGGCCTTAGGAAAATTGAAAAAGTAAGCATTTTTCATGGTGGAAACTCTCTTGGAGCTTAAACGTTTAAATGGACGACGCGAATCTTCTTTCGTCACCAATTTTCTTATCGCATTTACAATCTCTATCCCAAGGACTCGATCAATCGGAGTGGAACATTTAGATTGTCTGTCCCAATTTTATGGCCCCATTTGCTTTACGGAGAGGTTTCCAGAGGGGTTTCGCAAAGTTCCTTCTTGAATCAATAAAGGTTTCTTATTTGTTTAGGACACACTCCTAAATTCCTCATCGGCACCAAGGCGAAAAAGTTGAAAAGTTTTTCCAATTCAAGTAGAATTCAATTTGCCCATCTTCATGTTATTTGCCTTCAATATTTCTGTTTTTTTTTTCATTTTTCAATCTTAGATTTAAATATTGCTAAATTGACAGCAGTTCCAGGAAATTTACTTAAGTTCTATAGGAAGACTCTTCCTGCATCTTATTGCATGCGGGTATTGTGGCACGCTGCAATTGATTTTTGATAAATGAATTGCATTAAAAACATCAAGAATTCCACATCATTCATGATCTGGAAGCACTTGGACTAAATTGCCTTGCTCTAAAGGAGTTTGAGGCTAGTGCCATTTGTATTCTGAAAAAGACTCCTAGTTGGTCAATTCTTTGCGGCCATCACGCGTTCTTCCGCGGAAAACTGTAGAGGTCAGTTGTTGAAGGAATTTAGAAGTATGGTGGAACACACAATAGAAATATCCAAGCTTCAGCATATTTTTGAACATAAGCTTCATTTTTTAAAGGTAGAAACCGAACTCATGTGCTAAGACTATTCCAAGCATGGTCATTTGAAATAACCATAACTTCTAAATGCCCTGAACAGTTGACATGCAATCTTTTCAGTTAATTTTCATTATTTTCCACTCGAAATTAAATGTTCTACTTCTGATTTTTCCCCTGAGAGGAAACAACTTTTTTGAAAAGGCAATAACGCCTGACCTTGTACATTTAGTGACAAGTTTAGTCAGGGAAGTTTGAAAATACAATTCCGTACTTTTGATCTTTTTGATATTTATCTTTCGTTTTCTCAACAACTTTATTTTTGAGTGAAAGAGGAACAGGATGAAAAAAAAACACTCTTCTACAGTAATTAATTGAAGTGTTTTGACATTGCACTTGCGTATCCTGCAAGGGAATGTCTTCTTTGAAAAGTGACATCTCACATTTAAACAAATAATTTAATTAACTTCAAAATTGTGATAGCCAATTTGGAATTTGATCACAATTAACGAAAGCAATAAAATATCTGGAGTCTTAACTGAACAGGCGAGTAGTGTCCATTTTTGTCGTTTTGATTTCTTCAGACTGACGTACATCCATACCTCACGACTTGATTTCGTCTCAATAAAAAGCCGAGCCTAAAAAAAGAGCTTTCAGATAACAGAAAACACCAACCCTTATTTTTGCTCTGAACAGTTCAACTCTTTTTGTATAAATATGATACTGCTAATACAAAATCCACCCAAAGTCTTCTTGTTTAGTTTACTTAGATCAGGGATAGGCAACCGGTGGGCCCAAGGGTGGTTTTTGGGGGGCCCAGGAGCTATGGGGAAAGTCCAAAATAGTGGGCCCGCAAGACATCCATAGTACTGTACTCATGGGCCCAAAGCTCATTGATTGTTAATTTTTGGGCCCCTGAATCTACCAACTTCTGTTTGGTGGGCTCCTGGCACATGTAAACAAATTTGTGGGCCTTCACACAAAAGTGGTTCCTGACCCCTGAATTAGACCATTAATATTTGTTGGTTGGCATTTAGGGATATTTAGCCATCTCTCATTTCAACAACCGAAGCCAAAGGGCATGTTAGTCCCTATTTTCCCTTTGGAAAGAGTTGCCCGAGCAATTTGGTTTGAGATAAGCTGAAACGAAGTACTCGTTCCAGTGACTGCCAAGTCATCTTTTTTTCCCGGAGGTATTAAGTACAGTCTGGGTTCATTCATCCTTGTTACTATGCATTCTGACATGCCTCAAATATCTGTCTAGGATGTAATGAGGATAGGATGGGACAAAAGGCGATTGCTATTGAAAATTTAGTGCTGGAAAAAAATAAATGTCTTCCCATAGACCACGGATTGAGTCATCCTTGGTCAACTTTAATCAGATGGTTATATTGGGTCTCAAGTCAACCCAATCAATACGAATGGGGTTTCGCATTATCTTTTTTTTATGGTTAACAGAGTTTATTTAGTATTTAGTTGTCCTAATATTTTGTTCGCATGTGTGCAACAATGGAAAATATTTAAATATTTAAATTGCTAGCTTTATTTATAGATGCATTTACAGATAGAAGAAAAATGGAGGACGTATCCACCTACATGATACTAATTCATGGGACAATGATTCTTTGAATGTGAGAATAAGATACTTTTGAAGCATATGGTGTCATAAAAAACTGTGAAAAGATCTTTTAGATGATGAGCAAGATTCGCCATATAGACGTAACCACTCAATTTTATCTAAATTTGTGCAGAGATAAGGGCGGGAAACGACCAATTACGTCAAGCATTTAATTATTGGCATGATTGAATTGTTTTAAGGACGTTGTTTATGATCTTACAGTTCATGCTTCAACAATCGGAGAATTTTCAATGTTTCAAGTTCTGCAATAATTTTTCACATCTTGTAAACTTTGGTCATCTTGGTAGCGTGGGATTCCGTAAATTATCAAGGAAGTCTAAAAATATTAAAATATTGTCTTTATGCGAATCACATCCTCTGTCAGTGTGATAGCATTCGAGGTACTTTGCTTGATTGGTAACAGCTTGAATCAAAGAGAGGAAGCAAATGGGAAAGATTACCCTATCAACCATTTTGTTCCTAGAACAGATGAGCCCATGCGTGCAAGAACAAATGCCATGTACTTTGTCTAGCACTTTCTATAGAGGTTTTCACCTTGAGAGAAAGAAAGCTCGAAAAGTTTTTGAAAGATCTTATAAATAAATTTCATACAAATCTGTTTACTAAGGCAAAAAGAGCTGTTCTTGGATTCCAAAGTTTGAGGTATGTTCAAAGTCAAACATGAATTTCACCACTCTAAGGCTACAACTCGTTTAATCTTTTGACGAGTTCCGCTAATATTATCTATCATCAAGGTTTTATGATCGGTGAGCCATCATTTAACCTATTACGTCGAATTCGGAAAACTCATAAATGTTTATTCAGGCCTGTATACTGATTCTACGTTTTATCTTTAAAATCATTTTTTTCCATTGTTTAACAGTGGCATTTTCCTGCGTTTTTTTTAACAAACCAGGAAAACGGTAGAAAAAAATTACATGATCAATTGATCATAGCCAAAGGCTAGGCTTACACCTCCTCAATTTCTTCTTGTGCAATGGTGATGAAGGCATAAAATAGAATTAATATGCAACATGAGCACTAACTATTTCAAAGCTTAATCTTTCATTAGTTAAATATGTATGTATTCCATGTCCAATTATAGAATTAAAGATTATGACATGGTGCACACACCATCACAGAATCATGGAATATGGCTGTCAAAACACGAATTATTATAAGTTTCGGCTTATTTTTTAAACACTTGGGGATTTAAAAATATATGTTTTGTAACTTGATCTCTTTTTAGCAAATATTTTTTCAAACCTCAATGAGCACAATTTACTATCCATCGAATGAATAAATTTTGAAGCAAAGCCTCAAAACTCCCCAAAGCATGGGAAGATAGAGAAACATGTAAATTCTAAAACATGGCCATTGTTGTACAATGATTCTTCTCTCTGAGCAATGAAGATTCCTCCATTTTGATCTAATAAGAAGAAAGCTCCACATTTTTTTTTTGCGGTGAATAGATTCTTGTAAACCTAAAATGAGTGTTATCTTCATACGAGATTTGTGAAGACTTGCTATCTACTGAAGGACAAGTACTTCCATTGTTCACTTGCCCGGATACGCATTTAATTTCCTGTCCTTTATCTAAAGCCACAAAATCTGCTTAGGAACACACTCGAGACAAAACTTGAACCAACTTCAAATTTGTTAAGAAATATCGAATTGCTTATGAAGGAGGAGCTTCGGCCCGTCAAACTTTTCTTCCTGGTGAGCTATTTTTGAGAAAAACGAGTTTCTTATGGCAAAGAAAGACCATCTTTTACAGAACAAAAAACAATTGTAGAATGATTTGCCATTGGTTGGTGACATTTTTAGACAATGTTGTGAACACAACACAAACCACGCGGGTTTTCAAAGTCAAATGGAACTGATTTTTTTCCAAAATTATCATTAAAAAAGTTTCACCAAGAGCTCACTGATAACTAGCTTCCTCCAATGGATGAAACCCCTTTTCCATGTAAAGTTTTTAGCGTTTCTTAGAGTAAATAGCCTGTCCAATCCCGGGAATATGACGTTTAGAAAATGTTACGGCTTCTAGACCATTTTGATTACAGTCTAGTTTCAAATCTCATTTTAGGCCCGATTTTCCTCCTTGGAAGATCCGGAATAGCGTCATTTGTTAGGCTAGTGTAGGAACATATCTCAAATACTGTTGAATGGATTTCTTTATCATAAGGAAACACGGATGTGACTAAACATATTCTGAAAGAGCGATTTCTTTACCTCAGCATGGGTCCTGAACTCGTTTTTTCCTAGCCCATATTTATTTCCCAGAAAAAGATTACTGATTCTGGCATTCTAATGTTTTTGAATAGTCCACATCATCAAAGACAAATCAATATTTTCATCTCGGCGGTACTTTCAAGATTTAAGTTGCAGAGGAAAACGTGAGCCTCAGTCCCTTAGTTGCTTCATAAAAAGCTTCCTGTTCTATTTGTTCATCCCCAACTATCACACGTTGATCCTCATCTAGGTTTTGACATGCGATGTCACGGAGCCTCGTCAGCTATATGATATGGCGTACAATGGATCAATCGAATGCGACACTGAATGGAACAAGATTGAATTACCTGACTATAGTTGACAGGCAAGTGAACGGCGGAGTATCGCTCAAATGCAATCGCCACTGTCATGAAGATGCTTCCCGCCATCGAGGTTTGGTACAATGGGTACAAAAAATAAGGAAACATCAAGATGTGCACATCTGAAGCTGAGTGAAAGCTCTTCCGGAGACTCTCGAGAATGGCGCCAATCAGATAACACGTGTCAAACGTGGCCAGTGTGACCAATAACAGATTGAACGAGTTCCTCATCTCTTTGCGAGTCAGGACGAAACAGGATAGGATGTTCCCCAGAATACCAAATACGGCCAAAATGACCTGAATCACGCCTTCCACCCAAAACGAGAAGGCCACTTTGAACTCGGAATCCTCCCTTGTGAAAGTAGGACATTGCAGTGAATCGGAGGTCGACGTAGAAGAGTGACCCTGAATCTCTCCGTTAGCTGTTGTGGGCGTCGTGGTGAAAGTGGTGAAAGTGGCAAAGCTGTGTTGGAATTCTAATGGATCTAAATGTGATCCATTGAACGAGGCGTAGGGTGTGATATTGAGCGCATGTAAGGGAAAAGCGGATGTCAGGTTGGCCATATCACCGGCGCTTTGGAGAACAATGAACGGCCAATTAACGCGCTTTGTTCTCTGGATCAAGTCAAATTGCTAGCATCAGTGGCCTCAATAGGTTCTGTAAATGAAATATTTGGCATTGAATAAGCTACAAGATTCATTTTGATTTTTCCTAATATTATCTAAAGAAGCTTATGGGAAAGCAGCGTCAACGAGGTCAAGTTGTTGGTCTTTTTTTAGCTTCAATTGTTTTAAGCTTCAATGTAAAAAGGCTTCACATGAAAGCCACTTGTCGTTAGGGTTAAGTTGACGCTTCTTTCACATAAGCTTCTTTAATGTTTTCGGAGTTTAAATAGCCAATGATCCGTTTTTGTAATGAATGGCGAAGAGTTTGTACTTTCTGAATCTGAATTGGGCGCATTGAAACAAGATCGACATTTGAGGGTCAGATTTAAAGTCTTCCCAAAGTAAAGTGAATGAATGACTGTTTGTGAATGGTACTTGTTACTCAGGTTTGAAATAATTACTTTCACATTTGCAGTGACATTAACGTTTTGGTTCTTTCACGCCTTAGAAAAACGCTCCCGTACCAACGTTATAAGCCATCAGCTATTACATGCAAGGACAAATTTAAATGGCACACATGTCACATTATGAAAATAAAGAGAAAGCACTCAAGCAGTAGTCTTCATGGCTAATTTTGTGAAATGTCACGAGATATAAATTAGCCAATATTCAAGCGAGGTTGAAGAAATCCAAGTTTTTTGAAGAATAATTAAAATCTCTTCCATCATTAGACATTTGTAAATTATCACTCTTGGCTGATTTCCCAAGTTTAACTCGAGAACGTTACTGGCAGTTTTAAGAAATTGCTTTCGAAATGTACAAGAAGGGCGCCACTTTATTACATCGTCATGAAGTCAAATTTCAAGCAGAAAGATATCGACCTAAAATTAAGGTAGGTGATGAATAAAGACGAAAACGTGTTACGATTTTGCACATTATTTACATGTTGTTTGCATATGTTTAACAAGTAACGTTGACCTTTAACCCTATTATTACATAGACTTCCATGACCCAGTGGCCTTTTCTTCTGATTCGGCATGGCAAAAATGTTCGTTGCTTAGGTTTGTTTGCAATTTTTGCAATGTTTTTAAACTCAGTGAGGGCACTTGGCGATAAATCAGTGGTTTCATCATATGCAACCTGCTAAGCATTCCCTTTTGCTTCTATTTTTGTCACACTTGTCGGTTCTTTCTTACAATTTTTCGAAATATTGAATTGTATGCAGTACTATTTTAAACCAAATTATGATTAAAAAAATCAGTGCTAGCTAGCGCAGCTGTGTAATAAGTACTAGAACAACAAAATAGATTTCTAAGGTTTGGCTAAATCGGAACTGTCCCTAGTGGGTTTTGCTGTTGGTGAAATATTTCCTTAGTCCATTTTCCCCATCGAACATGCCCTTTGGGGATAACCGTGAAGTTGATTTTCCTCATTTCATCTCGGTCGATTTGCGTCAAGGGTTGAGCACTCCCTGGGATTGTCCCGTAATTCATCAAATATGTGTATGTTTACCACTTCTTTAAAAAGACATGGGTACGTTCTTCATTTTATGCTGGGAAGTTACGATCTAGTATTTGCATTAAACGAACTTTGTAGAGAGAAACAAACAATATAATTGCCTCTATTATGGGTTACTAACCAGACAAGGGCACCGTAAATGCATGCTATTTCCGTACTTTAGAAGTCATTGTAGCGTATGTTCCAATCTAATGTCTCAAATAATTGCCTGTACTGACCACAAAAGAACGCTCCGATAAGTTTCTAAGCCAAAAAAAGGCTTTGTTCAAATTTAGCCACCAAATCTGTTCTAACAAAAACTAATATTAAGTAGAGGTAGTTTTTCGTAGTTAACATAGACAGAGTCTATGCATACAAAGAGAAAATCAATGGCAAAAGTCCAAACACTCTAGACCGACTTTATGATGTCCGACTTCGAATTGTTATTGGAGCTCTCAAAGATAAATACTTGCAAAAAGTCAAAATCGAACCATTCTTGCTGCACTGATTGGAGGCATGTCATTCATTATTTGGCCACTTTGAAGAAGAGGCAAATTGATGGTCCTGTTCGATGTGTGTGTGCTTGTGTGTGTGTGTACTGTATACGTACATGATTCAAATTACTGAATGTACCGATGTGTTTCGAGTTGGATTTTTGGCAGAGGTTTGCCATTTTGGTTTTTAGGTTCAAAAATCTGGCCAAAACTAAACTTTTAACAAGCAGTAGACCTGCTCTATCATAAAATATGACAGCACTGCTAACTCGAAATCCATTATTATAACTGTCGATGAAACTCGAAATGGAACTAGTTCGAGTGTTGCCAAATTGGTCCCTGTTCAGTTCTTTTCAAAAAGTTCAATACAACTTGCCCTTTTTAACAGCGAAAAACTTCCGAGTCAAAAATGGCAGCACTCCCAGTTCGAAACGCATCACTACTGAATGGTTCAGGCATCTTGGGTTGGGTTGGGCGAGTTCGAATTTCTGAACGTGCTGCATAAATTGTTGAATGAATGAAATTGGCCAAATAAGGCCATTCACTCTCGAATAAAGTCATTCAAATAGTTTGGAGAGTACCCTCCAATCAAATCCCATTTTTTTGACAATAACAACATTTCTGGTCAATCATTCATACTTGACTTGGCCAAATGGTTGATATAATATACAGTCTTTTAACGAACAGCTGACTAGAAGGTCACCATTCTTATGCAGGGCCCCAAGAATTGTACCCTGACAAAAACGTTTGACCCATTTTCGAACGTCTAAATGTGTTTTTGGACACATAAGAACAGATATTTCGTGTAATAAAGCTCGAAGGTTGCACATGTTTTGGATTTCATTGGTTGCACTCAAAGGACTCTTATAGTCGATTGTTACTCGATCAGTCAAAAAGCCAAGTCAATATGAAACCTCGCGAAAATCAGGCCTTGAGTTAGGATCGACTTGAAAATTATTTGCCGTATATATGGGTAAACAAGTGGCCCAAGGGTAATTTTTGGGGGCTCAACCGTTATGTGGAAAGTCCCAAAATGGTCCCCTGGTTCCTCAAAATCAAATTGAATGGACATTGACACAAAACTTCTGCTGACCCTTGGCCTAGGGTGTAGGTTTTAAATTCAATCGATATATTTGTAACAATGCGTCTTTCACTTCTCGAGTCACTTGCCTTCAATAATTGTTTCGGACTTCAGTGAGCGATCAATTGTATCTTTTTCAAAAACCATTACTCTTAGTGCCCAGCTTCATAAACGAAGATGATTAAAATTGACAATTTGAATGTCAAAGCCTTGAACTCGTTTAGAAGCACTCGCATTAGCCATTATCATCGAGGCCTTCGATTGCAATTTGCAACCCTACTTCATGCAATCACTATACTGTAAAACCATTTGCTTTTCGGCACATCACGTTCCAAGAGCTCGTTCAAAGGTTTCTCTAGTGGCTTATAAAGCCTTCTGAAGAGGATTTTTAGCACATGGCGAAGCAATTTGGTGCTAAGTTGGGAATTAGTTTTTTGCGTGAGGAGAATAAAGTTTGGAGTGATCCGCTCTTCAGATTGCCTGTTTGGACGAAGCTCAATTTGTACGTACCAACTTTCCATCTTCGACTTTCTGTCAATCTGGCTAACTTTTACTGTGGAAACTGGACCAAGATGTTATTAAGAAATATTTGCTTCCAAATTAATCTAATGGCCGTTTAATCAAAGACAGATGCAGATGTTGTCGTCGTCGTCGTTCTGTTCTCCGTAGTTGGGCATTTTTGTTGGTGTGTGGAAGATTGCCGACAAACAAATTAAGTGAGAGACTTCGTAATATGTCAACAAGCTAAACCGATTTGACATTCAAAGAAATGCCATCAAAGGTCTGCTGGCTGACATCACACATTTCCAAGAGACTCGTCTTCGCCTTAATTGTCAAGACTTGAACGCCAACACCAAAAGGTACATCAGAGAAAAGGGACTCCTATCAAAAAGTCATTGCAACTTTTCTCTCGAAGTGAGCTTGGATTGAGAAATCTCTCAGGGTTGAACATGGTGTTGAGATATTTCAAGAAAATTATCGCTCAGAGGAGTTTGCCATCAAACTACTTACAGGGTCGGCGGACCAAGTGTAGACTTCTTTAGACAATAATAAACATTGAAATTTTCGACTTCAGATTTCGGTTTCAGAATCACGAAATATTATTGGATACAAGTTGTTTTGCACATGTCCCTGTTGGAGCCCTTGGGACTAAATGAGTTCATAGCTGCAATAAGATGAATGGGACAGTTTGGAACAGGGCCTTGGATTTGTTCCTCAGCGAGAGGGAGGTAGAATTTTGGGTTGGTATTTTGAGAATTTAGTTTCCCAACTTGTCTGACTTTTAAAGATCATTCCAAGAAAGAAGTCTATAATCCTCAATTAGACCTGAAATGGGCGCAGCCTATGTACTAAAAACGCCAAAGTCTACACTTGGCCGCCGACCCTGTAAATTCCTTTGGAGCTGAACATTTCTGCTTTCAGACGAGTGTTTCGGAATGTTTAGGGAATGCGATGAATGGCTCCTTTGGCCCAAGGAGGTTCAATCCGCTTACCCTAAAACCCACAGTAAAAAAGATTCAACTTTGATTCTGGGTTGGTCTTGACGCATTATTTTTTACGTACTTTTCCGTAGAATTCTCAAAACGCCATTAATGCATGGTAAATACAAGTAAAATCGAATACCGTGCACTCCCCACTGTAATTCCAATTGCCTCAATAGGTCGGTTGTTGAGGTAGTTTTGAAGTATAGTAGAAGCTAGTGATGGACCGAAAGGGCTCATAACCGAAACCGAAAGTTTCGGCCAAAAGAGGGCTTAACCGAAACCGAAACCGAAACCGGAAGCAGTGTTCACTGTTTACAAAATTGTTCAAATGCAAAATCCGCCTTAAAAATTAGAATGTGTTCAATGTTGGGTAGTCACTAATTTTGAAAAATCTTAAAACTTAAATTTCAGAGGTTTTTGGACCAATTTTTTTTTCGATTTTGTTGTCAAACTCCATTTTATATAGTGCTTGTTTGCTTTCGGTTTCGATAGGCATAACCGAAACCGAAATTTCGGCCGTAATTTCGGCCGAAAGCGCTTTCGGTCCATCACTAGTAGAAGCACATCTAGAAACACGAAAGAGGACACGAAAAAAAAACACATGACGCGGAGTGGAAATAATCATGCTCAATCCAGTTTCCCTACATAAACTGCAATTGAAAAACACAGCTTTTGTAGCGAAACTTGATCGAGCATGATTATTTCTACTCTGTCTCATGTGCTTCTTTTGTGTTTCTAGTTATGCTTCTACTATACTTCCAAACTACCTCAACAACCGACCTAATAACTTATGTAAATTGATGACCTGAGAAGTATACATAAGGTCTGTTAATCAGACTTGATTTTGGCATCCTCTAAATTTTCTCTTTAGGCTTCATCAAGTGGTCTGTTAAACCACATGTTAAACCGCATAACAGCACTAATTCATATCGCTCAAAGTCAAGTTAGATTAACGGTCGTAAAGGATAGTATCTGATCATCAGGTGTTGAAATGCAAGTGTCATGGAACGTTAATTTGACCAAAATTTGGTATACTCAAACGATTTAAATTTGTGCACTCAACATGTGACCTATAGTCAAGGAATTCATTGCATCCATAGTCAAGATTCCGAAACATTCTGTACAAAAAAGTATTTTCAAACGATAACTTCATAAGCGGATAACCCTCTTACCATTCAAATTAGTCTGAACCAACTGAAATTGAAATGATTCATATTACATTTTAAAAAACATGCCATTTAAACATTATGTTAAACTTTTTGTAGTTTTGGACACTTTTGGCAATAATTTCTTACACGCCATCTTCTCTGATGGCTCTCTCAATGGGATAATTCAAGAACGTCTCCAGAGGTTCTAGATGTCCGTGGATAATTCAAGCGAACAAAATGTAGATCATCATCTCCACAATGAAATTTGTGGATTGTATTTCATCAATCTCTAGCCCCGAAAAGCGGCAAAATGTCCCAACAAAACTGCTCAAATGTTCCAAAATTGATCTGAATCCCAGAACAGGGAAGTCCAGCATTTGATATTTGCTCACCTTGATATCGAAATCATCATTTTGGAATATCACTGAGTGTAAGCATCACCATCAAAGATTACCAGGAAACTCGATGTCAAACCATTCTCGGCGATTCCAGTGACGAAACTGAGCAGGATTGGATTAGATTGGGGAAGTAAGACCTCGTTGGTTCGTTTCTCTCGCGCTCTTGCTTACTTGCTTGCTCTCTCTTCCATTCATGTTGTGGCCTTTCCAATGGCTGGGCTCGATTTGCGTCTCCCTACATAGTGTAGTGAGTACGCTTTTCAATATTGGACCGTTCCAGGTTGCTAGATTCAGGTTAGGGCCCTTATTTTTCTATAATCCCAGATAATTCGCCGAAGAAGGGCATATTTAACAAGGCGACAAAGATTGACGAGAGGCCTTTTACGATTATAAGGGTCTGACTAATGAGCGAAAGACGCCCTCTGAGCTTGTCTGACTTCAAAGCAAAGTATCTAACCGCATGCTGAGTTCCTCGTTTTCTATTAAAAGAGCCCCCTTACCGGTCTTTGTTATTTTTGTCATTATTGGGACCGGGGATCCAGACATCATGAATTGCGGAGATGAGACCATATGGTTTCTTGTTTGGTGAGGTGTGTCTGATGATGATAGCCTTTATTTGCAACTAGACGGGAACACGTGTTGTTTGTATTCATCATTTGGGCCTTTAAGGTATTGATTGACATTTGAGGTTAAAAAGCAGGATTAGACAAATTTCTACCTACTATTCAGGGGTTGTCCAAATCTGCCAACAGTTACTCGCTGGTGGATCAAATTTTGGATAAATGTTGATTGTATAAATTACGAGGGATATCCAGACTAGAGGTAGACTGGGCCTGTAATTCGTTAAATTGCACCATTTTCGGATTTATGAAAAAAATCGAATTGAAGATTTGTCTCTTGTGAGCAGATGTTATTTTACAAATTTTGTTGTTAGACAAACTTGCTCGAAGCTATGATTTATTTAGGCAATGTATGTTGGTTGACCCCTGTATACATAGAAAATAAACGTCAAGAGCGAGCAACATGACAAAAATGGTGTATCTTTCAAAGCTAAGGTGTCTCAAATCGAAATTAATCATTTTTTCTGAGCAAATGTTTAACAAACATAGAAATATAAGTACAGTATGAGCAACATCTTGACCTTACAAAATATTGGATTTTGACGAGTTTCTCGCCCTTGACGTCCATGTTTTGAAACGTGCAGGGGTCACCCAACATACCTTGTCTAATGAAATCATAACTTCGGACAAGTTTGTTTGACAACAAAATATGTTAAATAGCATGTGCTTACAAGAGTTAAATCTTTATTTCGAATTTTGACATAAATCCCATAATGGTGCAATTTAATGAATTACAGGCCTAGTCTACCTCTAGCTGGATATCCCTCCTATATTAATGATTTAGTTTTTATAGGGAATCGCATTCCTTGTAACGGCAGTAGAAAATCCGTAATAAAAAAGGTTCAACATTCTAGGTACAAAGAAACCTTGGGATTACATTTTTTATTTTTGTTATCTTTTTCGCAAAACTAGGTTAAGCTGTCTTCTTATTGTATAAATTTTCCATTGATGTTTATGCACAGGCTATCCCAAATAAAAGTTAACTTTTAGAGCTTTGGCGATAGATCACCATATTTTGGAAATAATGACATTAAAGAAAAAACAATGGGTGAGCCAACAATCAAAGAGAGGGTTGCACTTAATTGTTCATTTCTTTCAATATTTTAGGGGCCTTAACGTTCCCCTCACATTTCGCAAAGAAAGTCAATATTTAGTTTAAAATAAGAAAAAAACAAGTAATTAATTGGCGGAAGAAGTCAAATGAAATTTAGAAACTCAGCCACAGAAGATGCAGATTCAACAAAAACGACTAAAAACTAAAACTATGGAGTGGACCAGTTTGCCAATTCGATCATTTTCGAACTGTTATGTTTGGTTCTAAATGTTCAATGGCTTTGTGGAAACAGTCTATAAGTTGACAAAAGCTCACAAAATTACCAATTCATGTTGTATTCAAAATTTTGTGATTCAAAATAATTAGCCTGAATATATATTTTATGGTTCAAATTTGTTTTCATTGCTAATTTAGAATCTTGGTGATATCTATTTGCTAATGCACCTTAATGGTTGCCCAATATTGCAAAATGGTACAAAAAAGGCTAATTCAAGCCAAAAAATCCCGTCGATTAATCGTGCTATTCTAAACTTCCTATCTTGATTGATGAAAACAAGATTATTTTCTGTGAAAACGCGGAGTCATTTTTCTATCTCTAAACAAACCCCTAAAATGGGAACTGAAGCGTACCAAAACGAAATGGAAAAAAGTTGGGGGCCTTGATGGATAACCTTGGGTGGTGGAAAGAGAGAGAAGGGAAAGTACTGTATGCCAAGCCCCCAATCATAACTTGACTTAATAGCAATGCACTTGCGGAATGACATGTTACACACGATGATCCTCGGAAACTAATGATATATTTGGAAACCAAATGTCAAGTTTGCAAAGCAACAGTCAAAAGAACTATTCTCGGCGTTTGGAAGGGTATCTCGTTTGGTGTCAACTGTACATAATTGAAAATAGATTGCTAAGGAACACAATAGTTTTCCATTAATGAAAAGGTATGTATGGTTCCTGGAACTGAAGAATTTTCTGCAATGCATCTGCATTTGGAGAAAATCAATGATGTAAAGTATGAATCGATTGGAAACAAACAGTTCCAGCAACGTTTTAGGTGGTTATTCACATTGCTTTGATCTTTATTTCTTTGATAATCCGATTTCTGACCCGGAAGAAGTGAAGGCATACCTATAAAGAACGTAATCTAAAGTACACACACATCTTAGAACTGAAAGGTTTCTCAAAGGAACAGATCCTTTCTCAAGGTCAACCTCTTCAAATTTCGTAGGCAGTCTATTTTTAAATGACATCCGAAATCCCTTGACATTTTGAATAGTTGGAAATTATCGGTTCCGAAATGATCTAACTTTTAAGCGAGGAATAAATTGAACAAAGTTATTCATAATTACCAAACTTAACAGATTAGGACAGCATGACCTTCAGATAATCTTGCAAGACTCAAATGTACACCATTCATTCAGGAAGTACAAGTTGCGATGGAATGAGTAACAAAGAGATTAGTTTTAGGAAAGTAGGTTGTCCATTTGCGTCCTTTCATGAATTAGCTGACTTACAAATGACAACCTCAATATAAAATATGACTTGAGTAGCAAAGGAATGTTAATCCTATGACGAAAATTTTTCTCCAAAGGAAAATCTTCATAACTTTGGAAATCTGCTTTAAAAGATTTACGGAGAAACATTATCATGCCGTCGGAAATCTATTTTTGGAGACATGTGTAGCGTACATTAAATAATCAGTGGTATTTTGATTAGATTGCAAATCAAACCTGCTTCCGAAAAGCCTCATACTTCTGATAATTTGTGATACTAAGGCTAGCAAGAAAAATGAAGTACAGGCCCAACAACATAAAATGAGATGATTTGTTGAGTTCATATTCAAAGGAATATGCAATAAATCTTTAAAGAATACCTAAACAAAAGTAGTTTACAACTTATCATTTGAAGTGATGAGCACCTCAATAAATTTCCAAGACCGAGCTCGAATCGTGCCGATCACACAAGGTCAGTTGTTGAGGCCATTCGGAAGTAAAGTTGAAGCATAGTAGGTCGCTTTTTGGGGTAGTTTTGAATTACGTATAAGGTCAGTTGTTGAGGTAGTTGTGAAGTTTTTATAAGGTCAGTTGTTGAGGTAGTTTTGAAGTACGTATAAGGTCAGTTGTTGAGGTGGTTTGAAAGTATAGTAGAAGCATATCTAGAAACATGAAAGAAGCATGTGAGACGAAGTAGAAATTACCATGCTCAATCAAGTTTCCTTGCATAAACTGCAATTGAAAATTGCATAGGAAAAATAGTATTGCTGCATTTGTGATTGAAAAACGCAGCTCATGTTGCGAAAGTTGATCGAGCATGGTTATTTCTACTCCATCACATATGCTTCATTTATGCTTCTTAATCAATCTTCCAAACTACCTTTACAACTGACCTGTTAATGCGGAGCAGAAATAACATACCCGATCAAGTTTCTCTATAAAAACTTCGTATTTCAATTGCAAAATCGCACCTTATGCACTATGCATATACTCGATCATGGTTATTTTCCGTCTTAAAATATTTCGGTAATAGTGACGATGAGAGGTCCGGACGAAAGAACGAACCAGTGTTGTCAGAATTTTTAGAACCAATCATGCCAAAAAAGCAAAAAAAAAAAGAAAAAAGAAAGGCCAGATTGGGCAAGATAAAAACAACTTGCGTTACTGGCCTGCTTTGGCACTTCACCCAATAAGTTTGGAAACCAAAACAGTAATGATTTAAAGCAATTCAGATGTTCTAGGTAGAAAACTTTGCTTAAAAGAATGAATGTCAGATCAAAAATACTCATCAATAACCTGGAAATGAAGAATTTTCCATAGGGGCAATTTGTTGAGATATATATGAAAGTAGAATTTGTTTTAAAAAAGAGGTAAGTCTTCTCTGGGCATTTACCATTTTTCAATTTGAAGCTATTGATTTGGAAATATTTGGCAACGCTGTTTTGTTGTCTTTTCATGCGGACCTCACATCGTCACTATTACCCATATTTCACCTATACTTCTACTGCACTTCCAAACTACCTCAACAACCGACCTAGTAGCTTACTCTTGAAAAATCTATTCGAGCGCTGAATTTAATCGAATAATGTTTTCATAAAGATGGTGTGAAGGAAAACCTTGCCAATTAGCAAGTTATTGCGTTCGTTCGATGGAAGAGTTCAGACAATTGGAAAAGTGAAATTCAAGAAGAAAGTGATATCGCCATTTTGAAGTTACTACCCCTTTATGTTTGAAAGTTTATTCGTATTTTTATATCTGAGACATTGAAATTACCATGTACAGTATGTCCCATAAAAAATGCGAAACTTTGAAGAATAATTTTTGGATAGCAGTAATCAATATTTTTGCTGTTTTAATACTTGTGTCATCATTTGACTATTTATTCCGAGATGATGTGTACAAAAAGTGGTCTCCCATTTAAGAATATGAAATAAATGTATGAAAGGAGGTTGAGACTGTTTTGCTGCTTGCCCAAAAACTCGAATTACAAAATCAAACAAAAATTGTGGAATGCCACCTGGCTACCGTTTACTGAATCCAACATTCACTCCTTGATGGACCACGTCCAAGGAAGCCGGGAAGTGGCCATCCACGGTCTGCTCTTGAACCCAAGGCCGTCAGACCGGTGGGACAGAATGAGGCAAAATCCCGCATTTGAGATCAAACCGGAAATTGGCCAAGGAAGCCGATATTTCGTAAATTACTCTGTAGAAATTGGTCAAAAATGACTTGAATGGTTGGTCAAGTGCAACTGTTGCATAGTAGTTTTTTAAATATTGGCTTTCTTTGTCACTTTTTGGATCGATTTCATAGGATTTTGCCTCATTTTCTATTTCACTAATCTGATGACCGTTGGTAGGCAAGCGGACCTTGAACGACCTTTTTCTGGCTTCCGTGGACGTATTCCATCAAGGAGTGAACGTTGGATACATGAAACGGTAGTCAGGTGGGATCCCACAATCGTTGCAATGAGAAATGCAGGGGGAGGTTGGAGTGATCTCTCTAAAAATATTATCGCGGGCAGATGACAGAAGAGAAAAGGCATGTTTGGCAACGGTAGGTGGCTTGTGAAAATTTGGGCGGTGGAAGGGTTTCTCCATTTTACAGACAGCCCTGATGACTGAGATGCTATGAAAAATGTTGAATTGCAAGTTTGAACACCTTTGGTTCGGAGTTTGGAAAAATATGCAAACTTTATTTGCTCATTCTTGCATGAGCAAATTCTCAATAAAAGGCCACTGTTTTTGTGTAAATACAAGTGTAAGTGATGTTACAAGCACTGATTTGTATCATCAAACTCCAAAACCATCAAAGTTCCAAACATAATGCCTTGTTTTGTACCTGTTTCTCCTCAATATCAATGGGGCTTTTTAAGTGCTTGCTATTTTTTAATCAAAAGAACGAATTTTGCATGTTCTTACAAAACAGACAATGAATATATCCAAACTTGCAATACGACATTTTTTATAGCATCTAAGTCATAGAGACGGTCTGAAAATGCAAAAAATGTTGCACTACCCAAATTCTTATGTTGATGTTCAAGCCTTTCCCTTCTCTTTCATCCGATAGAGCGATAAGATTTTTGAAAAGATCACTCAAACCTCCACGTGCATACCTCATTAGTTATACGGGTGTTTGGGCGCACAGCAAACCAGTCACACCCTCCTTTACATCCATTTTTCTTAAATTTCTTACTCACAACCCACTATTTTATTTACATCATCCGAAATTATACAGTCAAATGATTACACACAAGGCCTAAAACAGTAAAAAAAAAATGATAAAAGCTGCCCTAAAATAAATCTTGAAAACTTTCGCATTTTTTATGGGACATACTGTATATCTTAATAGTAGGAAACCGTTTGGCTGAACTAATCAAGCGTCTATTCATTGGGATTAGTGAAGTGCTGGATTTCGCGTATCGAAATTAGGGCGATTAACAGATGGTATAAACTAAAAAGTAGAGATCAGATTTGAAATTTCTTTTTATTAAATTGATTTTTCAATTTTCCCAAACTTTTATTGAAATTAGTTTTTTTCAGTTTTTTGGAAGTAAAATCAATTTTTGGAGGTAATTTTGGACTTTTACAGGATTTTTTTTTTCAAGTAGTTCAAGTATTCTTTTAGGTATAAGAAGCATGAGCAAAACTTCTGAGATGGTCAAATGTCTCGAAAAGTGTAAGTCTTTGGTCGTCTGGTTTTTGGAATCGCAAGATGACTTCATCAAAAACGGATCAAAATGCCTTTGGACTTCAATGGTCATCAAAATGTTGTTGTTGTTGCTAACTGAGGTCGTCCTCGTCTCCACCAAAGTCACAGGAAGGTGGCTGCGCTTGACGTGTACATAGAACCGACACCCCCGGTCCTGACAGTCCCTGCCCGCATCCGGGGACTTTTAAAGACTTTTTTACGCAACCGATAAAAACCCTTATTGGGCATTTGAAAAAAAATTGTAAAAATCAAAGTATTCGAAGAAGCAAGAAAAATCCGAAAATATTGGACACTTTGACGAAAAAAACACGAATAAAATTTAGATAATAACCTAACCTAACCTGTACAGTACTCAGAGAAGGTATGAAAGGTATCTGATACTGAATGTCTTCAAGAGCATTCATGGGCTCTGTCCTAACCCAGGATTTGAGATCAGTAGTAGTGATCGTAGAGGTTTTTACATGCGTTCTGAGAGCACCTCCAAATCCAAAGGAATCGAGACTAGTTCAATCAATGAAGTCCTCCTCTCTTCTTTATCGGGCTCCTTCATTGTTCAATTTGTTACCTTTTTGCCTTCGTCGGGAAGATGTAGGAGCTGATCCTCTAACAGCATTTAATGCAGGATTGGACAAATTTTTAAATTCTATTCCTGACCAACCCACTATTCAAGGGTTGTACAGATCTGCCAACAGTAACTCATTGGTAGATCAAATTTCATATAAATGGTAATTTTAAAAAATATATTAATCATTAACTCTCTTCACAGGGAATCCCATTCCTTGTAGCGGTAATAAAAAATCCGCCCCCCCCCAAAAAAAAAAAGATATGGAGAATGATTTTTTTGCAGCTAATAAACGTAAAAGAGACGAAAAAAACCGAATAAATCTATTCATCTTAAGTTATTAGCCATACCAATGACCTCCAATATTGCTATGATCATTCAAATTGCGTCGTTTTTCTTTTCGTCAGCTAGAAAAAGGGGATAAAAAGAAAGAGAGTCTGTCAAGACCATATAAAATATGACAACTTCTTCCGAACAAGCCTATCCCTTTTTCGTTTGATCACGGTGAGAAGCAAGAATGTAGGTCTTCTAAAACTACAGTATAGTTACCTTCTGTTCAACTAACCCTCCTATTGCTCCATGGTCCACTAAAACCCCTCAAGGCTTTCTTAGGCTTCACCTTGATCGCTCACTTATCCGGCACCACCAAGAAAAGGTCGTCAAACTTGATGTTCTCCAGTTTCCGATCAGATCACGTCACACCCTTATTGTGACGTACGTGTTCTTGCTTTAAAAGGACCTGATGTCACTTGCAGAACATTTTGCTGAGATTCATTGGGATATCTTGGACATGCTTGACTGGATCATTTGTTCAAGAAATAGACGTATTCCGGATTTCCAACTTACTTCCAAAGATAGGACTTTGAGGTCAAAATGAATTCTTGAGACTTGTTCTGGAAATGAATTTCAGAAGGCTCTCTTTTGTTTGAGCCTTTGTTATAAAAATAAAAGTTCCAAACATAAGTGAGTGGTTCTGTAACTTTGAAGCTTTTGAAAGTGACAGAAACACATCAATGTCGTGTATGTTCCTAGTGAAGTTCCTCTTTTTTCAAGTAAAGCCTCAATTCTCCGAAAAGGGCTCTCATTTGGGGAAGAACCCCAGGAATCTTTCGTTGAAAGGCCGCAAGTCGACCATGAGGCATATCTTTCATTATTGGGTGGGTCGGAAAATGGAGCTGAACATCCATAATTGTCTGGAAGGTCCTTGAAATATTAACTTCATTATTGAGCTCATCGGGTATTGGCAAAAATTACCTCCATCTTAGTAACCATGAGTGGAGCGGACTGAAGAGAAAGGCTAATGAGAGAAAAGATGGGATAAGATGGTCCACATCCATTGAAGAAAATTAGTTCTCTCTTCATTTTATCCCCTGTCTAAATTGAGGTGCATCTCAAAAGCTTGAAAGCCTCTCGAAAACACCTTGATTGATGGTCGATTTCTTTTCAAAGGCCGACAACTCAGGAAGTACTAGTTGAAGGATCCAATTCAAATGCACTTTTTTGGACCTTGGCTTAAAGCTCTTGAGATGTTGAGAACCGCTTAGAAGGTATGGAGAACCATTTCCGAAGGGATGCGTTGCATTGGTTGAAGATATCAAAAAAAGGATTGTTGACAAACGGCTTTTTTCGAAAACGATTGAGGAGCCGGTAAAACGTTTTGAGGCAAACGGAAGACCTCTGGCCATGTCTTGGTCTCTTGGGACGTGAGATAAAGCACGAAACACTCGATTGGGTGGGTGATCTGTTTTTATGGGAACATTAGATGAAGTGATCTAACATGTTTCACGTCACAAAACTCGAACAAGCAATTTTATCCCTCCCACGGTCACACTAAAAAGTTTTTACGTTTTTCTGCATTTTCTTAATCCCCAAAAATAAGGATTTTAACTCACTTTTGGGATTTTACGTCAAAATCTTTCAAGAATTCTGGTTGAATCATCCCTCAATTGGTCTGATTCAGGGAACTGTTGCCATAAACAAAAGAAGATGGACGTGTCCACGCCTAAAACGACACCAAGTTTGTTTCTTTTCCATTCATCCAAAAGAGAAATTACGGTGTTTCTTGTATCCCTCTCTCTTCTTATCCTAGTTCAGTACTAGTCATTGGCGTGAAAATAAGTTTTATCCCATAAATTACCGCAATAAAATTGCCGAAAATTGAACGACCATTATCATTCATAATTAATAATGGTGTACATGAGAAACAAATAAATCTGAGTCAATCGTGATTGAAGATTTGGTCATTTCGCAACACTTGGCGTTAATCAGGGTTGCCATCGTGCCAAATTCGCAATGATAAAATTTCATTTCAACTTTCTGGTCTTAAAGAGAAAGCCCTAAAAACCCTTGAATTATTAATCATCCAATAAACTGTTTACACACTAGCGGCTCTCTTTTCGTCATCCGCTTTCCAACTTTCCGAAGTCAATACGTGCAAAGAAGAAGAACGTTTTCCCCATTTTAAAGACCCTAACTAAAGACACCTTGAATGAACTGGGTTAGATACCCACTGAACAGTACATTGGGTACTTTGGGTGTCCAACCGAAAGTATAAATACCCACAAGAAGAAAACCATTAGGTCATGTATTGTGCTTTCTCCAAGACCTGGACAAGACTACTCAAACAAAAGTCAAACATCACATGGGGACCCAACTAAAGCCCGTGTTCCCAATTCCATTGAAAATAACGTGCCTCCCGATGGTTTGAGTGCATCTACTAATTAAAGTGGTCATGATATTCTTTGACTATTTCCCGTGTTGTCAACCCAAAGCCAGTGGCTTTTTAGTGGCTTTTCTCATGGCTCTGGTCTCCATTGCATTGATGATTGTCAGTGCTCTGAATTTGGACACGAACTCGAATTCCTTGTTTCAGACGCCTTTCGTGATAGCCGCATTGGTGTTTGGGATCGTGGGATTGTTATCGTGCATGGACCTGGTTGTGGGTCTTATGTTGGAGAAGCGATGGCTTCTGGTTCCATTTCTTGTCACATTTGGCATCCTGTGGATGACTACTTTGGGTCTTGCCATGAAGTTTTTGGTGCAAGCTGGCACAACTTCTTCTGAAGAAGTCTCAAAAAGTTTGAGATTCTACACTCCGTGGTCTATTATTGTGACGGGTGCGAGCACATTAAGATTATGTTTGAAGTGGCTATCGATGCAAAAGTTGGGCAAAAGAAGGAAAGATATCCTAATTTTTGGAAACTCTAAAACTCTTTGGAGGATAGCCGACTTTTGTTTCGCTTTTAAACAACCTCAAAAAGTGGATTTCAAAGCTCTCTTTCCTACATTTATGTGTATCAAAGCATACCTTAAGCACAGTTTCACCTTTAACTTAGACCACATTCATACAGATCTTTGCATTGTTAGCTGTATTCATGGAAGGTTAAGAAGTACTATCCATACTCAAATAGAGATTGGACAGCTCAAAAATGTGCCAAATCCTTTAATCCTTGAAGGCTTTAGCAAGCTTCAATGATGATTATTTTTTAAAGAAAATCAAGATAGCTAATTTACCTAATGGGATCATTCATTGATGGTTATTATCAAGAAGTTCTGTTTTTGAGATGAACTGAATCTAAATCTTTGACTGATTAGATTTGCAGAGCCTTTCATGCCCATACTTTACTGTAGGGAAAGGAGAACAATAATAGTTTCTGGAACCAAATATACCAATTAAATCGCCCAGTGGATAGCTTGTTAACACACTTTTCAATGTTAGAGTGCCTACATGAAAATAATTTGTGAATATGTACATTTCAAATTAGCTCAAAAAACTTATTAACTCACTTCAAAACACTAAAACTAACAAATATTCCAAAACTATTATATCAGATTTGAAAAGAGTTTTTATTCATGAATTGAAGCGAAATTTGATAAATATCTATTAAGCAAATAGTTTATCATTTCTTTAACTCTTAAAATTGCATCAAATGACACCGTATTTTTCAATGTCGCGTTACAAATTGATATTTTTTTAGTTTTGAAGATTTCACGAAGGCCCATGTTCCAAATGGACTAAAATCGAACCGCAAAAAGATAAATTTACTTCATAAAATTGAAAAGTTATTTTTATTTGTTTTTAATATAACTAGCGTTTTTCGTCTTTTGGGGGGTCAAAACTGGACCATTCAAACTCGAACAACTCCGCCGTTGATGAATGTATTTGAATTCAATTGAAATTCAACAGCTAAGTACTCTCTAAATACGGATTAAATAGTTTATCAAAAAATGTTATTGTTTTCAGTGGACCTTCCCATGTTCCATTAATCCAATGCCTTCAAAATTTCACCTAATATCTCTAAAAATAAATTGCTCCCTGAGTTGTTTTTAAGGCAAAAATCTGATAAAAAATGAACCAAAGCAAGAGGAAATCACCATTTAAAATATGATATGCACGCCTTATAAATGAAAAATCCGTCAATCTTTTGATTGATGAGAACAATACTTGCAAGTGGCTCTGCTCAACGTTATCCACCTATATTTTTGGTGAGCATTACTGGTGGAAAATCCTAATCTTTTAATCAAACCAACCTTTCAATCTTGCCTTGAATCAACTTTTGTGACGCCAATCACAAGACAAAAATCAATCCAACCGATCTTGTTTACTGTGCCGGTCCCTACAACTTGGTTAGGCCTGGCAATAAAAACGTTCTAGGACAAAATGCAAAATCCAAACGTTGAAAAACACAAATTTTTGGATTGACCAACATTTTTAACTTAATGGGACATGCATACCGTTCGTTCCCATTTAAGCATCCATTCAATAATTCAGGGTGCCTGGAAACACTATATTTCACGTTGAGATCCCTATGCTTTCATTGAGTTGATAGCATGCTCAGTTTATTAACTAGAAAATGAGAAACATGAAATAATGCATTACCAGAAAGAAATATCTCTCTGTATGGGAAACATTTTGAGATATTGAATTAAGTCTTTAGAACCCAATAACCAAATATGCACCGTTAGATTACTGTTTGGATCAGTGTAAAGTTTAGGTTTAGCTTTTGTGAAGTTTTTGTGAAGTAAGGTTTAGCCCCAGAGGCTTATGAGGATCCATGGTCTCAGCACTATTTTATCCTTACAAATTATTTCATTACTTGAGACCGAAATACAATTCAATACAAGTCCTATTTTTGGCAATAGGACAATGCTGGTTTGAGTGACTTTTATTCAATCACCTGTAAATGATTTTTTGCATATTATTGGCTCAATTCCAGACAAGGTATTCCTATGTGAATTATCAATCGTTTGAACGAACCTCGACTCTTTGAATAGATGGCAAAATTGAAATGACTTGGATTTACCAAAATGGGCTGAGCTACTCAGCACAGCCAATGGCCCTGTTTACCACTAGCGGTGTGATTTAAAACACTCACTTGAGCAACCTTTGTGCATGTCCCATTCAATTCAGGACCAGACAAGCAATCATCTACGCTTTGTTTGAAGTACTGTCTGTTTCAATCCTGGCGTCTCCAAGATTGTTTCACCGTGACAAACATGTTTTTGAAAGAACTGATTGAATTAACCAATGCAATCTCAATTTCTCCAATCAGCCCTAAAATTGGTTCGATTATCAATTTTCCAATCCAATCTCCACTTGACCCTTTCAATAGTGAGCACTGCCCAAAACTTGAAAAGGTGTTTTTCTGAGCTTGAGAGGCTATTTTCAAATTTCAAAAACTTTAGGACTAGTTTGGAGATGCAAATAAAATACTACTTCTAAATTTATTGCGACGTATCCACATCATTTTTTTTACAATAATTATGCGAAATGTGGAATGCGTGTAGTGGGTGCTCACATATTAAACATTTGCAGTCTTCACCTGGTGTTAAATGGTAATTGGAGACAGAACAATATGTTTGGTGGCCAGTATCACAGATGGATTGAAGTAATTTTGACCTATAGGAGGGGTTCACTGGGATACTCGCCAATGATTGGCCTCGCCAGAACCAAGTGGGTATGTTTTCCATTATATTTGTCTCAGGAACTGCAGGGAGAAGCTTCATAAGACCGAATTGAACGCCTTGCAGCTCTTCACACATTAGTAGGCTTCTTAGTCTGTTAGGGACAGTCGCCTTCAGCCAACATTCTAGTGGAAGTGTTTCTGTCAAGAAGTGGATCACTGCATTATTAGTCCCATAAGGAACTCTCAAATATCTTTTCAGAAACTTTGTTAGGACAGAGTTCGCCGCATTCCATGCCCCTTTAGATATCGATCCCGTCGCCCAGACTGGTAGAGCGTGCTCAAATAATGGTAAAATATAGCACCGAAACACTCTCAACACTAACAACAAAGGGAGCAAATCCAACTCCAATCGAGGAAATAAAAAACCAACCTTTGATTTGGCTTTTGCTGTCACTTGCTTCAAATGAGCACTAAATGAGATCTGGGAGGAAGACTTGACACCCAGATACACAAATTCATTGACTTGTTCTAGCTCTTTGTCTCCAAAGCGAACCTTGAATTCCGGCAAGCGGCCTCGATGAAATATAAGACATTTGGTCTTTGCAATGTTGACAGTGAGATCGTTCTCTGCGCAGTATGCGGCGAGTTCGTCCAGAAGAAGTTGAAGGTCCGCGGGCGAGCTAGACAGAAGGCAGAGATCGTCAGCGTACATAATGTATTGCACTTGACGACCCTCAAAATCTGCTCCATGTCCAGACAAAGAGTCCGGCAAGTCGTGCAAGTACGTATTGAAGAGTAGAGGACTTAGAGGATCGCCTTGCAGCACCCCGTTCCCTGTGGACCCTGTGTGCAGGACACCTGTAAATATTGATTTTGATTATTTCGCTCAAGGGCTAAAACTATGTAACTTTACATCAATTATGATTATCAATAAATGCTTAAAATTGTACTTTCATCGAAGTCTTAGCTTTAATAAATGCAGTGTTGCTCTGAAATATCGCAGATCTTTATTTAACGGCCTTTTTCAGCATGCTTGAAGGGCCAAGCAGGAGTTTCTGACAATGTTTTAGGTAGCCATACCCACAAGACTAGTTAAGAATTGAGTAGAAGAAAACTTTGTCTTCAAGCATGTCTTAATATTTCTTTTCCCTTGACCTAATCAACATAATTCAAACGCATTGAGGTGTTGCATTCATACCTCAAAAGTGGTCTCAAATGTCTCTGGAATTTAGAGCTGAATTCTCAAGTCCAAATAAACATTGTGCTCAATTATAAGCTCGGACAAATCTCATTCAAAGCTCACTCAATTTGGCACTGAAATAGAAAGAAGTGCACTCAAGCATTCCATTTTCGCTTTCAAATTTGCCAAGTGGCATCCGATGCATCCAAGCGCATTCCCACTTTCCCTGGGTGAATAAATTTTCGATTGATTGATCTCCTTCTTTCGCTTTTTCAGGGATCCTTTTATATCAATGGGCTGTGGTGGTGGATTTGTTTAATCGGTTGCATCCTCAAGTTCTAAAGGAAGAAGAAGAGCTGCGACGGACCACGCCCCAACCTCCTTTGTAGCCACTCTTTTTATACATGGCTCTCTTTTGAAGAGCCTCATCTGTTATAAACTTTTGACATTCAAAGTGATATTAAACCTTGAGCATCTGCTTAACAACCAAAGGCAATTACGACTCTGACTATGAAGAATACCAAATATAATTTGAGTGGTCTTGGTTTGATTGGACTCTCATCCATTTTCCTAGTATTTTTGGTTAACCATGTCTGCTTTATTGACATCCACTTGTCTGATCAACCCATTTTGAAACCTCCTTGATATCTACTAGACGTCTGTTGGATAACCAAATTTGGAAGCCATGCCGGATGTGCTTCTCAATGCTTTCGTCTAAGTTTGTAATGGACAATTGAAACTGTGGAAACAAGTCTTGGAGTAGTTGAAATTTTAAACTAGCGAATGGGCAAAGATAGCTTCTTCTCTCGGTTTTAAGTACAAGGTCAATTTTGGGAGCAAATCCATTTCTTCTCGAAACTAAAAGATATTTATCAATTTCGCTTCAATTCATGAATAAATCTTTTTTCAAATCTGATATAATAGTTTTGGAAAATTTGTTAGTTTTAGTGTTTTGAAGTGAGTTAATAAGTTTTTTGAGCTAATTTAAAATGTACATATTCACAAATTATTTTCACGTTGGTACTCCAACATTGAAAAGTGTGTTAACAATTATATATATACTATATACTATGTATATTTTACACGATATCTTGATATTGGAGCAAACACTTTCATAGAGGCCAGCTATCCACTGGGCGATGTAATTGGTTTATTTGGTTCCAGAAACAATTATTTTTCTCCTTTCCCTACAGTAAAGTATGGGCATGAAAGGCTCTGCAAATCTAATCAGACAAAGATTTAGATTCAGTTCATCTCAAAAACAGAACTTCTTCATAATAACCATCAATGAATGATCCCAGTAGGTATATTAACTATCATGATTTTCTTTAAAAAATAATCATCTAACTCTTAGAAAATCGGCGCCTAAAATGGGCATAATCACGTCTGCGACGACAAATTTCCACTCAAAAATCGTTTGGAGGCCAATATCAATCCGACGACTCAATGTGCCAAATGTGGTGATGGAAGCACCACTAGCATAAACTAAGGTGGAAATGGGATCTGGAGCGGCTTGATCAAGAGATGGAATTAAACGACGAGGGATAAGGGACTTGGAAGCCCCAGAATCAATTAGAAATTTTCTTTTTGAAATGACGTCGGTGACGTAGAATAAGGACGAAGATGAGGAGGGAACGTAGGCTGTGGTTGGAGAGAGCCTTTTTAACGGTGAGGCTGTCCTACCAAAAGCACGGAAGTCCATCCTTAGTGTTCTTGAACTTCTTTCTCGCAGTTCCATCGAAGGTCCTTGACATTTTGTCGGGTCCCCAACATCGATAGGCTTAAAATATCGATTTCTGTATCGGCGATGAAAGGTGCCTGAATAGGGTTCCACTTTGGTGAATGAGGTTAGACTTGTAGTTGCAGACAAATTCAAAGCTTGTTCGTAAAAGCGATCCACAGGTTCATCTAGTTGAGTAGCCAATGACGGGCGGAAATGTTCTGGAAAGGATCGAAGAAGTTTGTCCTTGATCAGATATCCCACAACGTCATCGATTCCCTCCAACAGCGATTTGGATTGAGCATAGAGCTCCACAATTGGAAGTCTATCAGCAGCTAAGTCCAGAAACGTAGAAATTCGTTGTGCTGGTTTAATATTAAACACCTTAAAATGATCAGATTTCTAAGTTCCATACGGATCTGCATCATTGGGTTTCAACGAAAGAATTGAACTCGGAATCCGCGAGATAACATCAGCGTCTAAAGCCGAAATTACATGGTCGAACTTAGTGCTTGAAACCGAGATGTGACGAAGTCGAAATTGGGCCTCAGCGAAAAGAAACCACTTTTCAGGTTCGTGACTCCAAAATTTGGGTAATTCAACGGAAACATTTGAAGTCAAAGAATCCAACGAAAGATCTTCTTTTGACAAGATTGTTGGCTCGTAATTCTCACGTCGGGGTCGCCAAGTTTGGGGTCTGAACACAAGGAGTTTCTTGTATCGACTGAGCGAGTAGCAAGTGCGAGCATTTCCAATTAACCCTCAATTAAACGCCGTGTCGGCTCATTTTGTCGAATCCAAGTTATTTCCAGTTTATAGTTCGGTACAAGAGTCTTGATTCCAGGAAATGACCTTCATTTCACGTTTAAATCCCTTTGTTTAAATAAACTTTGTTGACGATATGCTCAGTTTATCACGTAGAAATTGAGACACATAAAATTATGTGTTCCAAGAATGAACAAAAAAAGTTGTTCATTTTTCTTTATTGAGAACTTGTTGAACCATTGTTTTTGTTTGTTTGTTAAGGAGTCAGTGCATCACTGATAAAGTTATAATAGCTCGTATTTTTTGCACGAACAGAAGGGTTTTGAAGTGCTTTTATTCAATAACTAAAGAGCAGGAAAATATGAGGTTCTTGGATGCAGAAAAAGTATTTTTGTGTGATCAAAATGACACTTTGTGTGATAAAAAGTGGAAATGTGCGATTTTGAAATAATAAAATACTACCTTATAACTCGCATTTTCAGGATTTTCTACCATCAATCCTATTTTATAAAAAGACAGGATTTGATCACACAGATTTATCATCAGTGATGATAATTTTGTTTTAACAAATCATTATCACTGCTCTTTTTGGGTAAGCTATTTCTAAAAACACCAGCCAAGTTCACAACTCATGTGGAAAGATAGATTTCTGTTCAAGATTGACTTGAGGAAAAAGTTCTAGTAAATATTGACTGTGATGTTGAATTGATTTTTGAAGCTGAAAAAACTCTCAGTTCCTGACTCTGGCGATGATTGACCACAATGAATGACCACACCATAATTGATCAATCCATGTATCAAGTTTCATACTTTGAACCGGAAAAATGCACTTTGATTTCGCTTCAGCATAAAAGTTGGCCAAATATACTGTTATGCTGGCCAAAATTGTTCCCTCGTTAAAAACTTACTTGGTTATTTCATAAATCTCGCAACATCAATAGAATTAGATCACGACTTTGTTTCATAAGACACAACATATTGAGTCTGAGCATTGAGAAATATTTACGGCAATCACAAATCCAATCGCTAATAACGAGAGCATAGCCCTAACCGTCCCATTACATAACTCTTGACTGCATTGACATTTGATGACTCTGCGCCCATGTTCCATTACTATGGGACAGATGGGGTTGGGGTGGAGATCAACGTGGGTTCTCAATGAATGTTCTGCTTCCAAAAGCTTCTCGTAATCCTGTAACAAAATATCAAGAAGAAGCTCCCAACCAACACGTTGAACATCATACACTACTTGGAGATGTTTTTCTTTACCACGTCATTCACGTATTGACATTCTCGTTGAACGTGATCCCCATAATCCATGGAATGGATTTTCACACAAACAGGAAAGAAAGGCTCAGACGAAGGTCGTGAGCAATCCACTGGGATCTTTCGGAAGAAATCGCTGATTGTTCCAAATCCTTCAAAACAACGGAGACCTGGGGAAAATGCACATTGGACGGGATTACTTGATGGAAAATCAACCCTTGTTAGGGCTTTTGACAAACATACTGTTTGATGGTGAACCTTGAAGAAATAAGGTTATCAAGACAAAAATAGCACGTTTTGGGGATTTGGAGCACTGGCCAGACATGGTATGGAAACATTTACGTTGAAACTAAATCGTTTGCCAGGTATGAAAGTGGTCATAGCTTAATCAAATCACTCATATCCAGGCAGATTGGTTGGCCTTTGACCTCGGAAATGAGCAACAAGCAAGATGGGAGAAAGCTGGGAGAAAGTAGAAAGTACCTCTAGGTTAGATTTACTTGGTTCTCAAAATGCTAGCTAAGTGGAAGATACGTTTGTTTTAGATTTCTTTGCTAGCATGCCAACATGAAATCTTTCTGTGCATGAAAACATGGTAAACAGGCCCAAGGTTTGTATCTTGCTTGTCGAGTATTTGAGTTTGAAAAGCGAACCATCCAATGGAATTTGTGTTCCATTGTCCTTTTGCTAGTTATTTACGTTATTGTACGTACTAAGTCGCTCCATTAGTAGAAAACGATTAATGTTCCACGTTAGATAACGTTCTTATCACGACAAAAACCAATTCAAGGTTAGATTCAAGATAACTTGAAACGAATTTCAAACATTTCAAACCATTATAAGAACTTCATATCCGTCTGAACTTGTCAACAAGTTCTCAATAAAGAAAAGTGAACAACTTTTTGTGTTCTTTCTTGGAACACATGTGTCTCAATTTCTACGTGATAAACTGAGCATATCATCAACCTAGTTTATTTAAACAAAGGGATTTAAACGTGAAATGAAGCTCATTTCTTGGAATCAAGACTCTTGGGCCGAACTATATAAATTGAGGGTTAATTGCAAATGCTCGCAATTGCTACTCGATCAGTCGATACAAGAAACTCCTTGTGTTCAGACCCCAAACTTGGCGACCCCGACGTGAGAATTACGAGCCAACAATCATGTCAAAAGACGATCTTTCGTTGGATTCTTTGACTTCAAATGCTTCCGTTGAATTACCCAAATTTTGGAGTCACGAACCTGAAAAGTGGTTTCTTTTCGCTGAGGCCCAATTTCGACTTCGTCACATCTCGGTTTCAAGCACTAAGTTCGAACATGTAATTTCGGCTTTAGGCGCTGATGTTATCTCACGGATTCCGAGTTCAATTCTTTCGTTGAAACCCAATGATGCGGATCCGTATGGAACTTTGAAATCTGATCTTTTTAAGGTGTTTAATAATAAACCAGCACAACGAATTTCTACGTTTCTGGACTTAGCTGCTGATGAACTTCCAATTGGGGAGCTCTATGCTCAATCCAAATCGCTGTTGGAGGGAATCGATGACGTTGTGGGATATCTGATCAAGGACAAACTTCTTCGATCCTTTCCAGAACATTTCCGCCCGACATTGGCTACTCAACTAGATGAACCTGTGGATCGCTTTTACGAACAAGCTTTGAATGTGTCTTTTGCTACAAGCGTAGCCTCATTGATCGAAGTGGAACCCTATTCATACACCTTATATCGCCGATACAGAAATCGATATTTTAAGTCTATGGATGTTGGGGACCCGACAAAATGTCAAGGACCTCCGATGGAGCTGCGAGAAAGAAGATCAAAAACACTAAGGATGGACTACCGTGCCTTTGGTAGGACAACCTCACCGTTAAAAAGGCTCTCTCCAACCACAGCCTACGTTCCCTCCTCATCTTCGTCCTTATTCTACGTCACCGACGTCATTTCAAAAAGAGAATTTCTAATTGATTCTGGGGCTTCCAAGTCCCTTATCCCTCGTCGTTTAATTCCGTCTCTTGATCAAGCCGCTCCAGATCCCATTTCCACCTTAGTTAATGTTAGTGGTGATTCCATCACCACATTTGGCACATTGAGTCGTCGGTTTGATATTGGCCTCCAAGCGATTTTTGAGTGGAAATTTGTCGCCGCAGATGTGATTACGCCCATTTTAGGCGCCGATTTTCTAAGGCATTACGACCTCTCGGTGGATGTCAATAATAAACTGTTGTTTGAGCGGTCACCAGATCTTGTTCTATGGCTTTTGTCGCAAGATTGGCCACCAGAATTCGCCAGAATTCGCCAGAATTCGCCACCTCATTTGAAAAATCGCCAGATTTTCGCCTAATTTCTTTTTACCACAAACCTTATGTACATAAATAGTTAATTATGCTGAAGTAATCGTAAAGGAATAACTCAAATGGTTATTTGAGAGATAAACTATCTTTTATCTTTTTCTAGATACTTTTTTCGGGAAAGCATCTTAAACTATCTTTATCTAGATACTTTTTCAGGAAAGTGTCTTAAACTATCTTTATCTAGATACTTTGCTGAAAATACTATCTTATCTAGATACTTTTTCAAAGTATCTTGAACAGGTCTGATGGTATTACGTTAACGTAATGTGACCAATTGTCGTTAAAATTTCCCAAATTGTAACGTGATCACTCAAATATTAAAAATATATTTTTTAAGCAATGACATCGTTCATGCCTTTTATTTTGTCTATACGATAATAGATTGAGTAGTAAGCCATAAAGAGGGCGTAACCAAAACCAAACGGGGGCTATCGCAAAATAATAGATGCATAGTTTATTTAGGATTTCAATTGGCCCTACCATTAGGAAAAATCAAATTGGGAATTTTTCAAAATCAGTTACACATGCGTTTGCCGAAGCTTTTGACTTCATACCTGTTACTTTTTCCCAAACTCTCTTGTTGAAAATTCTAGTCTGCATTTTTTACCGATTTTAAGAGGTACACAGAATGTCATTCCATGTCAATGTCAAAAAAAGATAAAATCCGAGTGGGGAGAAGTCATGTCTAATACAAGCATTGGTCTGTAAGGGAGTTACAGTTAGTTGCCCGATAAAACCCCTTAACTTAGGGCAGGTCACAGATAGTGGATAAAAAGTCGTCTAGATGAGACTTAAAAATTTATAATGGGTCGTCTAATTGATAGATTTGTCGCAAAGAGGGAGGAAGTAAGTTCTACAGCAAAAGAGCGAAACAAAATTTTCTTGTTTTTGGTTATTATCATCATAGTGATTATCATCTAAGATTTTAATCCTTGGTTTCCAGTCAGAATGAAAGTCAAAATCATGAAGAGAGAATCAAAATTTGTCTGAGTCATCGCCAAAAATGGTCGATTTTGCTAAATTTTTTCGCCAATTTTCCCCGATTTCGCCAAATTTATCGCCAGAAATACTAAAATCGCCAGATTTATCGCCAGGGAAATCAAAATCGCCAGATTTATCGCCAGATCAGCTGATTACGCCAGATTAATTTTGCCAGACACGTTTCAAAATGGCCAGATTCGTGAAATCTGGCGATAGAAATCGCCAAAAAAAACAAAAAACTGGCGGTCACCCTGAGCAGGGTTGCCAACTGGCGATTTCTATCGCCAGATTTCACGAATCTGGCGATTTTGAAACGTGTCTGGCGATAGAAAAATTAATCTGGCGATATCAGCTGAGCTGGCGATAAATCTGGCGATATCAGCTGAGCTGGCGTTAAATCTGGCGATTTTGATATCACTGGCGATAAATCTGGCGATTTTGATATCACTGGCGATAAATCTGGCGATTTTGATATCACTGGCGATAAATCTGGCGATTTTAGTATTTCTGGCGATAAATTTGGCGAAATGAGCAAATTTGGCGAAAAATTAGGCGAAATCGGGGTAACTTGGCGAAAAAAATTGGCAAAATCGCCCATTATTGGCGGTAAATCAGGCAAATTTTGATTCTTTTTTATGATTTTGACTTTCATTCTGACTAAAAACCAAGAATTAAATATTTTAGATGACAATCACAAAAGGGGGAGAGCTTTGACCAAAGTATTGTTTCTTGATTTGATCGTGATTTTATCAAAAACAAGAAAATTTTGCTTCGCTCTTTTGCTGTAGAACTTACTTCCTCCCTCTTTGCGACGCATCTATCCTTTAGACGACCCATTATAAATTCTTTAGTCTCATCTAGACGATTTGTTATCCACTATTTGTGACGTGCCCTAAGTTAAGGGACTTTATTGGGCAGCTAATTCCAACTCCCTTACAGACCAATGCTTTTATCAGACATGACTTTTTTCCACTCGGGCTTTATCTTTTTTTTGCCATTTAAATGGAATGACATTCTGTGTACAGGGTGTCCCTTCTAAATTAAGACCGAAAGTTTCCTGCCTTTAGTGCGCTGGCTTATTTTTAGTTTCACACTTTTTGTTTAAACAAAATGTTTTGTGCATTCTTTTGGCAAGATATCTTGTTTTCAACATTTTTTATTGTGAAGCTGTCTTTTCTCATTTCTGAGGCAAGGATGAATGTGCTCGTTCATGTTCAGACCTCAATCGGATGGAAATTTCCATTTGGTCAATTCTGAAGAGGCTTCGAGTCAAACAGATTGTGGTGCGTGCCTGTGCTGATGCTGCAGTTAGTAGATTGAAGGCCGTAGTGAAGACCAAAGGTGGCCATTTTGAAAATTGAACATTTGTTGGTCAACGTAAGGCATCTGGGATTGTAATAATGTGACAATATTTTTGATTGAATGGATGTCAAGTGAGTTATGATACAAAACCCGAGTCTCAGTTTAAGTGGTATGGTACTGACCGTTCTCGTCAGCCATTGTTTCTCACAACATTCGACACTTCATACAGACTAATGGTGCACCCTGTTTTTCGCGGGCTCGTCGGCTCTCCAAAGTGAAATACAATATTGCCAAGGCTGAATTCGATGATCTTCTGACACTGGGTACAATTCAACCATCCTCCTCCTGCTATTCATCGCCGTTACACATGGTACCCAAATCCAATGGGTCATGGCGGCACCGTGGAAATTATCGGTTACTCAATGACCAGACAACTCCGGATCGATATCCTCTGTCGCACATATTTGATTTCGCGTCACATTTAGCTGCATCTACATATATGTTTATACATGTATATTCTCGAAGATTGATCTTGTCAAAGCCTACCACCAAATACCCATGTCCATTCAGGTCCTGGTCGATACCATTAGCCTTGCAGAGTCTGTGAATTTTCCACGAAAATTTAAGATCTGATATTTCAAACTGGAAAATCCAGCGATCCAATTGCGCGAGATAATATTACAGACATGTTGATGGAGGGAAGAAGTTTAAAAAAGTATTTGTTGAAAGTTTACATATTCCTGACAGAATCATACTTTTCCCCATAACGTCTAATCAAAACAAGCTTCCGCTCATGTGGTACTTCGTTGGTCCCATATGAGGGGTGTATTTGTTGCCCAACATAAGTAATAGATAACGGATTAAGTACTACATTTTCTCCTTCTTGGCTGGAAATTTTTCTTGGATTTTGACAAACGTGACCCTAGATTAAAAACCTTGTTGACTGTCCTTGCACATCCTTCTGAGGGTCCGATGAAAAGAGGATCCAAAAGCATTCGCCGATCTAAATTCGGCGAGGGATTCTCCCCAAAGGAAGATGTACTCTGTCTTGAAATCGGCGAGTTTCTTGAATCCGAAAGTTGACCAGTTAATTGATCGATCTGATCACGTTCTTTTGAATGGAGGTGGCTTAGGCAAGGTCGGATTTCCGTCATACATTGTCGGGTTACATCCGCAAGATCCGATTTTTCCTCTGGGCAATCCGCAATACTTTTCAGAAAATTTATAATGTTGTAAATTTCACAGAGACGTGTGATTTTGTTTCTGTCGATGAGGTGTGAGATTGATGAAAATTCCAACTCGTCATTACCAACAAAAAAACGACATTCAAGTTTGGGACTGATGGTGAGGCTAAATCCGAGAATGGGTCGTCCTAAAAAGTAACCGAAAATGAGGGTAGATGAATCAAACTTAATATATCACTGTACCTTCATTGTTGATCGAGGGATAAATGAATTGAGCCAAGTTTTCCCCAGGAACAAAGATCACTCCTTTCACAATAGCACTTCGGTCAGTGTTTCGATTGATATCTGACAAATTGTCCACTTTATCCATATTCCAAACATTCTCATCCAATTCAACATCAGTGTCATCACTTTCATCTTCTAAATCATTGCCATCGTCATCATCTTCGAAATCATCTGTCGCTATTTTTGTGTCAAGCCTCTGGAGTAAAATAGGTGATTGAATGTTCGATTTGGGCGGTGAAAGAGGCTTGGATTTCATTTTGGCGATAGCATCTTCTTTGAACAGCGTTGGAATCGCATTAGGTTTGAGCCGCCTCCGAATTAACTTTTGGTCATTGTCCTTTCTTTCCGTTTCAAAGCAATCATCAGTAAAGTGTAGCGAGCAGATTACAGCGCTCATTAAGTTCACTGTAAAAGAAAAATAAAGTGTCAACAAGCTGGGTCAATCGTGGACGAAAAGATTCACCAGTCGTTTTGGAATCAAATTTTAGCCTCACAGAATTGCAGGGCTTAAGATAGAGCTAGAGCGCTATTTTATTATAGCGCTCTAGATAGAGCTATGTGTTGAGGTCTGTGAAGGAATGAATCATGGCTGTCTAACTTTCCCATTATTGTTTTAGAAACCAACAAAAATTATCACAATCTTCCTTTGCACTTTAAAGAAAAAAATACACAAAAAACAAGAGCGCCTAACACAAAATCCTTGTGCATATTCATGCTCTTGCGCATTGAATGACATACTTACAAATAATCCCCCAAAGCAATACTTTTTTTTTGCTTTTGTTTCTGCATGAACCAAATTCGGTTTTCTGAGAGCTTGGAGTTCAATCAATTCAAATTTTGGGTGTTTGGGTAATTTAACAATAGAGGAATTTTTATCTCAAAAGGGGTCAAATTTAAATAGATTTGGGTATTATTTCCCAAATCTGGGAGCGCTGTTCCAGACTGAAAATTACGTAAAAAGAAGACAAAATTTCATCTAGAATCTTCTATATGACATCATCTGTCATTAAGAGACTGCCTCAAACTCATTTGAGACCCTTGGTTTGCTGCGAGCCGACATCTAGATCAGACCTTGCTCCTCCACCAATAACCTATATATAATTCACAGTAATTCAATAAATAAAAACCAATGTCCAATGATGTCATAAAAAATGTCGCAATAAAAAGATTATGATTTAAATTTACTTTGGGCTCACCCGATTTCGAATCGCGGGAAATGGCGTCAAGCCACTTGGCCGAAAGGCTCTCATTGTGAAGAGGAAATCCATGTTTCGAAATCTTGTGGTAACTGGCGGCCTCAACCGACTTGTTAGAACCATACCCGCTTTTGCATTTGGGTACAGCACAAGTCTTATTCCGGCCCATTTCCAGCCTTTAAATTCGGATTCCAGAAAGTTGGTGCTGTTTTCTTCCAGCTGTGTCTCTCAGCGCTGCCAGGTAGCAAATAGGGATTGCGGCCAAATTTACGATCAAGAGTTGTTGTTTTTTTATTATTTTTTTTTTCCGCCAAAAAATGCGGAAAAGTTGTCACTTGGAAGCCTTTTTTGAAATTTCTGTATTATTCTTGCTATTGCAAAGAAATTGTAAATCTAAAGATCACTTCTCAAGAATAGGAATGTTTATTATTTCAAAATGTTAAAAGTTTAAAAACTCTGCATTTTTTGTGCGTTTTGTAGATAAGCTCATGGGAATAAGGTGCTAGGATTGCAAAGTCGATCCTCCCCGCCGAAGAAAGCCAGCCAAGCCAGACATATCATCGACCAACTTTTGCCGATAGGCAACATTATGTGCCGTTTCAAAATGGCCCACTGTCGGGGGTGCCAATCAGCATACTAAAGATGAAATTGAAAGATGTATCAAAAGTTCTTTCCGGCGAATTTTTAGTCTGGTTATTTTTTTGTCAACTCCATCTTTTGTTGGCAAGTCTACTTTTGGTTTCAGTGGGAATAACTGGAACCAAAACTGAAACCAAAATTTTGGCCCAAAAGTGCTTTTTGTCCATTATTAAATTTAGACACAACAATGAGAAATGCAGGGGGAGGTTTGAGTGATCTCTTCAAAAATCTTATCGCGGGCGGATGAAAGAAGAGAAAAGGCTTGTTTGGCAACAGTGGGTGGCTTGTGAGAATTTGGGCAGTTTAAGGGTTTTCGCAATTTACAGACCGCCCTTGTGAATTAGATGCCATGAAAAATGTCGAATTGCAAGTTTGAACACCTTTGGTTAGGATTTTGGAACAAAATGCACACTTTATTTGCTCGTTCTTGCTAATTCTCAACAAAAGGCCACTTTTTTGGGTAAGTACAAGTGTAAGTGATGTTATAAGCACTGATTTGTATTTTAAAGCTCCAAAACCATCAAGGTACAAAACAAAATGCCGTGTTTTGTGCGTGTTTCTCTTCAATATCAAAGGTCTTTTTTTAAGTGCTTGCCATTTTTTAATCAAAAGAATAATTTTGCAAATTCTTACAAAACCGAGAGTCAAAATGTCCAAACTTGCAATTCGACATTTTTTGTAGCATCTAAGTCATAAGGGCGGTCTGTAAAACGCGAAAACCCTTGCACTGACCAAAATCTTACATTGACGAACAAGCCTTTTCTCTTCTTTCATCCGCCCGCGATAAGATTTTTGAAGAGATCACTTAAACCTCCCCCTGCATGCCTCAATGGCTGCGATCATGAAAAGGCATAACCTTTTGCCTTCCGTCAGTCTTTGCTTAAGGGGCTTGTTTGAAATGGACCGTGGAATGGAGAGGTGTTGGACTGTTCCCTGAATCAGCACTAGGACGCCACCTGGTTTCAGTGTCTCCAATTTCTGGGGTGGTGACTACCCTTCAGCACAATTTAAGATAATCGAATGCTTCGCGTTTTTGTGTGTCGATTTCTCGACCATCCTAACTCAAATTGAGTGTTGAGTGCATAACGTAGAAGCCAAAACCTTCAAATAATTTCTGACTGTAAGGAGTAATTTTGCGTTCAAAGTTTTGGTGAGACTGGAAGAGCTTTGATCATGGTAGTTTTTGCAGCGTTTGTGACGCAGCCTGATCAGCCTACAAAATTCAAAATTCGTGCTGGTACTTTACATTTCTCTATGGCAGCCAAATAGCGTCACAAGTTGCAATTTGGGAATCTCTTTCTAAATTCCTACACCATGAAATTTCAAAAGTTGCCATTCTTGGCCAAAAATTTTGTGGCCATTCAGCTTCAAAGTTGTCATTTGGCGGCAAATTTGACCTCGGTGGCCATCCATTTTTTCCGTGTACATGGGAAGCAAGCAAAAATTGCCACTTTTGGGAATTTTGGCTGCCTTGGAAACCACCTGGCAATGCTGGTGTCTCTATTTTTGTTTGTCAATAAACGCGCCAAAAATTAGCGAATAGTGCAATGTTTTGCAAGAATGTTTCAAAAAGTCCTGAAAATGCGTGCCGAACAAGTACAAATGATAAATGCTTTCATTAATTGGACGACATATATGCCTCTGAGTTCATTATTCATGTAAAATGATTGTTAAAGCATTTGGCACGGAAAATGTCCAAAGTAGATTCATACGCAACCTCTCATATGTCAAGTTAGGGCAAAACACTATCAATGACTTTTTCATCACTTCATCCTGAAAAAAATGATTGAATTTGGAAAGTTTCACTACAGGTTAAGAGCTGTTTTAATCCCTTAATTTCGTCTCCTCAGTTCTCAAATGAAAGAAATGGGGAGCAATTACTCACGACATCAAGAGGATGTCGCATCCTCTCTTTTCTGAGGAAATCTCGTCACCCTCGAAAAGAATCTTTCTGTAACCAAAGAAGCTCATCTGAATCAAGGGATCAGCTGAGACATAATATTCCAATTTTTTAGACCAAAGTTCCCTTCATCAATCAAAAAGATGATCAGTTGATCACAGATACAGCCCCAATTGATCGAACTCACCCTGGTGGTTGATTCCATACGACACTTTTATTTTCTAATGAAAATTCCTTTCTCTCTTTCCCAAATCGCTTAATCTTTGCTGTCACCCTGAAACCAAGGTCGTGAATTCACCTGCCTCCTCAAAGTTCGAGCTAACCTTGAGCACAAATAAGGCCAAACTAGTCGAAACATTTTTAAAACTTACACAGATCAAGCCTCACTTGCCTCCTTCCACACAATTTATCTTCTCTTCTAATCCCTTCTCTTCTCATTTCCACCCATATCTCTTCCCTTTGTTCCTCAACATGACGTCATTCAGGTAGATCCCATTTCTAGCAGGTGCAAAGTGATCTTTATAGAATTTGGTGCCTTAGAAAAGTAGGAATGAACCAGAACATTGTTCATGCAGATGCAGAGCCTTATCAAGACGCCCACGTGAATGAGACCCATGAAAGTGATTTACATCCCCCTGTGAAAAAGAGTAGTCCGCCCAAAATGATGAAACCAAGAGATGCAGGTCAGTTTATGGTTGGCGATTCTGGCTCTTCAGATTCAGACACTTCACCCAGTGATATTGAGACATTGAATCTGAGTGATCGGCGATCTCCTCGACGATCTCAATCCAATGTGATCAGTCAGACTAATATTCGAATTGATGTCCTCAATGGACCTATGATCTTTGGTAGAGGGAACACTGTGATTGGAGGTGGGACGGAACCTCCCAAATCCAAGAAGAAAGATCCAGATGCTCCCCGATTAACGAAAGAGCAACGTGCTCATATTGATCTTTGTCTCAAATCAAAACGACCTCTGGAAGACGAGGAATTGGGGGGTGTTGCCAGACATATTGGGTCCAAATGGAAAGATGTGGGCAATGGGCTCAAACTGAATTTTGTCTTATTGGATGCCATTGACGATGAAAAGGACACTTTGATTGAGAAAGTGGAAATCATGCTAAATAGGTGGATGGAGAAATACTGTGAACGTGCCTCTGTGGGCCGATTGGCCAAAATTCTGTTTCAACATGAACACTATCAGGCTTTGGCAGCTCTCTCGCCTTAAAACAAACCTTTTACTCTACTTGTCATTAACAAGGACATGCCTTGGGGGATTTCTAAAAGGCCGCCATGTCGCAAAGAAGAAAATGGCAGGAATCTCGAATAGATGATCACATGACGCAACCAACAAAGTGTTCTATTGATACTTATGTTTTGAACTTCTAATAACATTGTAATTGTTTACTTTCCCACCTTGAGCTCATTGACGAAAAGTGCAAAATAAAACAAATCCACCGCGTTCCCTAAAAGTGTTTAAGCATTTATTTTTATGAAAAGGTTTGGATTCCAAAAAATGAAGTAAATATCTCCTATCTCCGGAGCCAAAGTATAAGTGCACAATGCATCGCAAACATTTGGGAATTATTAAGTTTTAGGCAACATTGGTGTGTTCGTTTAGTCTTTCGCAAATTTGTCAACAATATCGAGGACAGATGTTAGATGGTTCCAGGATAACTCGGTACATGGGATTACTCAACACTGGATAACTGGGTACCGCGGAAAACTCGGTACACCGGATAACTGGGTACAGCGGAAAACTCGGTACAGGAAGATTCAGTACAAGATAACTGGGTACATCGGATAACTGGGTACAACGGAAAACTCGGTACAAGAAGATTCAGTACAAGATAACTGGGTACAACGAGTAAGTTGGCAAACCAGATAATAGGGTACACCACATTATATGAGTCATTGACTCTGAAGCATTATTGACCATATTTGGCGTGGCACCGTTCCATAAACTGTGGCAAAAAAATCCGGTGAAATGGTTAAATCTGACTAACTTCATAGTTAAATCTGACTAACTTCATAGTTAAATCTGACTAACTTCATAGTTAAATCTGACTAACTTCATAGTTAAATCTGACTAACTTCATAGTTAAATCTGACTAACTTCATACTTAAATCTGACTAACTTCATAGTTAAATCTGACTAACTTCATAGTTAAATCTGACTAACTTCATAGTTAAATCTGACTAACTTCATAGTTAAATCTGACTAACTTCATAGTTAAATCTGACTAACTTCATAGTTGATTCTGACTAACTTCATAGTTGATTCTGACTAACTTCATAGTTAAATCTGACTAACTTCATAGCCATGGAAACCTATACCTTAAAACCTCTTGATAATACTTCAAGGACTTGGCGTGTTTATCACATCAATAATCGAGCCAAAATCTAAAGGATACATTTTTAATGTTTTCAAAAACGTTTTGAGAAAAGCAATTAAACACAGTTGCCTTCAGTTTATGTCAAACAATCTTTTTCTAACACCCATCATCCTGACACTCACTTTTCTATTTATACCAGTTATCCTGTTTATGCAGTCATCCAATGCACCGTTATCCGGTGTACCCGGTTATCTTGTACTGAATCTTCCTGTACCGAGTTTTCCGTTGTACCCAGTTATCCGGTGTACCCAGTTTTCTTGTACTGAATCTTCCTTTACCGAGTATTCCGTTGTACCTAGTTATCCGGTGTACCGAGTTTTCCGCGGTACCCAGTTATCCAGTGTTGAGTTATCCCATGTACCGAGTTATCCTGGAACCATGTTAGATATTTACTAGGGACGGGTACGGACCGACCGTGGGATTGGCTCGCCGTTTTTCGGATCAGAAAACCCAGATATTGTTCCGAAGTTGGAACCGATGTTTGAGGTGTTGACTCTCCCACATTGGTTTTGAATAGCTTTTGTCACCTGGTTGTTTTTTCTAAAGCTTTTCATTCCACGTCAGTAATTTTTTGGAAAAAAACTCAAAGTTGGATACAAGAATGTTGTTTGTCAGTAGCAACATCATCTTTCTATTAGGTTTTTCTTCTTTCAAGAGACGTTATGTAACGGCAAAAGTATTCTTGTATCAAGCGTTATCATTAGGGACGGGCAAAAAGTGCAAATCAAAACAAACTTTTAGTTACCAAAAGTTGCAGAAAAAACAGCCCAAAATCGTAAAATAAAATGCAAAAAAAGATCAAAAGCGTAGATAAAAACCAAAAAAGTGCAAATATTTTTTTTTAAATAACCGAAGAAAAACACAAATTTCTGAAACAAAAAGCTTCAAACATTTTCTTGTCATCTGCTTGCTATTTTTCAATATTGAAGAGCAGAATTTAGATATTGAAGAAGTTGTAATATATACTATGCTAACCTACGCTGGGATCCTTAGAGATTTTCAAATATCTTTGAAATAAATCTTTGTTGTTAAAAACAGTCTTTTTTTGTTTTGACTATGCAATTGTTTTTTTATCAGAAAGGTAAGCAAACTGCAAAGAAGGAATCATGGGATCATGTTGGGATGCAATCTAAGCTGAATATAAAAGTACTCAATAAATAGGGAACTTATATTGACTTTTATTAAAACACTATACTCTTTGTGATTGAAGCAGGAAAAAAACGTTGCTGTTGACAAACCATTCTTGAATTCAGTTATATAAAAATATCAGCAGGACAATATTCAATGAGATTTCCCCATTCCTGTGTCTTGTTTGAGTTATATAGATTGTCTGAACTTTTGTGATGATGAGTGTTAAATCACATTTAGTTTTCAAATTTGGAAAAAATCTTCCAAAAGTAAATATTTTCAAAGAAAAATAGCATATTCGCAACAATTTGTAGAATTTAGGCAGAAAACGTAAAAAAATCGTGCAAATAAAGGTGAAAAGTGCAAAAAAGCAAATAAATGTGTCTATGTTACCAAAAATATTTCTCCACTTTTTGCCCGTCCTTAGTTATCATTAGGGCCCGGAAATAAATTTTACAAAATATAAAATGTTTTAAAAATATTTCTCCACTTTTCCTCGATTTTTTAAATATTTTGGCTGTTTCAAGAAAAAAATGATTTTTTTCACGAATATTCTAGTCAAAAAAAATATTTCGGGCAAAATTGAGGAAAAGAAATGAATGACCAATGCTCAAAAGAGCCTTCCTAAAATGAACCCAAAATACAAAAATCTCTACAAAATGGCACTTGTACTGAGATTAGACATTCGCAATCAAAACTACTTTCATATACGAAAAAACTGCGCCATCTATTGAGGCATATTGAAAATTGCATTGTTTAAATCAATTACATGTCAAGTTTGCTCCCAAAAACGACCAAATGCATCAATTTCACCAAAAACATATTTGGAAAATCGGTGGACACAGACAAAAATACCAAAAAATGGCCTTGTCGAAAAAAATATTTCTTAAATATTTAATAATAAAAGTTAGAGAAGGAAAGTAGAGTGATCCAGGAGGTTAAGACTAATCCAAAGGCGTTTTTCTCGTTTGCGAATACAAAGAGAAAAATGAAGCATCCTGTAGGACCTTTTGAGGTCGGCGGTAAAACCGTCAATGATAGTGAGGTTATGGCCAGTATGCTTGGAGATCAGTTCTCAAGTGTATTTTCAATTCCAAAAAGGGTAGTCAGAGCAGGCCATGACTGTAGCAATGTTTTTGATGAGACTGGCATTGATAGTCAGGATAATCGATTGGAGGATCTGGTAGTCACAGATCAAGATGCTTTTGAGGCCATCAAGAGCTTAAATCTCTCAAGTTCTCCTGGACCTGATGGTGTGACATCTCAGTTTCTGATGAAATGTTCACAGATTCTTGCCCCTGTTTTCTCCTATTTGATGCGTTGCATTTTAGATCAGGGCAAGTTTCCCTCCTCTCTAAAAGTAGCTCATGTCGTTCCAATTTTTAAGGGCGGAGATAAGTCACTCCCTAGTAATTATAGGCCCATTTCTCTGACCTCTAGCGTTGCAAAGGTTTTTGAGAAGATTATGAAGTCCAAGCTTGTAGATTATTTGGAAGTCCATGATTTAATTCCTTCTGGACAGCATGGGTTTCGAGCTCATTTTAGTACAGTAACCCAATTGGTTGATCATATTGAGCAAATCATTGAAGGGCTCGAAAGTCATGAGTCAGTTGATGTAGTCTATCTTGACTTTGCCAAGGCCTTCGATAAGGTAGATCATGGTCTTTTGCTTGATCAACTCAAAGAGTTAGGAGTCCAGGGTAAGGTCCTGACTTGGATTGATAGCTTCATAAGCGAAAGGAAGCAAATAGTTAAAGTCGAAGGATCTTTTAGCGGCATGTATGATGTCAAGTCAGGTGTTCCGCAAGGTTCAATTTTAGGTCCGCTCTTGTTCATTCTCTTTATTGCTCCTCTCCAGAATTTTAGAACAAAAGCCAGTATTTCTTCATATGCTGATGACACAAAATTAGTTTGTGGAAGGAATGGGCAGGACTCGAAATGTTTAGTTGAGGACTTGGAGAAGGTCTACTCTTGGGTTGGCGAGAGTAACATGGCATTGAACGGGATGAAATTCCGCACAATGACGTATGGGGCGTCAAAATTAGATGTTCCACTCAAAGACAATGGAGGTTGTGATATTGAGCAGGTATCGTCCATGAGAGATTTGGGAGTTGTCGTCCAAGATGATGGAAAGTTTGATGAGCATATCCAGTTGAAAGTGGGGAAGGCATTTCAAACGTGCGGCTGGATCTATCGCACTTTCAAGTCCAGAGATAGTATTACGATGCTAACTCTGTACAAGTCGATTGTCCAGCCGCATCTTGAATATGCCTCACCCATTTGGGCTCCAATGAGTTCAGCAGGTTTGCAAAAGGTCGAGCAGGTCCAAAGATGTTTTACTAGGAACATCACAGGAATGAGAGAGCTCTCATATTGGGAGAGGCTCCAGAAGTTAGGGTTGTACAGTACTCAGAGAAGGTATGAAAGGTATCTGATACTGAATGTCTTCAAGAGCATTCATGGGCTCTGTCCTAACCCAGGATTTGAGATCAGTTGTAGCGATCGTAGAGGTTTTACGTGCGCTCTGAGAGCACCTCCAAATCCTAAGGAATCAAGGCTAATTCGAACAATGAAGTCCTCCTTTCTTCTTTATCGGGCTCCTTCATTGTTCAATTTGTTGCCTATTTGCCTTCGTCGGGAATATGTAGGAGCTGATCCTCTAACAGCATTTAAGGCAGGATTGGACAAATTCCTAAATACTATTCCTGACCAACCCACTATACAAGGGTTGTATAGATCTGCCAACAGTAACTCATTGGTAGATCAAATTTCATATAAACATTAATTATTGAAACTATAATAATGATTAACTCTCTTTACAGGGAATCCCATTCCTTATAGCGGTATTGAAAAATCCGCCCCCCCCCCCCCAAGAAAAAAAAATATCCGACTTTTTTCCAAATATTTTGGGCTTTTGAAGAAAATATATATTGGATATTTAGTCACTTTTTTGCAAATATTTTTCTGGGCCCTACTTATCATTATTTCGAGTTCTTACCGGGTGTTTAAAATGAAACGGAACACCAAATTATACCGTGTATAACTCGTGATTGAAACCATATATGAACCTCACTTTTATTGGGTATGATTGCCCAAACTCTTGGCTTGAAGAGTCTGAAAAAGCAATTTTACCCTAGATGAATATTTGAGCAACGATGATATTTCACCATTTCCGAGTTACGGGCATGTGTTCCGTTTCTTATGAATCACCCAGCTGGATTGTACATCCAGCTTCAATTTATCATTTTTTTTCTAAATGATTTTATGTTGGGCTGTGACAAGTAAGCAACGAAATTTAAAAGGTTCCTATTCAATTCCGGAACAGATCTGGACCAAGGTCGAGCCGAAAGCTATGCGGTTCCGAAAATTTTGGTTCGGTGCGGAACCAATCTAACGCAACATTTATCTTGAACCGCAAAAAAATCGGACACTGAGATCTTTACACAAAAAAAAAATACTTCGGATATTGCTGAAAGGGAGTCACGAAACATTATTTTTGGTCATTGGAAAAAAGAACAAGCTAAAATGGAAGAGAAACAAGAAGTTTTTCAAGCTCTAACCATTGTTTGACATGGGTTGAGATCTCTTCTATTTTATGGAGACTTAACTATTCATTCCAAATCCCTACCGAGTGGTTCAATATCTCTCCAGTTTCTTTTTGTCACAATCACAAGGTCTTATGAAGAGTATAAGATTTTCAAAAATAACGCTAGTAACTCCTTCCCATTCGATGCATCGACTTCTAAGAACATGAAAAACAAAGAATCGAGTGAACTTTTTGTTCCTTTCCAACTGTTTTGCTTGATCCATTCCCAAATTTTGCTCAGCTGAAATCTCGATTCAAAAATATATTGGGTTCAGTTTTCTGAATATGGCAATATGCCATGTGAAATATGGCAAATCTGATCTCATTTCCTCAGCCAAGAAGCACTGAATTTCTGTGCTTTCAAAAAAAATTCAAAAATACTTGAGCTCTTTGTCTCATTCAGCCCAGCATTTGATGAAGTATAAAGTGTGAATTGTACTAACATTCAAACACTAACATCAAAAATTATTTCATCCCATGGCACCTTTATGAGAACATTTTTAATCAATGACACATCTTACATTTCGATTATGGAAAATATTATTTATGCCATTATTTATGTTAAAAGTACAACGAGAACGAGAACAAAAGAGAGATCACCCCATTAAAAACACATGTTCTTTTAAAATCGCGAACGATAGCATCTTTTTGACTGGGTACTGGTTCATCAGTATTGGGTGTCCCATGTCAAACAAAGCATTATTCGAAACAAAATAATGGCACAAGAATTCTGAAAAAATGTTAATTTAAGGACATATCTTCGGGTTTTTTCTGGAGTCAGAACGCAGCCACGAAGCTGTATAAAGCCAATCCACAACGAAAGGATATTGCCGCTCCAATAACTGGCCATATTTTTTACCTCACCCTCGAGATTGTCCCCAGTTACGTCTTTTTTAGGTGTCAAAGCCGTGACTACTGCATTTAAATTAATATCACAGGCGCTGGCACTTGGCAAGTTCGGGATTCGAACCAATGATGTGGTGGCTAGTTACTAAATGCTCAACCCCTACGCTGCAACTGCTTGCCTTCATGCAATCTCGAAGCAAGTCTTGGTGAAATTGGTTGACTTGTTTAGAAACTATGATTTTACATCCAGTGGTGCCTCTCCCACTCAAATTACGCACTTTCTATTCAAAAACATCTTCCTAGCTTTGAACACACATTGTAAGATTGTGGGTAAAAAGGTCACAAGGAAAACTTTCATAAGTAAATAGGTCAAAGCTAAAAAAGGGTACGAGGAAAAAGTCACAGTAAACAGGTCGCAAGGCAAACGGTCACAGTAAAAAAGTCACAGTTTCTCTTTTTTTTTTTTAATTTTTCGTGGACATATGGTGTTCCAACCAAAATAAAATGAAATGTCGATTTAACGATCTTGGCCTTCACCGCCAAATATATCATTAAATCGAGTCGCTGTCGTAGGAGTCATAGTAAAACGTCGGTAACCCCAAAAGTTATTGTTGAATCGAGATTTATCGCTGAACCATACATCGTTAAATCGAGATTTCATTGTATCTGCTAAACCAAGGATCAGTAAATACCTGAATGCCTCGGTTACTGGCAAAGGTCATTTTTTCAAATTCTTTGCCAGACAGAGAAAAATCTTGGTAAACCAAATGTCCGATTGGCAATTCAAAGCTCACATGCTTAATTTCAACTTGATCGAGTGAACTTTGTGGCAAGTACAGTAATTTGAAGCATAAAGCAATGCTCGCTCTTATGTTCTGTGGCTTTTACAAATTTTTAAACGTTGTTATTCGTGAACAGGGGAACGTATCCTGTTGAAATTCAGCAAACGACATGCTTATATGACAGCTTAACAGAATTCCTACAACGGTGACAGATAATTCTTATCAAAAGAAGGCATTTTCTTGAATGAAATTCGGTTTATAAAAAATCCACAGCTGAACGCCTGATTAAAGTTCCTTGGGCCACCCCCTTGGCTTTCTTTGAAACTGTGCAGGTCTTTATCTCCTTGTGACCCCATTTTATTGTTTTCTTCTCACCGTGACCTTTTTACCTTGTGATCTTTTTAATGTGACCGTTTTTCCGTGACCTTATTACCGTGTCCAGTTTTCTGTGACCTTATTACCGTGTCCAGTTTTCTGTGACCTTATTACCGTGTCCAGTTTTCTGTAACCTATTTACCGCACCCACATTGTATTAGTCTTGTAGTAGCCTGTATTGCCTATTAGTGACTGAATTCCCTAAAATCACAAAATTAAGTGTGAGGCAAGCACCTCTACTTTTCCTGTTATTATTGCCACAAAAGTGGCTTTGGCATCATGTTTATCATATTTTGTCAATTATTGCTAAAACCTTGGGGACGTAGATTATGGACCCTATTTACATGTATATTTTCCATGAGTCCAACAATTTTAGAGTCATAGGTTGTTGTTGTTCCCTTTCTCATGAAGCACCTTGCAATAGCAATGAACTGTTGACCTCCTTTCAAGGATCGACAGTTTCGTATTTTGACATCTTTTGTCGTTTAGCAGACAAAATTTGAAAAATAAGGCTTTTACACTTGGTTTTTGGCCCCGAAAGCTAGAACTCTACGCGGAAACCAACCATGTTTCCTCAGTGGTAGGAATCCCTTAGGAATCGAAATATCCATTGGCAATCGATTCACGCGTTTATGAGCATGAACAATGAAACTTCATCTAGAAATGTCCCACTTACGTACTAAGAAAATTGGACCATTTCCTAGAGAAGGCCAAAACTTATGATTGGAAAATTTCAATTTAGAAGCCGGACAACAATACGAATGAGTCATCTTACGTCAAAAAGGTATAATTTTTGAGATCCGTGACTTATTAATGAAATTCCAAAGACTTGTTTTTGCCTCTCAAGTCTTTCTGACATTCTTCCTACTTATTTTTAATGTAGACAAATATCTCACATTCCACAAACTACCACTTACGCCCAGGGTTGGTTTTATACCTTGATATTGAAGTAAAACATCCTTGAGGGACTTATTGATTAATGTATAAATCTGTTAAGTCAAAGAATTTAGTTTGTGGTTTGGGTCTTTTGTATGATTTTTAGGCTATTAAGTATCCACGAATTGCTATTTGATTTCAGTAAGTTCCTAAAAAGGCCCAAAAAGAAGCTTTAATTTAAGGAATTGGGAAAATCAGATTCATTTGAAAGGAACTGAAATAGCGTTCAACAAAAAAATCAGAAAGAACTGAAAGATGTCTAAAAATGAAAAAATATCCGTTGTAAGTCTGGAAATTCAATGTCCAAATCTGAGCTTTTGTGGAATAGCCTCTGGAAATGAATATTGCCGAAACAGTCCTGTTTTTTACCTGACGGCAATAACACCTTTATTTGTGACTCAAGATTCAATATTGGCCTTCATAGAAGAAACCATTGAGAATGTATTTTCCTTCTTTCAAAGTCTCCAAACTTTCCTGAATCGCAATATCGTTCCTCTATATGGATCTCTTCACGGGAACTTAATTCGATTGGAACATGTTCACTAATACAGAGTTACCCTAGTGAAGAGGGAGAGGCATGAAAAATTACTTGACTTTTTCATAAAGGGAAGAGGGGCGTCCGGTTTTTCTTCTGCCCCACATGAGGTAACAATAAGCATGGCAATCATCATCCTCGGGCACAAACACGCATGTGCCTCTAGATTTCTTCGCGATAAGGAACCATGAAAATTAGTTGGTTCCAAACCTTGGACGTGCAAACACGACGCTGAAATGTTGAGGATCGATTCATTCGCTTTGGTCGTGTTGATCTTGGAGATAAATGGGTTGGACGGTGAGTATTGACTTGGTCTGGCCTCTTGACTCTGAATCTGATGATTTATCTCTCTTGATCTCAACAGGATCATCTCTGAAATGTTTTGAAGAGAATCCTTTGCGGTTCTCGGGAAGAAAAATCATCTACTGCCCCTATTTTCCCGTTCAAAATCCAAAGGTTTGGTAATGGAATTCATTGATCGAAGTCACATTATCTTGGATTGGTTTGTTCCAGGTTTGCTACATGAAGACGCCTTTGTCGGAAAATGGTTTTGTTGATCGAGGATGCGACTTTTTGTCCAACTTGGGAGGTATGAATCTGAACGAGCAATTGTTTGGAACTTTGGAAAAGCCTTCAAACTCGGGGAGTTTAATTGGAAAAAGTCATGACTTGCATGATAAAGTCGGCCCTTTTTTATGATCCCAACTTTTGCCGACAGATTTTGATGCCGACGATTTGAATTCAAGTGGAGCTCCGCAATGTTCCAAAGAAAGATCCACTGAAGGCGACGATGAAGAGCATGAAGTGTGTATTTGCAACAACTCTTTATGCAACTATAGCAATGGAGCGGAAAAACAAGAGCTTTTCGACGCTCGCCCAGCTTCCTCGCCGGATAAGGTAAAATATGAAGCGATAAAAGCAAAAGTTGGAACAAACTTGGCACACAACGGACTTTTACGTATTTCCATGAGACCTTGGAACTGAGATCATCCCAGATATGGCTGACAAAGCATGACTTGGTTTTCTGCAAAGGGCATTTCTCAAACGAGTCATTTTTCCCAGCAACCTTTCCGCATTGTTTTACCTTGTAGAGTTCGAAATAATGAGAAATGACATTTTCATCATACTCAATCGCTCAGTCTTGTGGTTCAAAGCAGAAAATAAAAAAGGATTAGCTTGCTTTACAACAATATATGTTAGCTTGCTAGTTGGTGTACGTCAGCAATTTTGCCTATAAATGGCCAAGTTTATAGGCATATTTGACAAAGTGGTAACAAATATCAATATCATTCCGTGGTGAGTTTTCTCAATTTGAAATGTAATCTCTCTTTCCAAGCGCAGATTGTGCCAAGTTGAAGGTCATCAGAAAATTTGTCGGACTGAAGTGGCCTTCATGGGAAATGAGAGCATCTTATTTTACTTGAATTTGATTGAATTTTCGTTACGTTTCTCCTTATTGATGTATGTCATTCCTGGCTTAACCTCATACTTTTAGTTTTGAACCTTCCCAATCAAATACTGATTCAAATCAAACTTAAAGACACTAATATTTAGCTTTATTTTTTATACTTTGTTAGAGAACTCCATTTCTAGAACTTTAATCCCAATACAAGTTTGACATCAAAACACAAGCATATGATCTATCTTTTCAATGATTTTCCTCCTCCTTTCCGAGTCGAAATGGCACTGCCCTGTTTCCGTTATTACATTTCAGGGAGCCACACCCTTAAGAGAAATACCCGATCCTATCGAGACCACGCCCAATCTCAATCCCACGCCCAGCACTCCGCCGATTCCCTTTACCGAATCCTCGAGTACCACCCTTGAGCCTTTCCTATTTGCCTCTAATTTGCCCACCACTCGTCAGGGTAGGCGTGTCCAATCGCCCTCTCCTGATCGACCACGCCCACCTCTCCCGGCAAGTATTTCCTCCACCAAGACTCCTCCCTTATTGACCACGCTCCTTTTAGAAGCCGCCTTGCCCGAATCAGAATCGGCAGCCGAAGAGGAGGAATTTGGTGGTCCTAATTCACTCTCTCTTCTTCGTTCCAAGGGCTGTTCCAATTTTGTTCCTTTCACCATCATCCTTCACGCCTTCCATCAAATGGGAATACAAATCACCTTCTGAACCAGAACCAATGGCAGCCAAATCAGCCACGGAGACTCTATGTGAATGACCAAAATCTATCTTCGTACAAAACCTAGTAAATAAAAGTAGACCTTTTGTGCTCTCTTAATCTTCCACATCGTGGACCAATTTTGTCAGTGTTTGTCCTTGATTGTAGTCTCTTTTTTTTGGCGTGTCGTGTGGAATCAAAGACGTTTGATTTACCAATGTCATCCCACGGTGTCATTTCTCAATTCATTTCCAGTTCCAACCAAAGGCTTCAACGTTTGCTCACTGCGACGTCGTCGTTCCAGCCAAACAAAGAAAACGCTCGTTCCAATTCATGGAACATTTCGGCTATCAAAGGAATAATAACTAAAACGATTCCCACGCTCGGGTCCTTTCGACATTCAAGGATTAAAATTGGAAAATACACTGATGAGAAATGATGGGAAATATATGAGTCAGGCTAATAGCAAACAAAACCCCCGTCTGCATCTAATTTGGGGTCCAGGTTGGCTTTCGTGTTCCAACAAGAAATAAAACAAGTAATATTGGCTCGTCACTCACATGCTCGAGTAACTTTCGGTGTTGGTTGGCTGGTGGACTCATGCATCATGAATATAGCTATTGGCGGAATTGAACCACATGACTACCACATGTATATATGTTCCACAATGGATCTCATCACGATCGACCTCAAGAAAGAGTGAATTGTATTCAAGGGCATATTGATTGAATTTGACCTACTTTTTACCGCCTTTGCGGAACTTTCCATTGCCTGATTTACATATTCCTTGCAAATACTGGAGTGTCCTTTGAATTGCCAAATGATTTGAAAACGGTCAAGACCAACGTTAAGTGGCCACAAAATGAATAGGATTAAAAAAATGCCATTAAATTAGAATGTTAAATCGCGTGATTAAGTTGAATACATAGACTAACAAACACAAAAACAATGAATAAACTGTAAAAACACAACAATAATAATTTAGACTAGAAAAACACAAAAATAACAAAATATAGACTAGAAAAAAAAAATAATAATGAAAAAGAGGACCAAAAGTATGATTGAATACAAATTTGATAAACATGAGGAAAACTCTGAGAATTAGATCCAAAGTGAGTAATGTTCAACACATGATGAAATTGATGAATATATATGATATATGATGTCCCTTTGTATGATGACCCTATCATCTCGCGAATCCGAATTTTTTTTGCATTGTTTTAAACCTAACTTGTCCCCACAAAAAGTAAAACAGGAAGAAACGCGCTTGTGAATTCGGAAGAGTCGAAATCTAAATTAACGAATAAACTTTTCTCGGGTAATCAAGGGTCAGTTCATTAGTTATATTTCCTTTCCTACATAATCACAGTCATGCCAGACACAAAGGAAGGCCTGAAAATTCTATTTATTTTGCTATCTACGTTTCTAAGCTTATCGCTATGAGCAATGTTGATATGATATGAAGCAAATTTAGGGAATGAACCCATTTGTCATCGCCATGATTTCCAGACATGATAACCTAGAAGCAAAACGGATCCCCACAAGATGCCCGTTCGGAACAAATGGATGGTTTGCTCTTGATGGGCCACATTGGAACTCAATTCTTTGTTGACCACTCGCAACTCTTGACTCTTCATTTGGGATCGTCGAAGTTTGAGTTGGAAATTCCGACAGGATTTGGTCATGGCTCCCAGATCTTTCCTCAATCGCTTCCACTCCTTATAATCCTTCTCATTGAAATGATCCTGGGCCTACAACAAGAAAACAATTGGACTTGGAACTGCGTTCTATCGCTCACTGGCCTATAATTAGTCAAAACGAGATCCAACCTCTAGAAGTTCGTTTTCGAGGTTCTGGATCTCGGATTTCAGGTTGGCATTGGTGCCCTCGAGATGTTGACAATCGGTCTGCGTGTTGGCTAGGCGTTCTGCCAAGTCTCGGATTTGGCACTGAAGGTCGTCAATCACTTGGCTTTGAGTGTCATCGAGCTGATCTTCCAATTGGCGAATCTGAGCTTGCAATTCCTCGGTCTCCAATTTCAGACCTTCAAGGATCACATCTTGCCTCTGAAGCAGCTAATTTGACAGACGAAGGGAGAACAAAAACAACGTACATCATTTATCTGTGTATCGAGATGGATGTGCAGCTGAGCTACATATAGATTCATTATTATGTTATCTGATTTTGGTGGTCACCTCATTGGTTTCTCGGGTGATGACGGGATCGGGGACGAATGGACGGGATTTTGGAAAGAAAAACAATTCCTTGGCCTCTTGTTTCTTTTGGCGACTTAAAAAAATCTCCTTCTGACTCTCTGCCAATGAATTAGCCAAGGACAAGCAGGAAAGGTCGGAATTGGAATGTGAAAAGCTGAAAATTGGACGCAACAAACGCAGATTGTAAGAAGACTCGTCTTTTTCTCGGAAAGTTAATACAAAGTGTGCTAAACGAATGATGAATTGCTAATCTACGTCAGTGGATCCTGCAGTGAAAAAAAAACATGTTCAAATATCCAAGCTCACACTCACTTATGCTCGATTTGTGTACGTATTAGTCTTGGAGAACTGTATTCAACTCTTTGACGTACTCGTGAATGCGTTCGAGAGGAGATTTCCCTTTCAGGCCTTTGAGCATGGCCTCAAGTTCGTTGGAAGAGGCAGTCTGCAGCTCCAAGGCCTTGGGTCGTTTGGGCCTTTTGCTCTTGTAGGACCTGGGCAGACTGCCTTGAAGCTCCTCGATTTTGGCCTGCGAGGCAAAGAGTTTATCACAGGCCTCGGTGGGCGTTATAGTCCCGGTTTCATGTCCATTTTGACTCGTTTTCCGAGAGGTCGGAGGAGACATCACCTCGGAATGAACTCCGGAATCCGCTGACATGGTGGGGGAAAGAAGTTTGGGAGCTCGGGCCATTTCAGAAGGTTCCTCATCCAGGCCTTCGTTGATCTGACTACTACGTCGAGCCTTTAATCGTTCTTGAATCCCTTGGAAGGGGATAATTTCTTTTTCCGCCATTGCGGGTTCCTCAACCTTGGGCTCAACTTGAATTTCGGACTTGCTCGGGTCCTTTTTGAGGAGGAATGCTCCATGGTCTTCTGGACGCGGCGAGTCTTGCTGACCGGATAAATATTCAGGGGTAGCAAAGTGGTTCAGTGGGATCAGACCTTTATTGGGCACAATCGTCGTGCCTTCCAATTTCACCGAGGTGATCTCGCCCACTGGCTTGACCTTTGATTCTCCAGTAATTTCAAGATCGTGATCCGGTTTGCCGATTGATAAACGTCGGTGAGTTTTCTTGTCCGTTTCATTTGACGCGTTATCGAGGGGTTGAGTTCCATATCTAGCGGAACTTCTGGGTAAATAATAAGACCCTCCCGATACCTTTGAGGAATCCTCCCTGAAAACTCAAAACAATGTTAAGTTCAAAAATAACTTTTTTAGTTATTTATACACTATAACCTTACTCAGATTCAGGAACGGTGGAAGATTTGGGCGGAACTGGACTGATTGACGCGGGTGATCCAGGGACGGATTTGCTCCTGGAAAATTTGAAGGGCACGTCTTCGATTATCTAGATACGGTAAAGAGGCTATGAGGACAAAAGTTACCAGGCATTTCTACTAAGATGTTCCGAGTTCCCAACTTCATAGTCGGTGGACTCATTGGTCGTCGTTGAAGTTTTTCCGGTGAGTCGTCGATATCCGGAAATAATTCCGGCTGAAACGGAAGGCGTTGGCGAGGTGGCGGAAACTGGAGATAACTCTCTGGAGGCCACTGGACTGCTATACTGAAAGTTCCGAGTGGGTGTGGTCGAAGATAAAGGGGTGTAGGAAGGTGAGCCGTAATTGGAGCTAGTGTAGGTGGTTCGTCTTTTGGCCGGTCTCGGGAGGGAGTAATAGATGTCGGAGCTACTGGACGGATTGCCATAGCCGTTGTAGGATTTGGTGTATAAATAAGAGGAGGTTGGTCGACAGGAATAGTAGTCCGTACTGTGAAAAGAATTTACGGTATAGGTTGATGAAAAAATATTTACTGTGAGATCCAGATTTAACAGGGATAGACATCAGGAAAAAGGTCGACTAGCAAGTAAATCTGAAGTTTTGTTCATCGTGCACATGGGATCAAACACAAAGTGCGTTTTTAAGTTGACAGGAGAACCACTTGGGTTCTTGAATTACGTGTTTACTCAGCAATGTCGAAAATGGGTACTTTGAGCATGTTGAAAACTCGACAATGCAAGATGCTCTTGACATTTGATATTGGAAATCCCTTTTCCTCGTCTCAAAGTACTCCCTTTTTTAAGCCTTTTTTCAAGAAGCAACAAAAATAAAGTGCTTTTTCGTTTTCATTTTGACGTAAGTTATTGAATAAGCAAGGTCCTCGTAAAAATAGTTTTTTTTCTCCTTTTTAATAAAATCAGTTTGTCAAATCTTATTTTGTGACTTTTAGCAGTTTTTTCCAAAAGTTCATTTTTCCGTGGTGCAAAATGAATTAGTAATATTTCTTCAAGGATTTCCAAGATAAAATCAAATCAAATCAGCTTTTGGGGTATTTTTGGGCATTTTCCAGCTTTTCGAGTTTTATAGGAGTAAACGTACATAATTATGACAAATTGAGCATACCAGATTTGAACCGAGGTTTTGATTTCAAATTCGATTATGTCTCCAGATATTGAAAACAAACCTGCCCTATAAATTTGAAAGTTTTAAAAGAAAAGTGGAGATTTATTCCTTATTAAATTATTCAAATATTAATTTCTTATTAATCATAAATCCCTTGAAAATGTTTCGTTTCCAAATTAGACTAAAGATTTTTTTTATAAATCATTGATTTGAGAACTTTTGACTCTCAGTTTACGAACTCGACCTATGAAGGATTTTAAACCAAGCTTTAAAAATGAGCCAATAGATGGTGTGAAAGAGGGGGCAAGTACCATGTATCTGTCTTTACTTGCCCCTCCTTCCCCGCCATCTATAAGCGTCTATTTTAAGCTTCGATTAAAATCTTTCTTAAATCTATAAATTGCCTTTGTGATCGATGTAAAAATATGTTATTTATAAGTTCCAGTGTTTTCAAAATTGTGTTCTCAAGTTTTTTTCCATTGTACTCTAAGCTGAGACTTAATCTCCAGACAAACCTTGATTGATTGGGCTCAAAGTTCTGTGTACCTGGATGAAGGAGTGGTTCTGGCGGGTGAAACGGTCCGAGAAGATCTTGGGCTCACTGGCGTGGATCTGGAGGAATAACAACTGCTGCCAACATAGTCGGGAGATGTGGGTCTAATCGAGGATGTGGCCACGTATTTGGAACTGGTGGTGATGCTCGATCGGCCATAAGGGCTCTGAAACTCGAAATTTGAAATGGATAAACGGATCAAGATGGAACGACGCTCCATCAATGGGGTTCTAATGGGAAAAGAAGCACTGATTTGCTGACACGACAGATCTGAGGAAACTGAAGCTTATTGAGAAGCAAGAATCTCTGCGATTTTCACGGTTCACAAAGAAAGGAATTGCCGTCGTAAGCAAAAGAACTGATAATTTTCGAGAACCTGAGCCAGTCTCTTATCTGCTTTAATTATGGAGATATAACTTCTTGAGTGGGCTTCACAGATTATTTTGGAAATTGCATGACAGCAAACTCAATCATTCAGTCACCTACCAATCATTGACGGAGATAAAGGATTCTGTGTTACAATGAAAAATTACTATTGCCATTCTCATTCGTTCATTTAAGGACTTTAGATGGCCAAATACCAGTTTTTAAAGGACGAGCTTACTAATTCATTTTACTCAATTTTCAAGACGAGAATAATAAACAAAGACCTAACTATAGTTCCCCATTCTCAGATTGATCGGAGACATGCAATCACGCCCACTCGTCCTTGCCGTGAAAAGCCCATTGTTCCATGATCCATACCGAATGTAAAGATGATATGAAATGCATCGCTTCATGGGGAAAGCAAGATGGGAGCACTATGGCAGAGTGCCAGAAAAGTACACGGGTATCTTGCCTTTTGGCATACAGACTACTCATCGTTTGGACGAGACCCTATCCCTGATTATTGCTTGCTTTGACTCTCTCTTTGACCAAAGATGTCAGTGACAAATCGGTGGAATGTCACTTTGCCTCTGCGTCAAAGTCATTAACGAGTCAAGGAAATGCTTCCTTAGTGCTCAATGAATCGCTACTAGATGTTGTTCCCAACTCACCGAGTAGTCCCGCTTCATGTCAGCGATATCTCGACTTCGGCGATATGAATAATCAAGCACCGCACTGGATACACTCGGCCTTCCACTTATGGATGATACAGACGAAGAAGGATTTACTCGATATGAAGGCGAGACGGATCTGTAAGAACGAACGAAGAGGGATGATGTGATCTGATTGTTCTTCCGGAACATCCAACTACCCAAGAACCACTGAATTCTCTGGACTTGGAAGCTAGCAATAGATTTATGCCTTGTTCTAATCTTTCATCTGTTTTTTTCAGCTCAATCGAATGAAGGAGTGAAAAGTTATGCCCTCTCAAAGCTAAGAACTGAAGAGAGCATAGAGTGAATGAGCTCGCCCTGTTGGGGAAAAGCAATTAGAAAAGGGCGAGTTCATTCCTTTTGTGTAGGGTTATGAAGTGATCTTTGAGAGAGCATGACTAATGACTCCGATGTTCAATTGAGTAGAAAATTGAAGCACATACTCTACCTAACAAAAGCACGGTCTCATTTGCACCAGAATGCAAAATTGTATTTCTTCCTAGTGGAAGTCTAAACTCGTATGACCAACCTCATCGTCCAGAGAAATTCAGTGGTTTTTGATCTACCGTAATGAAGAGTCTCGCTCCACGGTATTTGATCGGGAAGACACGCCATTGACCGTTGGGGCTAAACTACTTTCCCTCGAGGCATTGGGTGATGTGGTGGAAGAGGCCCATGAGGATCGGTTACCACTATCGTATCGTCCCAAATAACGCGAAGTCCCTGAAGGTCGGGTGTAGTGTGACGAGCCGGGAGGCCCATAATAATCGCGACAAGTCACGTTGGAGATTGGCGGAGACGCCAGACGAGACGAGGAAGGCCGTTTGAGACTGTCATAAATTTGGACCACTCGGCCCTGAAGATTGTCAAGATTGTGGATCTCTGGTAATTGATTTACTTCCATAGGTTTTGCTAAGGCAGATTTGTCCCAGTTTTGGTCATTATTTTGGGTTGACAACTTGAATTAAGGCTCTGATGGAATATGAGTGGAGAACAGCAATATTCGTGATCAATTAGGACTAATGCCCATTGTGGATCATTCGTGTAAGCATATTGCCTCTCTTAAAAGGAACAATGGCCGTTCCATTATTGTTCAATGGTTAAGGTAGCTGACTTGGTGGACTAACGTACATCCGTTTGTTAGTGCAGTGAGAATTGAGCCTCTCGGAACTTGGAACTGGGTGGTCCAATATGGACTTCGGAACAAGTTATTCATGCTATTCCCCTCCGAGCCATACATTGAACCTGCCTGTTTCTTTCACCTACTACACGGAGGAGCTCATTACAAAAGGATTATTTCTTCAAGTTCACGGCCCATTGGGAACTCGAGCATCTCTTTCCTTGACAGCCTTGAGCACCGGAATTACTGTTGTACTTCTAGCTTAAGGACCACTCTTACTCAAGCAACGACATCGTCTCCATCCTTCCTTCTTTTCTGTTTCAGATGGGTTTCGTAGTTTTTTACATGGGTACCCAGGATAACCAAAAAATAGTCTAACATCCTAAGATTATTTTGCATTGGACGATGGACCTTTTGAAAATGGAAATGACCTGCTCAAAGGAATGGTGGCGTCATTAAGACTCCACGTTCAGCTGTTGTGTAAAGGAGACCATACATAGACCACAGGTAGGCAACCGGTGGGCCGCGGCCCACATGTGGGCCCAAGAGTTATGGGGAGAAATAGGGGACATGTAATCAAATTTGGTAGGCCTTGACCCAAACCAAAAGTGGTTGCTTACTCCTGCCATAGATTGTATGTAAACTTAACTAAAACAAATACCTCAAGACGATCAAAATCAAGTCAGTTTAACGACTCTAGAGTGATAAAGAGGATAACTTGAGAGTATACTGGAGAACTGTTAAACTGCATGAGGTGGCAGATTAATCGCATTAATTCAAATAGATCCAAAATGAAGTCTTTTTTACACTAATTGAGTACACTTTCAGGACCTGATGTCATTTGAAGGTCAAATGTTCTGTGCACTTATTCAAATGGTTCAAATATCCAAAAGTACAGTGGAAATAACCAAGCTCGAGTACAGTGCCTCTGCATACAGTAAGCTCGTTTATGAAGACAGCTTTTTTGAGACTTTGCTTGAGCATGGCTATTTATACTTTATATTGGCCAAGAACCACTGTACTACATGAATGGGCTCAGTGCACTTAACATCCGACCTTTAAACGCAACATTCACGTTAAGAGTATGATCTACGGTTGTTAAACTGACTCGATTGTGATATCCTTAAGTTAATTATACTCTCAGATCATCACCCATATTAAATGCAATAGCAGTGTGGTGCTTATTTTCCGGGAACGTTTAAATGACTCGATTTTGCTACACACCAGTTATTTAGTTCAGTACAGTTAACACAAGACCTAAACTAATCCAGAATGAATCCAGGGAGATTGTACTTCAGTATATTCCTATTGACGTTAACATCTCTCCTACTCTGTAGGCAACTCCAGTACCCATGTTGAACCTCTGGCTAAGATTAAAGGCTTATGGGGAGCGGGATTTTCAATTTGGAAATCCAATTGCCAGAGAGTCACAGTCTTCCCGAAGACGAATGATCCGTGGTTGAGCGAAGGCAGTTTCGGCAATGTGAATCCCATCCGATTTGAGGCGAGAACCCGTAGGGACAGGTTCGGTCCACCGACGTCTGATACGACAGACGCGGGGACGTCATTCTCCTCTTGGGAACGCTTTTCTATTGTGTTAATCTGGTAATAAAAGAGCAGGAGACAACTTTGGTATGTAGTCATATACATAGGGTATACATGTGTGTGTATGCGTTGGTATGATTGGGTCTAGTTTAACTAGCTCGAGATTAATAGTTCAGGCTTGAGTTCCCCTCATCAATAACGATCTCAAAACAAAAGATGGAACACTTATTGCGAGCATTTCACGCTGTCCTTTGTTTTGACTTCCTGGTCCATCAAAGAGGGCTGACTAGATCAGTTTAGTAGCATTTCTTGCCACATTAAACATGCGTGATTGAGTTTGAAACACTTCTGGCAAGATGGAAAAAACGAGACAATAGATATCTTCATAATAATGCTCAATACATCAAAAAGCCCCCCAAATGGGAGACAAGAAAGCAGCCTCTCTTGCTCTATTTATTAATCAAAGCCGGTGGATTGTGTTTTTGTGTGTGTTTCTCTCTCCCCTTCTCTTATCAAAGAAGCTCATTTTTGAACAAGGATCTTACCTTATTTGAAGTATTTTCAAGCAAGTTGAGATGGGCTTCGACATATTCGTTCTCGAGTAAGTAAGACACACCAGCCAAGAAGGTTACTCACCAACCTCGGAAAAACTTTGCCAGAACTTCATACTCACTTCATTCAACATTGAAAGAGTTGAGCACACACACCATCACACAAGAAAAATTGCTTTTTTTCGCCCCTAACTCGATTTGAATAGCAGTATGGGTGTAGTGGGTGAGCTAGCTTGAGAGTTTGTTCAACGGACGACGGCCACGTTCTTCATGAAGGCCAGCAAGGCCAGTCAGTCAGTCAGTCTTTAAGTTCGTCAGGCCAGTGTGTCGTCAGTCGTATATACTTTTTTCATCTTTTCCCTCATCGACGACCCTCAAAAGACGTGTGGACGAACCCGTCGTTGACTTTGGCCCAAAAGATGTCAGGATTGAGGAAGATTCTCATTCTGTTTGCCCAATACCCATCAACCTAGTCCTTCTTACTATATACGTGTAGTAGAGTACTACGATCGGGACCGAGTCGCTGCATACTTGGGTAGAGTCTGAGTGCATTCACGTGGATGGAAACAGTACAGAAAAAATGGATCCTGGATCATACTCGGGCGCACGTGGTCCTAAAAGTTGGTGTTTTTGTTATCTGGATCTGTCCAGAAAAAGGATAGAGTGAGAACTTTTTGAATTGGGAAGGTGGATGAAGGCAGAAGTTGGGCTTGATATCAAGATACGGGGATCCTTGATTCAGAAATATCTGAGGGAAAGTTGGTTCCAATCTCTTAATCAACACGGAACTAAATGTCGGAGGCGTGAGCAAATATGAGCGTGTGGGTATTTGAGCATACCCAAACATGTCCTTTCATAACGGGCTTTGTGGTGGGTTGCTTGTCATGAGTGTGAAGATAGGAGTACATCACGTAAAAGGAAACGCTCCGTTCAGATCGGGACACGAGAAAGTACAGGGTGGTTCCTAATCCGAAAATACAGAATAACCTCCTTTACAATAAGCCGATACATTTCTCAAAGGGATTTAAACTGAACTTTAAGCCGAAATAATTTACAACCTATAAAATGTAGTTGATTTATCTTTTAACTTACATACTGCAATTAATATTCGCGAAATTCAATAAATTATTAATTATATAATAACAAAATCGATAAAAATACAAACAAACCCTGAATGGACCCCTACTCGGTCAAATCATGGGCAAAAATGAAATGTATCATGATGGATTATGTTCAATGACTGTGTAATCTTGCATCAATGTCAAAAAAAAATATTTCACCTACAGTTCTCGAAAAAATTAGCGAAAAAGTGTTTTTTTCATTTACTAACTCTTGACAATTGAAGCAACGGTCGTATTTAAAAGAGCTTTGGCTCTTTTACAAGTCCCTTTTGTAACCCTGTTGGAATGCATAAATTTGGACAACTTTTTGCTTTCTTTTAGCAATGAGCTAAGATCACGAGACTCGAAAAATCAGGCACTTCCTCCGTCTGACCTCAAACTTTCCTATTGTAGAGCCAACCTCATTTGAAAGTCGAGACCTGAAATTCTCATGTGACCCTTTAAGAAACACCTTATGACCTTATTCAAACCAGAACCAATGAGCAAACATTCCGAAGATCTAGTTTATTCGTTGCTAAGTTTCAATGAATCTCATCTATTGTGATGGATCAGAGTGGCTTCATTTGGACTCCAAACATGCTCAGAATCATCACATTCCAAGTAGAATCAAGCTATCAACGCTCCATTTCGGATTATTGGCTTGTTATAACAAAGTCATGCGCGCATCTGTTCCAAGGAACAGCATGTTCCTTCCGTTCCATCCTTTGCGCATTCCATTCAGACTTCAGACTTCCAATGAGGAGCTGAATGAGTACTATGCAAGACATATGAAAAGACTCCCTTGGGATATTTCCTTGTCGTAAGATTGACAATGGATGGTGTCTTGCCAATTGTTCAGCCAGATTTGACATTCGACACTTGAGCCTTTTATCGTGACTGAGACACGGATCCTGAGAACATTTGGCATCTCTCTTGAAAGTACACATTTTAGAGTGAAAATGGAGAACAAGGCGAAAACATCCGTGAAACTTTCATTGCTAAATCTTTGTCAAAACTTTGATCTGGATGACATTCTAAGGGCCTAATGGAAAGGACTTTTGGTTTTTGGAGCAGAAATTCCGCGAACGTTTGGTTTGTCGTTACAAGAGGCACGGAAATCATGGAGTGGGAGGCTAGCAATGAGAATTATGATTTCCAGTAGAAACAAACCATTTGCGTTCTTCTGCAAATGAGATCTGGCTTGCATTGAGAAGAACACGTATTTTCAAATTTCAGCCCAATCGAATGCCGGAGTGAAAAGTTATGCCTTCTCAAACTTATGTTCTGAAGAGAGCATAGAATGAATGAACTCGCCCTTTTGTGGTAAATCGATTACCACAAAAGGGCGAGTTCATTCATTCTCGGTAGGATTTGCACTGAACTTTGAGAGAGAATAACTTTCGACTCCGACGTTCGATTGAGCTGAAAATTGAAGTACGTAGTCTAATCAACAAAAGAAAGGTCTCATTTGCAGAAGAGCATTATTGACTCGTTTCCACTGGAAATCATAATTCTCAGTGCTAGCCTCCCACTCCATGATTCCAGTGCTTCTTGGTCGTTACCTTCTGGGGGGACTCTTTTATCCTGGAAGTAGAAATACAAACGAATGGAATCCTTGTCACGTGATGCAGTATTTGCTGGCTCAAACCTTTTGGAAATGCACTTGTCTAGGTAGTTTAACAAAGCTTGAAAGCGGTGCAAATGCGTTCTTCCAAATCCTTGTTGAAGGACCAAAAGACAAACATGGCCTTTCAGTTTGCGAACTGTCTGCTTTTAATTCGAAGTGTTGGCCACAAAAAAGGATGGTTTTTTTCATTTTGAGATAAGAAATGTTTTCTAAAAAAAGAGCTCTGCTTGGGGGCAACGCTTTATTCTGCCCATTTGCAAAAACAAAGTAGGTCGTATATTATCTTATTAACGACAGAAATGCAAATGGCTCAAGTGTGCTATTAACATAAAAAGGCGAGAATATAAAAAGAGGACACTCGAAGATCTTGATTTTGATATTAATATGATCTTGAAGATTCACAACACCCTGTTTAGGTCGAGTGGATGGATGACAAAATAAAACAGAAGGATTTTCTTTGAATGAAATTTGACAACTTTCAGTTGTTGTTCCAATCTATATCTCCAACTCTATCATATAAGAATCATTTGCCAAAAAACAAGATGCATTACTTGACTTTCAAAAAATTAGTCCAAAGTGAAACGTGTTCTTATCTTCAATTAACAAAATAAGCAAGGAAAGCTACTTTTATTGAACCGGATGTGCGCACTCAAACACTAATCAAACTGCTTCCAGTACCAAAAAATAAGGATCCACGGAGGAGAGATACGTAATGGTGCATTTGATATCAGACTATCATTCCGGTACTTTCAATGGATTTCTCGGAAAACTGCCAAACGTGGAAAAATGCACTTCGTATTGCCTGGAGCTCCTGTGGCAAACGGGCAAAATAAACCAAGCGGATTGTTATTCTGAGACTGTAAATTGGCCTTAAGGTGAATCAATAGGAGCTCAGTTGTTTTTAAAATTTAGTCACTTTTGGTCGAATAATAGAGGAACACCCTTCAGGGCTTAAAAACAACCGAGAGTGTCAAGAATCCGTGCATTTTCTTGGAACCTGACGAACTAAGTTTTTGCTTTCTTCTCTGTTTTCAACTATTAGGTGAGATTCTCGTGTGTATAAAAAGAAAAGAAAAGAAAAGGAGAGGAGACTCTTCATTTTTTTACGTTTCACTCGCACTTGAAGAAATAAAGTTCCTCTTTGATAAAAGTGTTTATCTTTATTCAGTTTCATTATTTTTTTAATTTCCTCGATTTTTATGGTTAAAAGGTCTTAGATAAGGGTTCTTTTCCTCATCCAAGTTTTTGATTAACAACCTTTTTTTCTTGGCCGTTTTTAACCCAGTAAGAAAAAAAACTACAAAAAGTATTTTTTCCATGTTTTAAATACACTGCCAATTACGTAAGGCCCAAAACTATGATCAAATTAGTGTTTTTAGCCTTTTTAAAATTAGCTCTTTATTACCTCTTTTTCCAAAAAAAAAAAATAGCTCTTTTAGCTCGAAAATTTGCCCCTAAACTGAGGTATTTAGCTCTTTTTGATCTTAAACAATTGGACACGCTGAACATACCTGTCTTCAGTTCAAAATTCTTCTATGCCAAAAAATAAAGCCTTCATATTTAGCCAGAAATAACTTTATGTGCTGAGTTGTAGCTGAATTACAAAGAATGATTACCAGAATGACTAAAGGCATCTTTGAATTCAATATTACCATTTTTGATACGGTTGGGGGATTAATTTTTTTAATTTTTTTTTGGCCTTTTTGGAGTAAATTAAATTTATTTTTTTTGGTGAAAATCAGTAAATTTTTCTATGCACTCTTTTGATTACCTACCATATTCCAGACATGGGCTTGTCAAAGGACACCATTTATTTTGGAAAAACGGCATTGTTATTCAAAGGCCAAATCAGAAATTTTGTGATGACAAAGTTCGTCAGAAATCATGTAAAGGAAAAAGAAACAGGCTTCTTAAACATGCCAGATTTTCACCCAAAACTCATCATCACTCTTTCATAATACTCAATCAGAATGACAAAGTGAATTCATTACGCACATGGAACATCTTTTATTTATTCACATCCAAAACAACAAGATAGAACACCCATCAATGAACAATCGGCATTCTTCAACGTATAATACGCACACCACGTGGGAATGAATGAGCGGCAGCACTCGCTTCATTTTGAGTCAGAGCGATTGTCTTGGGTGGAACTTTCCTCAAAAAGGTTGCAAGGCTCTTCTCCCTCAAGCGTTTGTCAGATTCTCATGTGAAGGTTACATCTCGGTTGTCTTCCATCCAAACCGTCTGATAATGGGCTAGCTCATCACGATTGGTCGGTCTAGAGTACTAAAGCACCGTCTCGCTTTGGTTGGGCATGAATCGGCGGGATTTCCCGCCACAACTCGTTCCATTTGAACTGGCAAAGCTCGAGATCGAATTGGAATGAGTGCGATCATAGCGGTGTTGTTGGTTCTTCGTGCTTCCCAAGGGAGAAGCATGTTGAGAATTGAGCACCACCGTGTCCAAAGGTTCTGTGGTCGTGGTGGTAAAAGCGCACGTGGGTGAGCTTCGTCCATAGCGACCAAAGAGTTTGGCCCGACCAGAATTAATGGAACGGCTCTGGAACATGAGGTTGGAATTAAAAACGATTGAGCTGGAAAGACACCAAAAGCGGGAAGAATTTAATGGCACAAGGCATGCGAAGCGACAACCGGGTTATTGGATTGGAGCAATGCGTGAGTGAGATGATGAAATGGAGTACAAAAACAGCACTCGGTGAGGGTGAGAGACACATTGACACAAATAGGTCAAGATCATTCCATTTCCAATTGGAAAGAAGTGCTTTTGAAACTTGCAATTGACAACAGGGAGTCTCCTTTGAGATAGTCTAGACTAGATAGATGGTCGGTGTCAAATAATTGTCAAAAAGAGGAACTCTCAATAAGAATACAGGATGAGAAGAATGTTCTTTGGACGAGATTACGGATAATACCGTAGGTCTAAAATCTTCAAACATTGTGTCTCTAAGACTTACATGTCTTTCCAGGAAGAATAACATGAATCGTAATGATCTGGGAGTCTGTCAGCCATGCTTAAAATTTTGAATGAAGGTAAATCCGGAATAATCCTCGGTTTTTTGAAGACAAAACTTGGAGATTCGAGGGATTAAACGGTAGGCGACATGACAGTCTTAACTGTGAATACTCGAATTGAATCCAGACTCCAAGTTATTTCATTGTTTGTTTCAAAACTACCTGTAATGCCTTTCCATTTCAAAAAATGCCAGTCTCAAGATGAAATTGTTACTTGTAATTCGTTTAAAGTTCCATGGCGACTTCATTCCAACTCACTATCTTTCCCATTAAAAGGAAGTCTTTGCAAATTTTTGTGTCAGCTAGTGCCCTATGATATTGAGAGTATGGTCATAAATGACGCAAAATACACAATTTGTCCAATATAGATCTTTTTAGTATCCCTCAAGTCCAAGATGGAATTTGATAGCTGAACGAGTTTTAGCAAAGTACAGAAGATGGCGTTGCTTGTGATTGTACTTTTTAGGGAACCGATAATGATGGAATGAAAGGGCTTTTGGACGAAATTCTGGTAGAAATTGCGGTTTCGGTGGAAAAATCATACAGGATGGTGTTTGAGTGAATACTGAAAGGTTTTTCCCCAGTTACAAAATTCGATCCGTCCTTCGTTTTTCCCTTGGGAAAAATGATCGTGAGGTGAACTGTGTATTCTGGTCGAAACTTTCGGTTTCGGTTTAGAGTCATTTCTGTCCATCACGTGAATTTGAGCACTAGTCCTTACTACTTAGAAATGCAGTATGGACCATTTCTCTCTTTTGAGAAAGTGACTTCAAGATCTCGAGTGAACGACACCCGGAATGGATAGTTTTGTTTATAAATGTCAACATGTTCTCAAGAAATTCATTAATGTTCCTCAAAACCTCCAATCTCCACTAACTCTTAATCCTTATCAACCCGAGTCTTTGGATTCCACTCCAAAACTTATTGAGAGATCCTTGGTCTTGAGTCAATCGATTGATTTCTGATCCTCAACATACGATAAAAATCGCACTGAAGATGTGTTCTAGTTGTAAAAGAGATCATTGAAATCGTTAGCATTCATTCTGATTTGTTTTAATTGGCCTTAAATTAGGGATGGATCGAAAGCACTTTCGGCAGAAATTACGGTTTCGACTATGGCTACCGAAACCGGGAGCACGCATGCACTGGAAGGAATTGAGTTTGACAAGATTGATTTTTTTGGTCCAAAACCTAACTTAGATTTTCCAATTTTTTAAATTTGCGATTACCTAACATGGAACACGTAGTAGTTTGAACTTTTAAAGTGAATTTTATCCATTAAAAAATTCGTAGTCAGCTGCTTCCGGTTTCGGCTAAGCTCTCTTCGGCCTTAGATCAAAAAAAATGTAGATGAAGTACGAGTTTGTAGAGCGCCATCTAGGGTGGTAATTCCAAAAGAATAAATTAGTCAATTGAAGGAGATCATCTCTTGCAAAAAAGATCAGTTCCATTTATTTTCTCTTTTGCAGGTTGTAAAAACGTTGCATGTAAAAACGTTGCAGTGTGTTCGTTAAAAAAATCATGTAACCAGTTCACATTTCTGTTCCAATCTTTTCAATTTCCTCTTGAACGAGCCACTTTAGGAATGATATACATCTCACAAATTGAATTATAATAACAAATACCTGAATAATACCTCATATGTTTTTACTGACACGTTGTTTACTCAATCAAACACGGAATCACGAACTGATTGAGTTGACTTTTAGTTAGTCTCAGAAAAACGTAGAAAAACATGTAATACATTGACGTTAAATTTGACAACATTTGTTTTTGAGATGATTAGTTTCCAGCAAAACAAAACATCAAATGCTCATATTCTGTAGAGTGATGTGGAAACACAGTGAAACATATAGGAAGTTAAAGTGAATGCCGTTCTCAAAGAATGTTATGTGCAAATGACCTGCTTTAGCTATCAAGTCTTTACAACATTAGTCAACACTAAAATACATGTTTTCTCTTTTGGAAGGATCAAAACCAAGGTCAACTTTTTAACCTTCTATGTACAGTCCTAATATTGCGTGGGCATCGTTTTCCCTTTTTCCTTGTCATCTTGAAGACAACGCTTGTCGTACGTACAATAACTTGAAAGGGCTCTCTCTCATTTTGATGTCTCACTCCTCTTCATAAAGAGCATTTATTATAATCATATGATAGGCAAGAGTGCATGTAAAAGAGATTCAAAGGAATCCAAAATCGACACGAAATCTAACGTGTTTTCATTAAGTTTTCTGATGTCATCATATCATTCTTCATTGTGTTTGCCAATGTTTGACGCAAACGCTGTCAATTAAAATCTTCAGAATCCTAAAATCCAAAGAGACGTGTTAAGTTCTGGCACGTTTATTAGCTTTTTAGGTGAATCAAGCTGCGCCAAAAAAAATCAGGTTTCGTCCTGGTGCCAATTTTAGGAACTTTCCACCTCTTTTAGTGGTACAAAAAAGACTGAATTAACCACATATGGTCAAAATGACAGAATAAAGCCAATTCATACATTTTACGCTCTATTCTCCTCTGAACTTAAGGAAGGCATAAATTTTTACTCCGATGATTTATTGAGTTGAAAATTACATAATGAAAAACGTGTTTGATTTTTTGTGACATTTAATGAGTCTCCTTTTACGGGGTCTAAAGAAGCTCATCAAAACTAAAAAAGTGGCGCCATTCAGGTCGTCACAAACCGTTGAATTATTATTTTTCTCAACAAAAAAGGGGATTAGAATTGACGTTCCCTCTTGTTCATAATATTTGTTTTCTTTTGCTATCCATGATACTTGGTGTTAGTCTTATCAGTCAGCTTTGAAAGGTCATTGTCGAGTCCGTTTAAAATCCAGAGACCAAAGAATTAGAGTTAATAAAATGAGTTACAAAGTCCTTGGTCAAGTACGAATAGTCACAATAAATGCAGTCTTGCAATGTTCATTTCCTGTCGCGAAAACATCGTCCACAAATATGTAACGTCACAGCGACCAAGACTTTTCAATGCCAGAAGGGGGAAAGTTGTCCCCTCATCACACGAACGCCTCAGAAGATTTGGGTAACGCAGCACTAAAGCCACACTGCATTGTCTGTCTGTATTTCTGAATGATTATTGATATATCAAATTAAGTTAGTTTATACGTTGAAAAAGAACAATCGGACATACCATCCCCACGTTTGGAGAAGGAGTCATGCAGTAGTGCGAGATGAGACGGTTCTTCTTAACTCACCACGAGGCCTCCAGGCCCTCCTCCTCCACCTCCTCCTCCACCGCCTCCTACCCCTCCTACCCCTCCAGCACCACCAAAACCTCCGGCTGTTCCACCTCCACCCATGCCGCCCAAAAGGCCATGGGTAAAGGCCCCGCCAGTGAGGCCGCCATCGTTGCCTCCATAACGAGCTCGGAAGGATCGGAGACATTTCTTACGGATGGCCTCTAGAACCTGTAAATACGAACAATGTCGTTGAATTAGTGTAAGAACGCTAGTAATAAAGATTGCTATGCCACTTTAATGCAAAAAGCGGCGTGGAGTTTGCACGGGTCCTTGCTAGACATCAACACTTATGAAGAGGGGTGCAGATTTCCGACAAAAAAAGTGCTCAAAAAGATGTTCATTTGCTATTTGTCAGTTTTGTCCATTTATCTACAGGTTCGTTTCATTTGCCATTTCCATTCGACAGTTTCTCGTTTTAATGTGACACTTTTGATCAAATGGACTATCAAGACACAATTTCGGACGTAAAAAAACGAGACCAAAAAACGGTTCGATCTTAAGAAACGAGCCCAAAAGTGTTTGTTTAAACCTGAAAACCGAAAGATTTTTTTCGAAGAATATCATGGGGAATTTTTTATCGACCCTAAGGTACGATAATTTTTAAGTTTAATGCCATTTCTAGCAATTTTAAGGTTTATTTGCCAGTTTTTGCCATTTCGATATTTATTTGCCATTTTTAGGGCTTAAAAGGTAAGTTAGTGTGCCAAAAATCTGCACTACTTGTTAGGTTGTGTTCTGAGGTTCTCAGTAAACTACATAGAAGCTAAGGAACACTCATGAAATGGTTCCATCAAAGTAACTAGGAGCGACGAACATAAGAGAGGAGACCTTGTTCTTCTGAGTAAAACTTGGAATCTATATTCGTCGAGCATTAGGAAAAGGAAAATGGTATCGAGGAACAACTCGGAGCATAAACATGGTAATTGGTATCAACGAGTGCAACCATAGTACATCATCTAACACTACTTTGTGTCAAGTCCATATAAAGTTGAAAAATTGGTGGCAATACAAAAGCCATGTTTATTGCAGGGATTTTGCAACCATGGCAACCTAGCTTCTAGAATTCAATTTGCCAACCATTTTCATCTCTATGAACGAAGAACTGTTAACCATAAAAATCTTTGTAGATTTTGCATTAATTTGACAACATTTTCCAATATGGTGTCAAACGATTGAACTCTTCTTCTTACGAGACTTTACTTGTGTTCGACACAAACTAATTTCGTATTTGTGTCACATGAACTTCAGAGTTAAAAATAATTCTCTATTTTATCCCCTGCACAATGAGTGAGCCAATCCTGTTCTGACAGGTTTTTTTTTAGAAAAAACAAGCTCATTCATTTTTGCTCCATTCTGCACCACGCTTTGAGATGGCACATAATATTTATTCCTTTGTTTGATTTCATTGATAAGTCAAATATGGGTGCTTTTATGTTTTTACAGCATTGAAGTTGGTTGACATGAAAGAAGCTCATAGGAAAGAAGCATCAACTAGGTCAAGTTGTTGGTCTTTTTTGAAGCTTCAAATGTTTGCCGCTGTTGTCGCCACCATCAACCCAGGAAGTTCAAGTAAAAAAAAGATTATGCACTCAGTTTCAGTGACTCATGCCAATAACGATCAATTCAGGTATCACATTTTACAGTAAACAGTGCTCATGCTACTGCTTTGATATTTTTTCGGGTCAAATGCTCCTATTAGTTGTATTTCCCTCTCTTGCACTTGGTTTGTTGGGCTTTTTTGAAGCTTCACGTTAAAGCCACGTGTTCCTAGAGTCAAGGTGACGCTGCTTTCCCATGAGCTTCTTTAGTTGACACGATTCGGTTGATTGGGACATAAAAAAGCATTCCTCGTCTGCCTTAGCATCTGATTCCTCATTCTAAAGGTTGCTTAAGGCCAATGTTGCATTTTTGCATTAAGTCAAAGGGCCCATTATTTATTCATGAAGGCATCAAGTGCTTCAAGTGCACGACCTACAAGGGTGTATGAAAGTTTATGCCAAGGGCCTGTTGGTAGTGGTAATCCAATATAGCCGGTAGCCCTAAGGACTCAAAGACCACAACGGGGGTGAATTCGAGTCGAAGGCCTTTGGAAAAGTTTAGAATTCTGTCACGTCCGGGAAAAAAGAGAAATTTCGCTCACACATGTCAAATATCAGGATGGAGAGAGATAAAAGGCAGGATGAGTAAATGATGTTTACTTACGTCAGAATTTAGGAAACAGAACAGCAACGAAACCATGAAACCCTGTGAAGAGGAAAATTGAATCTCTTTGAATGCGGTTTTATTAACGTGATTTGGAAGAAAAAAAGAAAAGTGCATTAAAAAAAACGAGGACGTCTTCATAGTAGCCAAGCACTACTGAATTTCATGGAGTGAGATCCTTTTATTTTCTTTTGTGGTTGCGGATTTTTTATTACCGCTCCAAGAAATGCGATTACTGAATACAACTAACATTTGTATGATATTTGTTCTACCAACGGGTTACTGTTGAACAAAAATAGTAATCAAAAATTTGTCCAATCCTATCGTAAACGTTGTTAGAGCATTAACTCCGCCGTATTCATGATGAAGCAGGAATAATTATGATTTCTACTATGATTAATTCAATCGCGTTTTTCGGAATGAAACCTTGCTTGCATTGGGTAGGCCACGTATTTAAAATTTCAGCTTAATTGGATCGTCGGACAAATTCAAGGAGAGAATACCATCCCCTCTCAAAGCTTAGTGCAAATCCTACTGAAAAGAAATGATTTAGCCCTTTTGTGGTAAATGTTGCACTACAAAAGGGGAGTTCAGTCATTCTTTAGGAATTCTTAATACGTAGGTTTAAGATGGAATAACTTTTCACTTCAGCATTCGATTAAGCTAAGAATTGAAGTATGTTGTCTACCCACTGCATGTCTCATTTGCAGAAGAGCGCGATTGAATAGATCCTCCTAGAAATCATGATTATCATCACTAGCCTCTCACTCCAGGAAATTCAGTGCTTCTTCGACAGATTTCTTCTTTCGAAGATCTAATTTCATCAAGTATTGAAAGCATGAAACCTTGATTCCTACAATGAAGGACAATCCAAAAATGTGTTTAAAATATTAACGGTTTGTTTTTGACAATTTGACTTCAGCATTGATAATTAATTTCATTGCTGAAAAGTTCCCCATTGACAATATGTAACGTTTTCGGTTTTGGTACGTGAATATAATGGCAACAATCAACTTACAACTTCAGCCAAGGCTCTGCCAATCATTAAACTACGTAATTTGTCTCTTAACTGCATGTTTGGGCATCATCAGGATGTTTCAAAGGCGATCAAAGGAGACGCAACCTCAAACTTGATCCGTACATTGGCATCAAGAAAGTTTCAAATCAAACTTGGCAGTCCACAAAACTGCGGGCTGAATGTAAACCGTCTTGGCAAAGCCCTTTTAAAATACGCCTTGATCTGTTTAAAGTCTGGCTTACTTATTATTTGGCTTGAGGTTCATAAGCGACCTTAAGTGGGTTGCCTGGAGACTAAATTGGGACCAAGTTTGCCCATTGTTCAAGTTGCAACCTTCAACAACATATTGACGGAAAACTTTGAACTTGAATGAAACGAGAGCTTTTTTTCCTGTTCAAACTTCGGGGGTTTTCCCATTTCCCTGTATTTTAAGTGTTTCTTTGAATTGACAGGAATTTCGTTTCTCTTTCCATTAATTGCCATAATATTTCAGAGAGCACAATAAAATCAGAAGAAATGTGGATAAAAAAATCTGTTCACATTTTCATGTCTTAACCTTTTGCATCTAACATTACAAGGCTATTTGACGCTTCATAAATCTGCCATTAGTCAAGGGATGCCAGAATTTCTTATAAGATGGATGAGTTTCGTCCTTTTGGAGCTAAGGAAAACTAAGGATATCTAGAACTTTCGCAGATCTTTGTAGAACCTATTCAACCTGAATGGTCAGACTTCCTGTGAAAAAAATCAGCTTTTTGGCTTTCCTATCGTCACAATATACGTCGTGAGATTTCAGATCTCGAGTCTCACATTGTTAAGCTTGAATTACGGGAAAGTTTCAAATTGCCGTGGATCTGATATTTCGTCCAAACTGCCTGGCCTTGGATCATTGAAGACCATTGAACAAGTCCTTTTTTTTGTTTCCAATTTCAAGGAAAGATTGTCGGACTTGCATCATGGGAACATCTCTGAATCATGAAAAAGACATTTTGATGACAAAAGATGTTTTGGGCATCAAATTGATAATTGACCTTTAAGGCCACAATTTGGCTTTGTTGAAACTCTTGAATGAATTGCACCAATTTTGATCAACCTCAATGGCTGTAGTGTGATATAGTAAGACCATAGACCAATGAATCTCGGTTCGCTATGGTAAGACTCAAAAACAAAGGGTTATTTAATCTTTACCTGAAACGAGGATGTAACCGAGGACACCACTTCATACACATACTCCAAGGCCGAACCATCCTTTGGTCTCATGGGTAACAACATGAAATGAAGGCCAAGGATAGGCACCAACATCAAAGCAGCGCGAGCGGCCTTCATGGTCGTGGCTGTACTGCTGTTCACGTTACTAAAACGAGATAAAAGACACGAAAATCCAATCAGATTCCCGTCTTTCAAGAATATTAAGCACGAAGGAATGACATGAAGGCCAATGGCGACATAAACATTGCTTTTTAGTCCATATGAGACCTTTAACCATAGACTTCTCGACTGCTGGATAAGTACAACTGAGCACGTGGTTAGTAAACCATATGAAAAACCGGTTTGTTATCAATTCACAACAGATTGTCGATTGTAAGGGCTAGCATCAGCTGTAAGGTCAAATTTTATCAAATTTAAACTCATCCAATCAAAGGACCCACCAAACCCCAGCTGATGGCTACAAAGGCTATAGTTTTAGTACAAAGATTGGAGGTATAATTCCACAGAACTGCGGGCCTACGCATGGATCACTAAAGACCTGGATGCCTCCACTATTGGCAAAAGCCGTTTTTTGTTCTGGCCCATTCAGAGAAAACTCTAATTAAACCATTTCTTTAGCTCGTAATTCAAAGCTCATGCATGTGCTTAATTTCAAATTGATCAACTGAAATTTGCGGCAGTTAGAGAAATTCAAAGCATAGAACGACAATCAATTTTCCGACTGAAGTTCATTAACACCAATAAGTTGTCCAAAAGGACAATTGTAGGGTCAATTTGTCTCTTTCTTCCGTTTCTATGTACTGTAACTAGTGATGGACCGAAAGGGCTCATAACCGAAACCGAAAGTTTCGGCCGAAAGAGGGCTTAACCGAAACCGAAACCGAAAGCAACTGACTACAAAATTGTGTAAATGCAAAATCCACCTTAAAAATCAAATTGCTCATGTGTTCGATGTTGGGTAGGGCGTAGATTTTGAAAAATCGGGAATTTTATTCCCGAATTCAAATAATTTATTTTAATTCAGTGGTTTTTGGACGAAAAAATTTTCGATTTTGTTGTCAAACTCGGTTTCGGTAGGCATAACCGAAACCGAAACCAAAATCGAAATTTCGGCCGAAAGCGCTTTCGGTCCATCACTAACTGCAACTATTACTAATTTCGAAAAATTGTTTCTCGCAAAGGGAGCCACGAATTGTGCTGAAATTGAGCAATCGACATCTTCAAATGCCAGAATTATCAATCTGGTCAAAAAAAAAATCGTTTTCTTGAATGGAGTTTGATATATGGAAATCCAAAGTTGAACACTTGCGCAGAGGCTTCCATGTCTTAAGTTTTCCTTGGCCTACAAGTGGATGGCTCTGTGGTCCACCATTACTGATTTCCTCGATAGCCTTTTGCCAATCAAAAATTGCCTTATGTTTTGCTGCCGATACCTGGTATATTCAATTGTTTTACTATTCGACCGGTTGGGCGTCCAAGATTCAGTAGTCTAGAAATCTACACTTCAGCTGACACAGATTGTTGATTACCTGTTTTCGGATTGATGTCCGCGTTTTCGACGGATGACTCGGATTACATTGATAACAAAGATGAGGTTGACCACCATCACGAGAACAACAAGGACTCCCAGGTACCAAATACTATCCGTCGTATCCATCCAACAACTGAGAAAACCATAATGCAGCTGTTAGCACACGCAAACAAAGGCTTGCACTTTCATCAGTTCAAGTACCACTCAATTTAAGAAAAATCTTTGTCATGTCTTATCTCAAAGACGAAGACCAAAGTCTTCCTTAAGAAACCGTAGTTACGGAAAACTACGTTCAGCGTGAAATCCATGCTCAAAGAAGCTTTTCCTTGAAGTACGTGGACTCGAGATCGACTTTTCTTTCTTACTTGGCATTTTCCTTGGGCTCCGCCAGTCTTGACCAAGTGTAGGGAACAATGGAACAAATGGGCAACGACCAGCAACCCACAATGATGGTCCAAATTTGCCAACGTTTCACTCGCCACGTGTTAATCAGCAGAAGCTGGAGGTAGACACCTTCGCCTAACATCCATGTGTACGTCGAGAGCATGAAATAGTTGGTCACCACATGTAAAAGACGACACCAAACCTAGGCAAAGATCAGCGTTTTTAGTTCGATTTTTTTTCTTGGAATATGAGGCTCCCAAAAATCTAACAAATAACATTGCTGTAAGAAGACGCGTTGTAGTAATCGGAAACGTGGTTGTATTTTTTTGATGAAAAAGGCTTTTCAAAAAATGTATTTGAAACTTCAAAGAATGGGACTCTTTCGGTTGCAAAAACAATTTTGAGTAATTTTCGAACAATTTATCTTGCTATTGATTTCTTAAAAACGTTTCAGAGGAGTTGTTTTGAACTTTAAAGCATACGAAGATAAAATAATGCAGCAAGAAAACTTTTTCGTTCATTTTTTAGCCATTTTAAGCGTAAGGAATGATTTTCAAAGCCAAAAAGTTGGCTGAAAAATACTTCTTCGGACATTTTTTTATTTAAAACTTACTATTCTTTGGCACGTTTTTTTCCAAATCATCTGTTTTCAATTGATTTTTTCTGCCCAATTCGTCAAAGAAAATACGAAAAATGCGGGTTTTTTTTTCTTTGTGAATGCATTGAAAAATTGATCGATAATGCACTAATTGTTTTCAGTTTCTAAGAAGGGTCTCTGCCGTTAAACAAGGCATGTGAATTTTGACGCAAGAAAATCCATAACATAAGTACTACAAAATTATTGATTCAAGTAATTTTCTATTTTTTTTGGCCACACACCTATCAGTCAAACCCCCCTAGGATGTGCCAAAAGTTTGCTAAACCTCTCTTAAGAGCTCGTCAGGTCCTCTTCCATAGTTTTATCCTACTCTACAACTGTTTCTCTAGTTATGTATTGATGCTGTTCCGAACTACTCGATGATTTTCCTTTTGTTCCCGTCCATTGGTTCTGCAGTTCTCAATACTTTGAGATCAAGATGAGACGCACCTTTTGTAAATGGCTCAAGGAAAGTCCGATTCCAAAGGAAGACAAGACATTTTCAAACGTGTATGAAAAAAAAGACAGGGCAAAAGTAAAAAACTTCGAGTTTCCTGTCGAACTCTCTTTGATCCCTTTTTAATTAAGAAATCGGGTCAGAGAGAAACATCACCTTGAAGTCGCAAAGAAAACATTGTCGAGGCTCTCTTCATTCGTTCGCGCAGATCCTCAGGTCTACTAAATTTTCTTTCATGTGGAAGAACATATCGTGTTCCATCTCTAATTGTACGAACATGCTCGTCTTTTTGGGGCGTAGAAATTGGGATATAATGCGTAATAGTCATCATTAGAGTGTGCCATCGAGCTTACCGGGTTATTCTGTCCCACTTCGGGATTATTGATCACGCACACATACCAAATGATCCAGCAACTATTATTGCTGGCCATAGCCATAAAAAGGTTCTTGTGCATCTTGATCCTTCCACAATTGAGACTTCTAAATACAAGAAGAAATCATGTTTTGGAAAGACCTTCTTAATCCAAGTATTAAACTCACTTGAAGTAGAAGAACAAGAATAATGACAAAAGCAAAGTCAGGAGAGAGATGACCAAACCAGACATGGTTATGGTGTTCACAGACTGGTGGAACTGGAACAGGTTTGATTAAGTATTTAGATATGGACTCGATCTGGAAAAAATTGGCAAGCTGAGCTTACCATAAGACTCTTGAGATCAACACATTTGGTGTAATTGGACCACGTTCGGTTGGATTGAGGATGGACCCACCAAGATCCCGACTCTGTGCAGAACTTGGATGCATTTTCTAAAAAGACAAAAAAGAGTAAATGAATGTCCAGATTGGTTCCAGCTAGCCTTTCCGTCAATGGGATCAGGTTTTATTTAGGAACCACGGGTAAATCCCCAATTTTAACATTTTCTTTGGATCACAGTGCAAAGAGGCTTGTCAAAAAGAGATCTTCATCCTAAAGATCTTGGATCGAACAAATACGTACTATCACGTCATGTTGGACCCACTCAAACTCATCTTGTCAATGTACGCGCAATGCACATTTCCTCCCACACATTCACACTGACTTTGGTCAAATTTTCGAGTTGTTCTCGGTTCAGCCCAACTTCTCTTTCATTTTCATCATTTCATCTAGTTTTAAGGTAAAAAAATCCGATTTTGCTGTTTACAGGTCGAAAAAAAATCCGATCTCGATCGTTTAGGTAAAAAAACTGATCTTGTCTTAGGTCAAAATTTTTGATATTGTTGTTTTTAGGTCAAAAATATTTGGCTTCACTGCCATTGTCTGCCATATTCTGCCACTTTACAAACTTCACTGTTATGAACTTTTCTTTACAGCCAATTTCTGCCAATAACCCCTACGCGAGAAAGGAGACAATTAAGAATGAGATTTGAAAGGAAAGGTCAGAGTTTTGTGTTTCAAAAAATATGCAAGAGTACTGTTCCCCATTACTCTATATCCAATTTTTACCTTACTATTTTCCATAATACATAGGAATTTTGTGTAAATCTGTACTTCTTCTGATTTGTAGTTAGCCGTTATCGGTTTCTGCTAAGTCTTTTTTAGGTCAAAACTTTTGCGTTTTGATGTAACATTTCAGAAAGTGCAAAGACCAATTTCCAATTTTCAAGCACCGAACCTTTTGAACGAAAGATGGCATTATTTTGCAGAATGTGAAATTTGTGACAATTCTTTGAAAACGCTTAGTTTTTGAAATTTGATCACTTCATTTATCGAACACTAGACGATTTAAAGAAATGCTCTTGATTTTTACTTCACTGTGACGGATTGATTTATGACAATAACTTGGAACGATACTTCTTGAATTGATCCCTCTCGAAAAGGAAGTACAACTCGTCTCTTCTATTTTTTAGCATTTTGTTTACGTTTCACTGAAAGCAATTCCACTTTTTCTCGATTGGGTAGACACACTACCTGATGCAAGAAACTGTTCGAGACAGAAAAATGGGTAGATCCAACTTGTTTACAACGTCAGAACATTGATTTACAGTAAATGGAAATTGATAAACGAGAAGGCAAATGTGAACTCAACAAACAAGAGAGAAGATTTGAAGAACTCTTTTACTTGCCTTGTCAACCTGTCGAGATTTCTCACTTTGTTCTTCCTTACATAAACTAAGTCTTGACTAAGTACATAAAGATGAAGCTCATCGGCAATTCCAACTTTCGTCAGATTTGCCTGTTGAAACTTTCCGTGCTTTGGCATCATATCACACGGTGTTTCGAATGGCTTTTTAGTTAGAATCGAACTACCCAAAGACATTATGGCACTTTTTGGACCCACAATTTACAAGGGGAACAACTTTGATTTGATTGGATTCCATAAGTTATGTCGCGAAAAAAAATGAAAATTTTGAGTTTTGAATATTTCTTCAAAATTGCTCAAAATAATTTATAATATCACTTAAAATGCACTCAAAGCATATTTCATAATTATTTAGGGTACACTTAGCTCTTTGTTCAGCCAAAATTAAAAATAAATGTGTCTGACGCATTCTTGTTCAAATTTATGGTTTCTTGAAGGACTGTGTTCAAAACGGACTAAAATTAAAAATTGAAACATCGACCAAAATTTTCAAAATTTCTTATTATTACTCAACTTTGAGTGTTTTCGACTTGGAAAATATTTATTATCACAAAATGTATTTTAAGTGCTTTTGAGGTGTGAGTTCATATCATTTTAAGCTATTTTAACATAAACTTCAAAACTAAAAAAAAATCATTTTTTTCGCGACATTGAAAAGTTGTATGAAGCGTTTGGGAATTTGTTTTTTAATATAACTGTAGGGTTTTTCGGCTTTTTATAATGTTTATTGTGAGAATAATCTTATTGGACATTACATTATACACGTACATTGCATTACAATTGTATATACTGTGTATGGTAGTGTAAATCACTTGGTGGAGGGGATTTTCCCATGGGCCGACTGGCTTTTTGGGGTCAAAATTGGACCATTCAATCCCAAATAACTCAAATGCTGATGAGTGTATTTCCATTCAATTTGAATTCACCGGGTAAGTTCTCCAAATATAAATCAACTATTTTTTTGAAAAATGTAGAATTAATAGGTTTTTAGGTATATAACTTTTTCCCTGGACCTAAACTTAAATAATGCAATAAAAGTAAAGTTGTTCCCCACTGAATTTTGGGTCCAAAATATGCCAAGATGTCTTGGGTATTTCGATTAAAACCCAAAAAGCCATTTGAAACACCGTTATCAGGCCATTGCAAAGCATTCCTAGCAAAGAAGAAACCCCTATACTTTGCTCCTCATTTTACCTGAACTTTCTTTTGCAATTCTCGAGACGAAAAGATGCAACAATAACTGGAAGCAGATTTGGAATTGAGATTCTAGTTCGTTCCGGTTGAATTGGTGATTTGACTTGAAAAGAAGGTTTGGTAAATAATTTTATTGAAATAGAGTTGACGAAAACAAAGCTATTATTCAAGGAAAAGAGTCAGGCAAATCAGTTATTTTATTACCCTTTCATTTTTTAGTTATAATGATTAATATTTGTCTAATTATTACTAAGCAGGTACAAGTGGAAATTCTAAAGTGCTTGAAAATAGAACCTTTTTAATGATTTCGTTATTATTTCTCACAAATTTGCCTTTCATCTGAAAATCAAGTTATCTGCATTTGATTCCCTCAAGTTCCCTAATTTCCAGTAAATATTACCATGTTTAGCACACTGGATTAAAATTAGAATTGAACAGACTTGCAGTTTACATAACCCGCTTAATCGGCAACACTGGATTAGTCACAAATATATTTGCTACTAATTTCAACACATTTGAAGACAAGGTTGTTTCTTTTAGTTGTCCAAACTACTTTGGAAATAATTTAAGGTTTTGGTTTTACCATTTTTAACATATGTAAACATCAAACTATAACCATATATAACCATCCTTAAACCATAAGCATATAATACAGGCAATGTAACATTGTACGTATGTTGCAAAGCAAGGGTTGCCAACTGAAATAAACCCTCTTTTCTTTCTCTGGCCTCAAATGGCGTTCCTTACATGTGACAAAAAAAATCTGCAGTATTCATTCTTTGATGTCTGTTTAAACATTTGAAAGTAATTGAAGCGAGACACTATTTTTAGCAAAAGAATTTGACAATGACTCATTCATTTGAAACTATTCATCTTTTCATGATCTTGTCAAAAACCTCTTCTTGAAAACAAGAAATCGCAAATGTTCTTCGTGATTTCACTTTAATTGCCTCACTTATTATTTAGAATACATAAAGAAGATTATTTGTTTTATGGTGCATTGGAGTAGTTTTCGCGGCAGAAATAAAGCTTTTGCCCTATTGTTGTGTACATTTGATCAATCGAATGTTATTGCAGGAAGGTAAAAGCCCAAAATTCTTCTTCTCACGTGGAAGATTGCAATTTGTCTGTTTATTTGCAGTTACATTTACTTTTAGGTGCAATGGCTATTATCGTCTCTGGCCAGAAGTGCAATCGAGCTAAAAACATCTTAACCAAAGTATTTCAGTTCCCGTCCAGAAAGGAAACCACATTGGCTAAAACTAGTTTTGTTTTGTTTAAAAAAACCCCATCATCGCAATGTTTTTTATAAGAAGTTCGCACAAAACTACTCATTTTTGGGCGTTAGTCAAAAGAAATTATAAAATGCTTATATGCCTAAATATCAATCAAGGTAAATCAGTTTTTGAAGTTATTCTTTGTTGAATTGCATTTAATCGATTTTTTTGTAATTACACAGCTTTTAAGCTTTAGACCATCAAACCTCAGAAACCAATTAATCTTAAATATTGTCAAAATATGAAAATAGAAACTTAACCAATACTTGCCAAAAATATGTATTTAAGGAGTAAGTTATTTACTCTCGAAAGTTCAGAAATATTTTCCAAAAAAAGCTGCTCCAAGTAATGATCAAGTTTAGATATTTGAATATTATTGAAAACATTTGATTTAAAATAATGGACTTGAAAATTTGTTATCTAGATTTTCAAAATTTATTAACGAGTAGTTTTCTTAAAGATGTTAATTTCAATAATGTAGCGCCTGCATTGGCTGACTTCTCAAAATAGCTGATAAATCACGTTTTTGACTCAAGAATTGGAAGCGAGCAACTGATAAACCCATAAACCCAAAATAAATAATTATGGTCGTGATTCTAGATGAACGAAAATAAAAGCCTTTGTTGCATTGCAGTACAGCTATGAAGAAGATCCCAGAAGCTTTATTATGGGTCAATCTGAGGCTTAGATGTGAACAAAGATATTCCCCATTCTTCTCCATTGTATTGGGTTCCAGATGTCCTCATGAAGAATTAATTTCTCTCAAGGGACATTGCCATATTCCAGACTCTAGACTGACTGAATTTAATTAATGATGGTTCTTATACGTCTGCCATTACTATCAATACAAACTATTCTTTATCATATTCTTTTAAATAAATAAATAAATCTGAGGCCAATTGGACTGGAGTTGCATCGAACATAAGTTCACAAATTAGATTTGTAGATGAACCTCCTGCTTGGGTTTTTTCTAAGAGATAAAAGCGTAGTGGACCATAAAAACAATTTTTGCTCTTAGCGTAGATATTTCCATATTTTGAGATGTTGTCCCGTTGAATTATTCATAAGAAAGAAATTTAATAGTCTTGCAAATAGTTCTTGGTTGCTGTGGCGAATGCTTCATGAATTATGTTTTTTTGTGAGACTTTCCGAGTGAGGTCAGTTAACTAGAAACAAGTGGCAAAAACTGGAATATGTTATAATGTGAAACTAGCATGATTTGTTGTTTTCGCTTGAATGGGCCAAGAAGTCCAGAAGACATTAGATTAATCACAACAAAGTTGTTGCATCGTGGGACTTTTCTTTTCCGTAGTTCAGCCAACTCGGTCTTTTTGGAAGGATTTCCCGGGATCAAAAACTTTCTTCCTTTTGGTGATGTTTCAACTCGAAATGTAATTTTGGAGAAAAGCGCTTTACTTCCAAAGTAAATAGTTGGAGTGGATAATCCAAGGTTTCAAAGAACCCATTGGTCTAAGGGCGTAAACCTTGAAAGAGAATGATGAAGAGCATCGTGGGATTTCGACCAGCTTTTTCCTTCTTGACTAGCCTTTGTCCATTGTTGTTATCTTTTGGTTGGACGGTGGACAACTTTCCGCGTTTCCGTGTTGGTCACCCAGGAAATTCTCAGGGTGGCAACCTAACAAATACAGGGTCCTATTGTCCCAAAGGTGTTCCGCTCAAGTGGTCAAAGAAACTCCATGATCTAGGATCATCTTATCTTTGAAGCCTTTAATGTACATGGTTCCTTTGAAGGACCCCAAGCACAACAATAAGGTTGGAATGCAGTTAGTGTGCTCTTTTTTTGGAAACCTTGGCATTTGTAACAAGTCTAAGTAGCTTTAAAAAAGTCACGGAACCCAAATCTGTCAAATGTAGGAATTTTGCCACTCTATTATTGCATGCAGCTATCGCAATAAATGTTTGGGAAATATACCTGGTTGACGAAACCTCCTACTATTTGGTTGATCCTCTGAGTTACACTGATTCTCTAAGTTTGACTGCTTTTAGGTCGCCAATCGCCATGAAGCTTGAAACGGTTTGTACCTCCATGTCAGAATGTTGATAACGCTACAAATATTGTCTTTACTCCAGTTTGAACTTGGCTGGAATACTTATGTGGGCAGTACCAAAAGTTGCGAGGCATTCTTTAAAAAACCTTAATGATAAAAGGTACCTAAGATTGAAAAAAGTGGAAGTTTTGTTATAACCCTCGTAAAAATCCCTTGTGAGATCCCAACTCTATCCACTCGCTTTCTTCCTATTTTTGGTATGATCTTTGAGCCTTAGAAACCATGTCCGTTAAAGGACGGAAACCCTGTTTGGATGGCTGGATTACGCTACACTATCGGTTATTGGCGCGCGTTTTAAAAGATGATTCGAGTGGGAGAAACATTTCTACTATTTAAGCTCACGAGATGAAAAAACAAGACAATTTGTATGATTACGGATTAGAGACTCTCAGAATAAGCCTTGTGGAAAGATAACCTTAATCCCTAGCTCAAGTCTCTCGCATTGTCTCCGGATTGTTCAAACACTAACCTATTCCTCTCATCGGTCGTTATCATTTATCAAACATCAATTTTAGGATTAACCTGAACCTCAAAAATCAGATTTGCACTTACTGGCGGGATCAAATCCGAGGTCTGGGAAATTTGGGCAAGATTGATGTTGGATTTGCCCCACTGGAGTGGCTCGCCAACAATTCCAACTGTCAAAGATCACAGGACAATATCTCATGGGAGTGCCATTGCTTTCCAGGGACGATTGTGTGGAACCGTCAAGTGATCCCCCATCGTCAGAGATCCCTGGAACCAAGGTGTAATTCTCGTATTTGGCCATGCAGTCACTGATTCGGTGGAGATCGGGCACGTAATCCACAATCCCTGCAAAGATTATGGTCACAAATAAACAAGGCACCGGACCATTGAACAAATGAGACCATTCCCGACGTCTGGGAACAAACAAACTAAGACTTTAATGCATCTATGCCAGACTGAGCATCTTTTAAACTTATCCTTACATAGCTAGTCTGAGTTGTTTGCATAAAACCATTGGATTAACTACCTAAAAGTTGCATAAGAAGTAAAAGAAATTGAAAACATTTTTGTTGTTGTACATCTTTTCCGGCGTTGTCAAGTTTCCACCTGAGCGATCATATTCAACAAGCGTAAAATCATCGGAACTCCTTCCGCAATGAAGAAATGATGAGATTTAAAACCAAAATGTCTTGTTTCCACTTTTGTGTGTATGAACATTTCCGATCTCAAAATTTAAAACATCGGCAATTACAAGGAGGACCAGGTCTTGTCTAAAAAAATGAAAACCTCATATGGTCCTTTATGTCCCTCATTGGCCATAACAACTGGTCCACCTCGTGTTGGACTTTGGTAGTTATTTTGATGAGCCTACGGGCACACTGGGACCCTTTTGTTCCACACCGAGTTTAAAGGTCAAAGAATGCTCGAGGGAGGGTCTGGACAAGATGACGAGCATGATTTAGGGTAAAGGACTTTTCTCATTCAAGCATTATGAAGACCTCGGCGGGTCATTCAAAGATGCATGTTGCTTGAAAAAAGCTTCCGTAGCCATTTTTTTTTGTAAAAAGTTGTGTTCATAAACTTGCTAAGCAGCTTGGTTAGATATGACTGAGGTTGAACAATTATTTAACATTTTTTTAAAGTTTGAATTTGGTCTTATGGTTCAATGGCCAAACCTTGGCATCCAACAACGTTCTCGAAGAACACAAAACACTTTAGGGATGGGATCAAACAAGAAACCACTTTTGGAAGCAAAACAGTGAGTAGCAATGTTCATGGCAATGGGAACATTCATAATATGTGGGCATTTGCATTAATGGATTTGTCTTTTCTCTTGACAGGAGAGCAGAGAAAAATTGAGATTTTAAGGCACTTTGTAAAAATCGTGGAAGTCATTAAAAAAGCGATTGATTTATTAAGAGCAAATGGTTTTTGTCAAGATGGCACTTTTATCAATTTTACAGTCGATCTGGGAAAAAGTACAAAAACAAATTCTGTTTTTTGGGATACCGCCTTTGATGGGTCCGATTTGAAGCTTTTTGGATACTTAATAGAGGGGCCACACTTAACGAAAAGTCATCTAGCTTCTATAGCAAAAAAATAATCTGTTGATTTTTTGGTAAGTATCTTCGGATGCATTAAAAATGCGTGGAAAGACCCTACGATGTGGAAAATGAAGCTGCACGTTGGACACTTTCTCTCACTTGATTTATGGGTACTTTAAACAATATCTTAGCTTCTCTTTTCATTTGCCCATTTTCTTCGCCGGTTATTACACCGACTTTTGTCACAGTATCAAACTTTATTCATGAAACTGTTAAGCCCAGAACCACTGAATTTCACTGGACTTGGAGGCTAACGAAAAGAATCATGATTTCCAGTAGGAACAAATCAGCTACGTTTTTCTGCAAATGAGACCTTGCCTATGTTGACCAGAATACGTATTTCAATTTTCAGCTCAATCGAACGTCTGAGTCAAAAGTTATGCTCTCTCAAAGTTCAGTGCAAATCCTACCGAGAATGAATAAATTCGCCCTTTTCTGGTAAGTGTTTTACCACCAAAGGGCGAGTTCATTCATTCGATGCTCTCTTCAATAGATAAGTTTGAGAAGGCATAACTTTTTACTCTGGCATTCGATTGAGCCAAAAATTGAAATACGTTGTCTAATGAACACAAGCCAAGTCTCGTTGGCAGAAGAACGCAATTGAATTAATCCTTCTGGAAATCATAATTCTCACCGCTGGCCTCTCACTCCAGAAATCCAGTGCTTCCTGGTTAAGCAAAAATGACAAGGTCAACTCTTCCATTTTATATAACACTGAGATCCTTTTTATTTAACCTCATTGTTCAAATGAAAAATTCCTTTATGAAGACTAACCCTGACAATGTACGCCACATCTTGCTTGATCTTTCTTGAAATTAAAATTTACGGTACAGGAACCTTGGTTCTTACCCGTCTCGTTATGAATATTCTGCATCACAGTGATGATGTTTTCCAGGAATTTGGTGAACTCCACGCGCAATTCATCAACCGTGTCGGCTCTGTAATCAAATGAAGGTAGAGTTAATTAAAATATTTAGAAAAAGGAATCTTTTTGCACTCACGAGAGAACTGTGTCTTTCCAATCGTTGAATGGGCGGATGATGATGGTTGGCTTCATGGCTTCTTTGCGAGATCTTCTTCTTCTTCTACTTACTCAATCTTGGAACCTGAGGACAGAGGACACACAAAAAGTGGATGAATCAAGGCTTTAGATTGCAAAGATTTGTTGGCCCCCCTACTATCGAATTTGTACATTTGATTGAAAACGTCAAATCCTAAAACGAGCTCGCTTTCAAAAGAAATGATGAAAGCCTACGAGGCTATGACCAACGAGGAAACCCTGCAAATTTGCAGACATGTTTTCGACATATCTAGTTTCGAATTGGAGACATGTCTCAAATATGATCATGCTAAGTGATTGTCTTTCTAGTTTTGAAATAGGATTGGATTAGTGTTTGTCGCATCTACTGTTGGATGAACATCTATGGACAAGTCTGCTAAATTGGCTCAAAGTGAAGGGAAAACTCCTCCTCTTCCTGCTTCAAGTCACAATTTCCAATTGGGTTGGAGGGACTCAAATTGGGCCCCATTTCATGGTCAAATTGTCTCGATCATGCTCGTGTCAAAGTCGAGGAAGATGGTCCAGAAATGGTTGTCCCCATTGCCACGTTACATCAAAATTTCAGCCAAATGTAGTCAGTTAGCTATTGCGTTTTTCATTTCGGTCTCGATTCTCGGCTCAGTTTCATCTTGTGTCAAGAAGTTTTTCTTGTCCACTTAAAAGATTTGCACAAGACTAATGAGGGACAGGTGCGGGGTTAAAATTAAGAAGTTACATCATGGTCAATTTTCAAATCCCATCCTTTCTTTTTCCAATGATTATTTCATGAGATTGTACTCTCTTGAGGGTTGGCCATCTGGTGGCCTTTTTTTCAAACCCCTTTACCAACTCTTGATCTTTGAGCAATTGTTGACAAATCTTGATTGCTTCATAATCCTACTTGAAGAAATATGTTACCTGAATAATCCTACGTGCATTTGGAAATTTTGTGATTTCGTCCAAAAATAAATGTTAAAATAAATCTCTCTTGAAACAGAAAACGCTTGGTTGATCATATTTCAATTTCGCTCTTTATTTGCCAAGAAACCTGAAAACGGATGCGAAGATTCCCCCAAGGTAAATACATGGCAAGACAAATGTTGTTTTTGGGCTGAGGACTTCTAGATACCATGACATGAAATGAATTGTATCTTATTGAAGTACTCTGATTTCTTGCTCTGGCTATTTCAAATTTTGCTTTGAAACAACCACCTACACATTCCCTATTAATGGATTATTCTGGCCTAAATAACTCTATCAATCCTTTTCCAAACAATCATTTTGGTTCAAATGTCCGAAGTGAACTTGAAATAGTTTCTTTTTATTTCGCCTTAAATGAGCAACTTGCTAAATTCTTAAAACAAAAAGTTTTCCCACATTAAGTTTTTGAACCAAGCTTCATTGTTTGTCTAGTATTCAAAGCCCATCCAAACTTTTTTGACCAACGCCTTTGTATTCATTATTCTTTGGAAGTTGTGCCAGATTGTTGGCAATGCATAAGTTTCCCCCGTTTGTTGCATATTAAGCGTTGCAGAGTGGAAAAATCAGATAAAACTTCAGAAAATTCTAGGAACCTTCTTTGGTCTAAGATGAGGTCCTCATGATGCCAAGTGGTCTGAAAAGTCTGTTTTTTGTTTTCTTTCCCAATTGGAAGAAGTCACGATGTCATGGTTTCCCAACAAGCCTTTGGGTTCTCTTCAAAGATTATACGATGAGAACTCTATCGACCAAGCTTTTTTCTTCATTTTTTGTCCTTTTTAAACCCAAGTTCTTGATCTAAAGGGAAGTTGGCAAAGGATGAATAAACTGCGATCTCTTTTTTTATTGGTCTTGTAAAAATGGGGGTAATTGGCTCAAGGCCTGCCAAATGTATTATGTTACTCCAGAGTGTGAGTTGCATTCGAATTGGAATAAACATAACGAAGGAGAGGATGTTCAACAAATCACGAGCAATGTGCTGTAACAAACTTCGAGAGGCCCTTCGTTGCTTTCTAGACAGAGATAAACTTACAAATTGCCTCAAGCCTCCAAACGGGCCTATTCAAATAAGCCTCCATGAAGTACAGAGACCGGTAGGAGGCTTTTGTTGGTGTCGCTTTCACTCAAATATCTATGTGATAAAACTCGCACGGATGAGGTGTGTGAACGTTGTACGTGTACTGCACGTGGAATACACAGTACTTAGGAGCAGTGAATTCCTTTCCAAATGGCAATTCCAGAGAATCGGCTTTTCAATTGTGATTTTTTGGCATTTGATGGCAAAATGATAGCATTTTTGCTTGTCTAAGCTTCACTCTGCTTATGTGATGTGGGTGGATGTAGATTGATTCCATGTGGCGCCCACTCCAAATCAAAGAATGGGAACCAGAAATTTAAGGAATTACGAGAGGCGGTAATGTAAGATTTTTAGTCATAAAAATGGAAAAGAGTGGATAAGAACTGTTCTATCTATGTAAGAGCCAGAGTCATCGGGATTATTTCTAATCGGGATGAACGGATGAAATATGTGTTAGAACAGGCTTTTCATAAGTGTCAGGTGGTGCACTTTTTGAAATTGTTAATGGGATTGAAGCTTATTTTTAGCCTTAGCGTATATCATGGACATTGATTGGCAAGGAAGATTGTGAGATTCGTTGTTCCCTTAGACCAAAACTCAGCATTAAAAATGAAAATAAAATCAGTTTTGATTTTTGGTGTTCTTGCCAGAAACCGAATCGTGCTTCAAGATAATTTTTCAAATTAATTCCTTGTGGCCAATAAACCTGAAGTTATAGTCATTTGGGCATTTTGGCAGGAACTTGGTACTACTTTGTACAAGGACCCATGTGCGTTTTAATACCTTGGTTATAATTTACAGCCTGGCAACAAAATTTGATGTCCTAAACTATGAAAAAGCTTGAAGCTTTCAATTCGTAATATGTAAAACACGAATCCATTGATTTCTTTGGTGTGTAAAAGACTTTATACATGTCTAAAGGGAATGAACTTTCACAAACTCAAATTTAACAACAGGAAGCAATTCGACTCTTCGAGTTCCAATCTAAAAGTTTGTTGCATTCGATTCGATTAGATTCTGCGTAGTTCTTGGCTAAAAGCAATTGAATCCAAGTTATTTTGGGAGAAAGGAATCACTAATCCTGTGGTGAAGAAGTTCAAGATATTATTGCTGTTTCTAAAAAGTACTGCTGCTATCTTGGATCCGACGAGAATCTTTCGGCTTAGTGACAAAATCTCATCCGAAAAATAAACGTGACTGGAAGTTTCGTTGGAACCCCTGGGCTTATGCAATACCTATTTGAAGATATTTTCCATTTGCTTCCATGTGCTAACTACATTAAGTACGCACTAAGGTTGATTTCTGTGGGTGGAGGTAGATGTCAGATTGCCATTCCAATTTTGGAAACTATCTTTGTTCCAGAGTCAAAACATCAAGGGCCTTCAACTTGTTCTACACTTTGAGCGCAAATTGATCCATCCAATAACTCCATTAGGTCATCAATTGGGTGTCAAAATTCGTTCCGAGCTTTGGGATCTGTTCTGAGTGCGGGTTTTTTCACAAGAAAGTGTTTCAACCCTTTCTAACTGTTTGGAAGTGGATGATCAGTTTTTTTCGTCTTCTTTTTGTCCGTACAATGCCAGATCAAGGATGACGAGCGTTCAATCGCATTTGAGTAAGTGGAATGACACCGAAACGAAAACGAGCTTGATTGAAATTCTTGAGGAAATTGGAGAGGGAAAATCTGTCGTATTTTTGCTCCTCGTGAACCAATGAATCCGTTACAATTAGTCAAGACGTCAAGAGCTCCTCATGCGTTTTCATAAAAGACGATGAAATGCAATTTTTACCGGAAAAATGACACAAAACTTATCCTTGCAGCACTTGATTTTCATGAGGTTCCATTCATGTCTTTCCCAACACGAGAATTTTCCTCATGGGTTTGCAACTCGTCTTCGCCATTTGGAAACATTTGCAAGGAAAAACACACAATTTCGACATGCAAAATAGTCGCCCCAAATAAATACAAGAAGGCTCTTATTGGAAAAGACCTGGTAATTGAGTTGCATATCCACCTAAAAGAAGCTTTTCTAGTTATACCAGCTCAAGTTTCCAATTTGAAAGAGGAAACAATTCAACATGAAAGAAAAACTAAACTCAAGAGGGGAGGCCAAGAATAAATCATCATGGAAACTTACACTTCGTTTCGGTGTTTTCCAATTTGCTTCAATCACTGTCAAAACTTGTGACCAACGATTCCTGGAATGTTGACATTGTTTGTTTAGGGATCACAAATTTATGCTACACACTCACTCTGAAGTTCTAGAACCATGATGAAAGTACTTTATGTAAAGTTCAATAACGGCAAAGATCTGAAACCTTCCTCACTGACACATTATTACTGTTGGGTGCCAACCAATTGTTCTTGATCCATCAACGTGTTTTTGATGGGCCTTTTCCAGGTGACACTAGTCCACATGGCACTTGTTCCATTCGCACACTAAGAGAAAGAGAGACTATCAAGGATCGGCCAAGTTCAATCCAAATATTGACGGAGTAAGAGATAGTCGAGACCGAAAAAACGCAAGAACGACGACGACGTCGACGAAGGCGAAGAAAATGATTGGGATTTTTCTTCTCCTTGTCGAGTCCGTGGAACGCGAGCTTCGACTGAATGGAGATGGAACACATACACTCACTCACATACACACGCAGCCACCACAACTCTTAACCTCTGTGCTCTCTTTTCTATTACTCTCGTCTGTGTCTTGTTTCATTCTCGCTCGATTGGCGTCTTCGTGTCTTCTTGGGCAGCAAGCAAGGGGAACGCGCAATAACGGGGAATGAAAATAGGGTGGGCCTATGGGATCAAATTTCGAGATTTTTGAAGTACAACGGGCTTCTTGAGGTCTTGAACAAGAATATATTGAAAATGCTAATGATTGCTTTTCCATTTCTTCGAGGTCCTGAGTCAAATAGACCAAAAGTCAAGTAATTTCAAAAAAGTTTATCTATTGGAATTTCAAATATCTCAATGCAATAGCATTTCTTTTTTAGTGCTTCAAAATGAATAACCAGGTTGTTAAAAAATATTACAAAATTTTAAAGGAAAAAAATGAATTAATTCTTTCAACATTTTATTAAATAATGATTTTTAAAATACAATAATCAAAGCAGGGCATATCAGGAAAACAAAGAAGCCCTTTGGCCATGGGGAGGAAAATACTCATCTTTGGAAAAATGGATTCGGTGTTATTACCTTCTTCTTAACGTAAACCTGAGAGCCGGTTTTCTCTGACAGCGAGTGCGTTTTATTGTATTGTTCCAAGCAATCCTTTTGGGTTGTTCCCTGAAATCGCTGCCAACGAAGACTATATAACATGAGGTGCCAAGGAGCGAGATCGCTTCCATTTTAGACATCCAGGACCAAATGATTGAGTCGTTTATGCAATTTCAATCATCTCTTTTTCATCTCCATTTGTCCAATCATCGAGGAAGTTCAATCAGCTTGATTTACTATTGATGAACCATTTTGCTCGATCCAAATGACATCAAGTTATCACCTACTTCCAAGTCTCAATTTATTTGCTATATCTATGAACGGTGCTATAAAAGAATTGCAGCAACAGAAATCAAGGGAGGGTTTTGTTATCATTACAATCCCTAACGCTTTTGATTCAGTAACTTTGAAGGTAGAAATCATTTTCTCAGGACAAAAAGCCTGTCATAATATTCAAGAATGACTCAAAAATGCCCACAAAGTCCGCTGTCAAGTTGATTTGCTTTCTTTGTCATGCCGAGTGAGGAACTACGTACCTTCTTCTCAGTTTGTGGCTCAGGAATCTCGCTCTATGTATGTACTAAAGACCTCGGGAGACAGGTTCTCTCCATTCTCCTAATGGGACTTCTTGTTTTCCCCGACATGAAAAATTATTATGTCCGACTTTCATACCATTTCTTGGTACTCCTCACCTTTTTTCTAAAAGGTAAAAAGGACTTTTGGTGACAATTCAGACTGATAAAAAGCGGCAAATATATATTTCCTCTTTTTGCGTTCGGCGAAAACACGTTCCAATTTGGAACGAACTACTTTTATTGATTGCTACCAAGTGTTGAAGATTATTGCTTCCTTAAAGACAACGATACCTTATGTTCGAATGTGTGAATGGAAGATACTATTCCTTTGATGAATGTCACGGTTTAGGATGTGCTTACACATGTTTGTATCGTCCTTTGATTAAATCTAATACCAAGGACAAATGCCATATGACATTTTGGGCCCGAGCGAGGTTTTCCATTTCCAGCCGAGACGAACAGCGAAACAGTGACACTTTTTCCGATATGCCATTTTCCGTGGTGGGCTCGAAAAGGAAAATGCCTTATTTTACGTGAATTTGGTTGTTACAAGAGAATTTCTTTTCAGATAATTTTCCTTAACAATGAATAATGACTTGGCAGGCTGACGAAAGACGTTGTTTTGAGGGCAAATTTGCAGACCAGAATACAATATTTATTCATGAGAGACCATTGATCGAGAGAAAAGGGGATTTCCCCGATGGGTCAAAGGTTAATCTGTTTGTCGAAAGGCCCAAGGGTTATCCATAAAATATTATTTTTCCCGTTGTGTTTGTCAAAAATTGATTCATTACGAGGAGCAACCATTAAACATTTCACAAAGAAAGATAATGACGGATCTCATTTCTAGAGCTTGGAAAATACGTTTGAATATAGTTCCGCATTTTAAAAGGATGGTGTTTTTAGGTTTCAAGTTCAAGAAAAGCAAAATTTTATGCATCATTTTCTGAATCATGGGCGACTACACAATTGTATGGCTCCATTGAAACCAAAGCTTTACATTTTCCTCAGCTTGTGCTTTCCTTTGCATAAGTTAGTATTTGTGCGACAAAGAATTTTCAACCAATTTTCAGCTGAATAACTGAGTCAAAAATTGTGAGTCCTAAACGCAGAATGAATCGGGAGGATCATTCCGTGCCAAAATCCCACGATGATCATAATAAACCAACCATGCACTACGGCAAGTTTCCCACTCTTCATGCAATCATTTGTGCCCAAATCTGGTCATAGAAAATGATTGGCATATCTCCCGACAGCTTCAATTCGATCCCCAACAGGGTTCGAACTTACGCCGTCTTGGAGGCACATACTCGCAGCTTTGTCGATAACGCGCGGCCACTCTTCATTGCTCAAAATGTTGCCTCTCAATATTCATCGAGAATATGTATGAGCTGATCCTCTCATAGCTTTTAAGGCATGATTACACAAATTCTTAAATACCAAAAATCATAATCACCCCATTCATTCAAGGGTTGTCCAGTTCTGCCAACATTAACATTGTGAAAATGTTAAGTGAACATATAATGTTGACGATTTACTTATTGAAAATCTCATTCCAAGTAACGGTAATAAGAAATCCGTATCCAACGAAAAAAAGTAAAACCTCATGTGCGTACTCCGAAATTTGATTTTAAAAAAGTCCTAAAAAGGGTTATAATTTTGAAACAGCGTCTTAAAGACATCCTTTCAGTAACGTCCACTTTGTGAAAAAATCTAATGATACGTTGTGTATAACATGATTTTGTCTTATGTAATCAAGGACGCTCGAGAGTGCTTTTAAATTTGTATCTTCCAGAACAGAAGAAAGGGATTGTTCTTTGAATCTATAAGTGTTTGCCTACGACTCGTCCTAATTTGTTTTTCTCAATCGTGGATGCACGGAGGGTTTCCCACATTCATGAGATTAAAACCCGTCTCCAGTTAAAGATTTTTACCTTGTTAGTAAGTTTGATGATCTATATCGAATGGCAAACCAAAAACAGGCTTGAAATCAATTACAATTAGCTGCGATGGAAAGCAATTGGGGCGTTGGGTCGAAAAAGTTTTTGGAACCCCTGTTTTAGGTTGTTTGAATAAAGCAGATACACATGAGAAATACCAAGATATTCGTAAGTAACCCTTAATCCTGAGACCTTCTGTTCCAACTTTGGATAACCTTGGTCCATGCACGAACCCAAATACTGACAGAATAATCAACCAATACATGTCGTAATACGTCGAGGATATCTTGTTACAAGGTCAATCATGTGATGGCGGATCTCTAAAAACTAGGTACTCTTTTACATGACAAGAATACCTGGTACATGTTCTTAAAAGATAGTCCCATGGGCCCAGTTAGAGAAAGTCGTTTTGTGGCTCCTGCTCAATCAAAGCCAGGATTTCGAGTTAATTGTACTCAGAACCCAATAGACACGCGTCTGGCTATGAGGAAAGCCCCCTTGTTTTGCTTTTGGTTGTGGAGACGTGGCTCAAGTAATGGACCCCTCGAATCTGGAAACGATGCCTATTCCCAAGTAAAATTTATTATGTGACAAATTTGAGCCTTGGCGTAAAATTATAAATAATCATTGACGATGATGAAAATTCAGACGTACATATCCAACAGCTGCGTGAAGAAGGAAAACAATCAGTAAACAATTAACTTTTGTCTCTAGGATACGTAAAAAATAACTGTTCTTAACTTAAAATTAACCATGCAAACAGATAGTACATTTCATAAAGATTGAAATGGTACCCTTCATGGGCATTTTTTCGGTCAACGAATCGCATTTACCACATATAACTAACCGACTCCGAAAGTCGAGGGACCGAAAGGGCTCTTAGCCGAAACCGAAAGCAGCTGACATAAACACACATAAATGCAAAATGCACTTTGAAATTGAAAGTGATTGTGTGTACGTCGGTAAAACTATTTGTAAATTTTGAAAACAAAATCCTAAAAAGTGAGTTTCAGAGGTTTCTGGACCAAACAATCGTCGATTTTGTTGTCAAACTTCATTTATTGTGCATTTCTGCTTTCGGTCCATCCCTAATAGACTTCCTGATTTCGGCATTGTTTTGTGTAAAATTGATTTATTTTCATCAGTTCATAATGAGCAAGTGACATGTCCTGTCGGTTTATATGTCCATGATCCAGGTTGAAGGGGCGAAAGTCCTTCCTAGCTTGACCACTGAGTCCGTTCCTTTTGGGACCGAATCACGTGGAATCCATCCATGTCTCTGAAATACCGGACCATTTTTTCCCGTAATAATTTACCCGTCCGTCCAAGACCCCGAAAACGGTAAGACTCAATGGAAATGCGTAAATTGATAGTGTCCATTTATTGCATCTTTACCTTTCTTCAAAGGGTCCCGATGGAACTGCCTCATGAGAGATTGAGAGCATGGGGAATCATTTTCTTGTGCTTGTTAGCCTTCGTTTTTTACTCCGTGTTGATGATCTCGCCGCGCGATTTCAATGATGTCGATAAGGATTATCTTGGATCGATCATCATGGTCGTGTCCGTGACTATCAGGTGAGGCATTTATTTGGAACTCATCGAATCTTCATTCATTGATCGTGGATGGGGGCGTGGGTTCGTGTCATGCAACTGTATTCGTTTTTTACAGATCTTTCTTGGGTCTGGCTCCCGAATGCTTTTCCAAGAGTGCCCAAAGCTTCTTCAAACATCCGGTGTTCATTTTCTTGAGAGCAATCACCGATTTCTCAATCATGTCGTGCTGTATTTACGCTATCATCTCATTTGCTGCCAATCTTCAACCTTAATCATTGGCTTAGCTTCGGTCAAAATAAAGTTCTTTTTTTAATCTTTCACTTGTTAGTTCATTTGTCGCAACACAAAAGGTTACTGAGCACGGCACTGAAAATTTATATTAAGTTTGTATGGACATTTCCAAGCACAATAAAATGTGTTTCGCGCTCAGTCCACCAAGCTGAACAACTTTAGTTTACTACGTTTTTCAAAGGCAGGTCTCTAGTAAAAGTTATGCACCTAAAAACCTATTAAATAAACTGATTTTTAAAAACTTAGTCAAAACACTTTAAGAACACATTTAGATACCTGATGAATCGAAATTGGTTGATATTATATTGCTCAGCTGCTGAGTTATCTTAAAA
>CM021321.1:6399234-6488389 GCA_010645155.1 Tigriopus japonicus
AATTTCCTTTGCCACCGATACATCTTTGTCGAATTCCATGACAACTAAACGAGTCGTCAAAAAAAATTATCACGTCGGGGTCACCAATTTAGCGGATTCAAGTAAACAAGTAATTGCCTTTATTCTCTTTCCTTCGATCCTATATATAAAGTTCAAGGAGAGACATAAATGAGCACAGACAAAGTAGTTGCTCGAGAGTCGCTACACCGTCGCCCCATTGTTGAAGGGTGCGGTCTCCAAGTTTGAAAAGACTTGGAGAACTTGTGCCTTACCCTTAATTCCCAAAGTGCACTTGGTTGTAGATCATTTGATATATTTTGTGACCAGCCGTTGGAACCAAAACATGCAGTTATTTGACAAACAAGCTAACGAGACTCTACACTCCGAACATGGGAAGACCTGGGATCGATATGCAATGAAAGATATCCCAAAGAATGAAGTCCCAATGGACGAGTCGGGCCAGCTGTTCGACAATTATTTCAGCTGTCGATACTGGAGCCACTTGTCCGTTTGTGTTAAATAAAAATAAGAGAGGGACTTGAATCATTTTACCTCGATTTCCTATACACAAATGAACAAATACGAATTATGGACCGTGGGTCAACTAACCCAAGAGTTAAAAAAGCGCGGAGTGCGTCAACAAGGCCGGAAAGCCTCCCTAGTCGAGCGGTTGAGAGCACTCGATGCCATGAAAACCCAAGATCCAGGACTCTCTTGCTCGACATCTTTCAACAAACCAAAAATTACGTGGCCAACCGACTTGAATTTCAATTCAGTGACGGAAGAATGTGTGAAACAACTTCCTAGTCCAACCAAGCGCCAGTTGGAGCATTCTGTTCTTCTACAACAAGGTGAGTGAGTCAAAGAATATAATGAGAAACATTTCACTGCCACAAGTGGTTCCTTATAATTCCACAAGTTAATGGTTGTTCCTAATTTCATAGGACATGACAGACTACCAAACAATGATTTATCTGCCATTCATCAGGGTCAACATTTTGTTAAGACAAATGTCAAAGCCTTGAGCTTCGCCAATGGAAATGGAAGTAAGACTCGTGTTGATGATGTTTAAGAAATGTTGTAAGATGTGTTTTCAATTAGTATTTTGTAATGTTCAAAAAAATCTTCATAGCCAAACATTTTCAGGACGTATTTTTTCTGACCTGTTCAAGATACTTTGAAAAAGTATCTAGATAAGATAGTATTTTCCGCAAAGTATCTAGATAAAGATACTTTAAGATACTTTCCCGAAAAATCCCGAAAAAAGTATCTAGATAAAGATACTTTAAGATGTTTTCCCGAAAAAAGTATCTAGATAAAGATACTTTAAGATACTTTCCAGAAAAACTATCTAGATAAGATACTTCAAGATACTTTTCACAAAACGTATCTATATAAGATACTTCTTGATACTTTTCTTCATTATGCATAATGTCAAATTATTTGTGCATTATGCACATTGAAAGTGGATGCATTATACATGTCAAGACTTGAGAGTGGACGCATTATGCACACTGAGAGTGGATGCATTATGCACCCTTCCTCAAAGGGGATAATGAATGCATCCTCAGATTCCTCACTCAATGTGCATAATGTTTCCACTCTCAAGTCTCAACATGCATAATGTATCCACTTTTAATGTACATAATGCACAAGTAATTTGACATTATGCATTATCAAGAAAAGTATCTAGAAGTATCTTATCTAGATACTTTTTGGGAAAATGCATAATGCATACTAAACAATGCATAATGGATGCTTTAACACAAAAGATTGAGAGAACACATTATCTAGATAAAGATAGTTCAAGATAGTTTTGCAAAAAAGTATCTAGATAAAGATATTTCAAGATAGTTTTCCGAAAAAAGTATCTAGATAAAGATACTTTAAGACTCTTTCCTGAAAAAAGTATCTAAATAAAGATAGTGTAAGATACTTTCCCGAAAAAAGTATCTAGATAAAGATACTTTAAGATACTTTCCCGAAAAAAGTATCTGGATAAAGATAAAACATTAACTATCTTTTATCTTTATCTTTATCTTTTATCTAGATAAGATAATTGAACAAGTCTGTATTTTTTCTGGTATGGTCAGCGCATCGATGAGAAAAAAGGTGTCGTANAAGATACTTTCCCGAAAAAAAGTATCTAGATAAAGATAGTTTAAGATACTTTCCCGAAAAAAGTATCTAGATAAAGATACTTTAAGATACTTTCCCAAAAAAAGTATCTAGATAAATATAAAAGATAAACTATCTTTTATCTTTATCTTTTATCTAGATAAGATAATTGAACAGGTCTGAAAAGCATTCATAGGCCTTGGTATTTCATTGGAATTTTATCAAATCAAAAATGGTTGTAAATTGGATTGTTTAACAATAAGTGCAGTAAAACTTTGCGTGTTGGATCTGAAAGATCTACACTGGAACATATTTGTTCTCGCACTTTCACATTCTAAATAAAAACTATTTGCAATATGTAAGATATTATTGTCAAATTTGGTGAAAAATGTCAAAGCCAAGAAAGTAATGCTCTTTAAGAATTTGGGGAAAACACCAAATTTCGACAAGGACAAAAATGCAAATAACAGAGCAAAAATGCCAGAAAAATTAACCAAATTTCGATGAAAACGGCAAAAAATGTCACCCAAAATATTAAAGAATGCAAGAAATTGCAAAAAGTGAAATAAAATGCATTTTTATGAAATGTGCAGCCCACTGATAAGAGGGCAGGTTTTTTGTATTGGTAAAATTTATCAATTTGCTTTATACTATAGATAGAAAAGTTTGGAAAAATGCTGCACTTTAGTAATATTATGGCAGCCATTGATCAGCTCTCTGTGAAAATTGTCCTCCAAAACAAAATGTATCTCGAACCTCTGTTTTTCCAACGTTGAAAGGGCCAAAGGAATACTGAAAAAACAATATCTTTTTCACCCGTTAATAGTGTGCTTGTCCGAGTTCCAAAACAAGACGATATCTCGTAATTTAGAATTAAAGCTTCAGAGCCCACCACTCACACTAAGCAGACAAGTTAGGGCTAAAACTTCTGATGAGGAATAAAAGAACGGACCAATATGCCATCAAACGCACAGGATAAGCGATTTATTGTCCAATCAATCATTTATATCATGTTCTCTTTCAACACAATGCATAGACGTCACTCTGGCACAATTAGAGATCTGTCCGTAAATTCATTCAACCACTAATCGGTAACACTGAGACCATTTTCCAATATCTCATCTGACAGTTTCATTTTCATTCGAATGGGTTTTCCGCTCATGAGTCAATCATCCGGGTTTATCCGTCCCCTCGAGGGAATGTGATCCATTCTTTTCTCGTGGGACACCATGAATTGGCACCGGCCAACGCCCTTCTATCAACTCATTGGCGAAAAACGAGGTGGTCAAAAAGAGCCTCACTCTTCATTCCATTCAATCAATCAATCGAGCTTCTCAAAAAGATGCCCGACTGTCGATGAAGAACGAAAAGTGAGGCTTAACCTCATCCTCCGCCTCTCATGGGCGGAGCACTCGGTCCACCGCCAGAGGCGGGTCCAAATCCGCCGAATCTTCGTCTTGGACCCGAAGGAGGCGGTCCTCGACCGCCATTGGCTCGATAATCCGTGGAATAACCCGTGCCTTTCTTGGTCAGATCGGGGTTGAAAAGGGTTTGGAAAAAGAGACTCAGGAACGTGATCACGCCCCAAAAGCCATCGGTGAGGGTGGCTAGGCCAAAGGGGCGGGACTGGAGCACACGCCCCTGACTGTCGATGTAGACCATGGCGAAGGGATTCGCTCTCGAAGATTGGAGATGGTTGGTTAACTGCGTTCTGATCTAAAATGATATGATGTCAAAGTTGTGAAAACGATGAATCAGCTTTCACGTGCGTGGACCAATCAGAAAAGGCTCAGGGTGACGCTTGTCAAACTTGAATTTGAGCGAGATTTTTATTATTTATGGGAGCAAACAAAATGGGTTTGAATGTATTATTATTAACACTACAAATATGGACATTATTAAATAATGACTTATGAGATTTAACTTTAATGAGAATTCAAACTAGCGGTATTTTTGACTTTTTCCGCCTGCTGATATATTTGAGTTTGCAAGGCGAATTAAGAAAAAGCTCGTGTTTTCCGGGTCAAAGGTCTTAAACATTTGTAACACCTTAGCACTTAAAGTTATTTTGTCATTATTGAAATGTCATTCTTAAATGATCAAGTGTGATTTAATAAAAGCCATACGAATGCTAAATGGAGGTAACGTAACATTTTAAATTGTGCACGTAAAAATGCAGTTTTATTGTTAAATCAAATAATTTGTCATTTATAACATTGCATTAGGCAAATAAGGCTTATTTTATTTTATTTTGGGGTTGAACAAGTAAAAACGTTGCTGTAATCTTGACCTTCAGAACGTGTAGACTCTTTTTAGCATCTATAACACCGTTCACTCATTCTTTTTATTCATCTTCAAAATGTCATTGCATAAAATGGCAAATCATGAAATATTAAACCTTTCACGTTTGAAGTTAGATACGATATGGACAAAACCTCTCTGACCCCAGATGTGATGATTTAAAGCCGTCTTGAAATAAACAAAACCCAAACAAATCGTAAAAAAATCCGCAGATTCCAGTCACCTTCTGAGCCTACTGTCACACATTCTTTCGTGGCTGCTGAACAGCTGCTCTCACACACACGCTCACTTTCTGACTGACTGACTTACCTGTGTTCTTAATTCTTGGCAGCCCAAGAAGAGAAGAAAACAGCCCTCTTGGCAGTCAAATTGGCCATAATCCGCTGAAGTACATACACGCATACGTCGATTGATACACACTCCTCTCTCTCCTGAAACCTCCTTCGAGTCCTTCATTTCGATTGAGGCTTGCTCGTCATCCTTTTAACCTTGATGGATTGAGTCATTCTGCCGCCATGCACGCTCGAGATTAATAGGGACCCTACACCCACACACCCAGAAACCCACCCAAACTTTAAAGGCCGCTTCCGGCAGTTCTTGGATGTTGTACGCCGGATCCGCGTGGAAGATGTTGTTCCTGGAAAAGGCCATCGAGACTTTGCTTCAGGACAAGGATGTTAAACGAGCCCAATATCAAGAGCTCCGTGAGGCTTGCGAAACGGCCTTGTCGGACCTGAAGGCTCTCCGACCCGCTGTCGGCGAATCACCGTCTGAATCCGGCTCGGGTACGCCCAATGAGACGCCCATCAAGGCCTCGATCTTGCCCGAATTGGATCCAGCGGCCTTGATTCAAGTGGAACGCGCGTTTCGGCCTTTTGAATTGGCTTGTCAGGCCACGAAAAACGCCCGATTGGTCATTTCGGCCTTGGATAGTCTGCAAAAATTGGTGGCTTACGGACATTTGCGGTTTTCGCATACGCCATTGCCGCTCACGGTCTCGCCGCAGCATCCTTCTTTGGAGGATCGATTGGTGAATGCCGTGGCCAATGCTTTTAGTGGGCCCCAGACGGATGAACAGATTCAACTGCAAGTCTTGAAGGCCCTTTTGACCATCTTGACCTCGTCCAATGTGCGCGTGCACGATAATAGCTTGCTCCTGTCCGTGCGCACGTGTTATAATATTTATTTGGCCTCGCGGAATATTATCAATCAGACCACGGCCAAGGCCACGCTCAGCCAGATTCTCAATTATGTGTTCAGTGTCATGGAATCGGCCTCGGCCGTGCAATTACCTTACTATCCTTTGCCCGAGCATCCCGAGGCTGAGGCTCGATGGATGGTGGTGCCTATTTTGTGGGACTTGGCTGATAATTTGGTCCAACGCGAGTTCTTCTCGCCCGAAATCTATCGGAATATGATGCAACGCGACGCTTATCTCGTGTTCAGATCCCTGTGTAAACTGTCCATGAAGCCTTTGCCCGAGGGAGCACCCGATCCCAAGTCCCACGAACTCCGATCCAAGATTCTGTCCTTGGAGCTTTTGTTGAGTATTCTACAGAACAGCGGGTACGCCTTCCAACATAACGATATCTTTGTGTCAGCTATCAAATCGTATTTGTGCGTGGCCTTGTCTCAGAATGGTGTGTCCAATGTGAGTGAGGTCTTTGAGCTCTCACTGGCTTTGTTCATCTCCCTCCTGACCAAATATCGGGTGCATCTCAAGCCTCAAATCGAGATCTTTTTCAAAGAGATCTGTTTGAACATCTTAGAGGCCTCTAGCTCATCCTTTGAGCAAAAATGGATGGTGGTACAAGGGATCGGCAACATTTGTCATGACGCCCAAATTGTGATCGACATCTTTGTCAACTACGATTGCGATTTGGAGGCAGCCAACATTTTTGAACGGCTCGTCGACGATTTGTCCAAATTAGCTCAGGGGAAGCAAGCTTATGAGATCGGTGCCACGCCCAATCAGTTGATGCAGATGCGTATCCGATGCCTTGAGTGTTTGTGCTTTATTTTGAAATGTATGGTGGAGTGGTGCAAGGAGATGTACGTGAACCCACATTTGACCGAGAAGGAGAACAATCTTGAGAGTGCCGAAAACGAAGAGAGTGAATTGACCTCCGAGGATCCTACCCAATTGGAAAAGGTCAAGCAGAGGAAGTTTATTCTAGAATACGGCATTAAGTTGTTCTCTCACAAGCCCGGAAAAGGCATAAAGTATCTCATGGATAATGACATTGTGGGCAAAAGTGACAAGGACGTGGCCATATTCCTCCATAAAGAGTGCAACCGACTCGATAAAACCGCAGCGGGCGAATACTTGGGTGAATTGGAGAACAAGGAGCTGATGTATCACTACGTGGACGAAATCAACTTCGCCGACATGGACTTTGTATCCGCCTTGAGGCTCTTTCTGGGCAATTTCCGTCTTCCCGGTGAGGCCCAAAAAATTGACCGACTTATGGAGAAATTTGCTAGTCGATACGTGGAGTGCAACCCCACTCAAAAACTATTCAAATCTGCCGATGCGGCCTATGTTCTGGCCTATTCCGTGATCATGCTCACCACCGACCTTCATAGCTCGAGTGTCAAGAAGAAGATGACAAAGGACGAGTTCTTGAGGAACAATAAAGGCATCAATGATAGTGAGGATATCCCTCCCGAGTATCTGGGAAAGATCTACGACGAGATCGCTTCCAATGAGATCAAGATGAAAGGCACGTCCTTGGCCAACAACAAGCTAGTCATCACAGATCTGAAACAAAGAACGTTGCTTTGGAATCGGGAGAGTGAATCCATCTCGCAAACGGCTGGGGCTCTCATGGAGTCCGCTAGTAGTCGATGCGATGCCTTTACCTCAGCCAAACGATTGGATCATGTCAAGCCCATGTTCAAACTGATCTGGTCACCACTTTTAGCCACATTTAGTGTGGGGTTGCAATCCACCGATGATATGGTTGTGGTCCAGTTGTGCTTGGAAGGTATTCGTTGCTGTATTCGATTGGCCAACATCTTCCATTTCACTCTTGAGCGGAACGCGTTCATTCAGGCTTTGGCGAGATTTACTCTTCTCACGGAGAACTCCAATGTGAAAGAGATGCGATCAAAAAACATCGAAGCCATCAAGACCCTGATCTCGGTGGCTCATACGGATGGCAACTATTTGGAACACTCCTGGCTTGATATCATGAAATGCATTTCCCAACTCGAGTATGCCCAACTTTTGGGGTCCCTCTCCACGAACGGATCGGATGGGTCCATAGATCCCAATGCCAAACTGAACCTCGTCAACGATATGACTAGCGAGGCCAATTCTCAGAGCATCATCGTGGCTGTGGATCGAATTTTTACTGGTTCCAAGAACCTCAACGGCAATGCCATTGTCCATTTCTTCACCGCTTTATGTGATGTCTCCAAAGAGGAGATTGGATCCAAACACAATGTGAGGATGTATTCCCTCGTCAAGTTGGTCGAGATCAGTTATTACAACATGGAGAGAATCCGACTTGAGTGGTCCAGGATTTGGCACGTGGTGGGAAATCATTTCAATCTAGTGGGTTGCAAAGACGATCAGAACGTGTCCTTTTTTGCGGTGGACTCGCTGAAGCAATTGTCGCTCAAGTTCTTGGAGAAGGGTGAGCTTCAAAACTTCCATTTTCAAAAGGACTTCCTCCGACCATTCGAGTTCATCATGAAGAACAACAAATCACCTCAGATCCGAGATATGGTCATCCGATGTCTCTCGCAAATGATTCAGAGCCAGAGCCAGAATATCAAGTCCGGATGGAAGAACTTCTTTGCCACTTTTGGTCTGGCTGCCAGTGATGATATCGAGTCTATCGTGGCCTTGAGTCATCAGACCACCCAAAGGATTGTGACTAAATTGATCAGTGACAACAAGGCCGTGTTGAAAGAGTCTTTTCAGGACTGTGTCAAATGTCTCTCGGAGTTCGCTTGCAACCAGATGCTTCAAGATGTGGCCATGGAGTCGTTGCAGCTCATCCGAAAATGTGCCGAATTCGTCAACAATCATCAAGAGCAATTCGAAAACTTCCCAGGACCACGTCTATCGAGTTCTCAGGTAAACGGAGACCAGGATGAGCATGCCATAGCTCGTGGCAATGTCTGGATCCGGGGATGGTTCCCAGTTTTGTTCGAATTGTCGTGCGTGATCAACAAGAGTAAGCTCGATATTCGAACCAGAAGTTTAACCATCCTCTTCGATATTGTAAAGCAACATGGCCAATCCTTCGAAGAAAACTGGTGGCGAGATCTCTATCAAGTCTTGTTCCGGATTTTCGAAGTAGGCAAATTCGATTTGAACGATCTGTCCTTGAGAGATCATCGCGAGTGGATCGATACCACCTGTAATCACGCTCTATACGCCATGACTGATGTGTTCAGCGAGTTCTATGACGTTCTAGTTCGGGTGGTGCTCACCGATCTTCTAAGTCAGTATCAATGGTGCATCCAACAACCCAATGAGCAGCTCTCGAAATCGGCCATTTCTTGCTTTCAAACCTTAGTTGCTACGAATCAGAACCGCATGGACCAACGCACTTTTGCACTCATCATCTCGTTCTTATCCGAAACCATCAAGGAGACCTCTGTGATTGTCTATCAAGACGGAGATATCGTCAACGGTCGAGTTCACGTTCATTTGGACGTGCTTGAAGTCTCCATGAACGTGCTCACATCCACGGATTACGGGCAAGCTATGGAGGAAGGTCATCTGTGGTTTGAGATCCTCATTCCAGAGCATTTTGAAGTGCTGAAAAAGTTGCTACGAAGCCTGGAGCAGTCGTTCAATGAGTCCAAAACCGTCCTGGAGGAAACGCCCATGGGATCTCGGAAGCGTGATGTGTCTATTGTGGTGAAACAAGAGACCAAGGCTGCCGAATGTCTACTCTCGATTTTGATCGAGCTTTGTACCTCTAATCTGCCCATGGAGTACCAGAAATCGTTGGAGAAATATTTCATCGGTTTCTTGGTAGATGTGTTGGGCTATTTCCTGTCCATGACCGCCAAAACTCAACAAGAACAATGGGATCGCATGTTGAGCTCGATCTCGGGACAAGTGTTGGCGTTTGAAGAGTCCATGTTCCTCTCGGTGATGCCCTGTTTATACAATCTAATATGTGATATTCTTAGCATTGGGGTTTCGAAAGAATTCCGCAGTGTGGCGTGTCAATTGCTGAAACGAATCGGTTCCCTCTATGACATTCCGAAATAGCCGGTTTGAAACAAATGTCACCACATGTTTTGTGATCTCCGTCGCCTAATTTTTTATCATAGTTAATTTGGTTATGTCACGTGACGTGAGACAGGATCTTCAATGCCCTTGAATGATGTCGCTTTGATTTATTATATATTATATTGAGATTTGAATAAAGGTCTTCCTTGACAAATGTATTTCCTGATTATTTTCCGAATTTTCGTGTTTTAGAGATGTCACTGTAGGTGAAGAAAAAAGACCATTTTTGCCCGAAAAATCGAAATTGTTATTTCTTTGTTCAAAAATATTAATCGTAGGAAGTAAGAACAATTGAAAGGCTGTGATTTAATCTAATGCCTAACTGAAACTCTTATTATTAGATCATATGGTGTCCTTGTCACAGTCTTCACAACCTGATTGTTGTCCAGTGATATAAATTCTGCTATTTGTTAATCAGCAAATTTCATTTGTAGTATAGTTCAAAACAAATCGTTATAAGTTCAACCTTATATTTCATGGTTTATGTGTCATTACTTATTAAATAAGAATATATTGAACTTTTTCGACAAATTGCAGCGTCTACAATTATATTCTTTTCTAAATAATAATTTTTCTACTTATTAAGCGTGAAAGTATATTCAAAATTCAGAACAAGCTTGATGTTTGTTGGTGCAAACTGAACAAAAAAGGCGGATTTCATTAAGGTTTGGTCAAATTTGTCGGATTTTAATGTCGGATTGAGCCGCCAATTATCGGATTCAAACTTAGACAATGAAATTTCAGATAAAATGAGTAATCCCCGTTGGCTCACCCCTAAAATAACGGGGAAGAGGACGATTTGGATTTCACTCGTATAAAAGCTTCTTGAACTACGGAATAACTGAAGTTTAGGATTGATGAAACTCTCATTTTTGACAAAAGTAGTCAAAATATGCCACCCGTTTGTTAGACGATGCGATTTTTTAATCTCTATTGGTTGGAGCCACTTAAAAAAAAAAGAATCACTCGAGTCATCACCTTGATTGACAACCCAACTAAAGATCAAGAAGCTTCCGTAACCCTAACCATTATGTCAGAGCTGTCAGAAGGTGTCAGAAGGCCGAATAGGCTGCAGAATAAAGACATCATTCATTCATTCATTATTGGCCACCCTGAACACGAGTCAGTTTGTTTTGTTTGTCATGGTTCCGTCGGTCCTCCAGCAAATCCAACTTCAATTCAACCTGGAACCGATCATTATTCAATCCACCTATCTCTTCAAACTCGCTCGACTCTCGCGTGATCGTCGTGTCTGTCTCCCTGATTGCCATGGCCTCGTCAAGTGAGCGCGTGGTCGATCTGCTCAATGACGCCTCATTGAGTCGCGATCCGGGTGAGAAGCTCCGGCAATTGCAGATCGTCCAGGAAATCCTCATCCATCAAGAGCCCAATCTCTTGGACAACTTTCTCGACGAGGTCATGGGATTCCAGAAGGACCGGAGTCAAGATGTCCGCAAATTCGTCGTGGGTTTCATCGAGGAGGCTTGTCAAAAGGACCCCGAAACTCTGGCCAAGGTGATTGCCAACCTTCAGATGATGATGAGCGATTCGGCCGTCACCATCCAAAAGAGGGTCATCCAAGCCATGACCCATTTGTATAAGGTGGCTTTGATGTGGTTGGCCCAAGCTAAGATCATCACCGAGGACATGGAGGCCGTTTGGACCGTGGTTTGCGGCATCAAATCCATTATCACGCATTTACTCGAGGCTGACAACGACGGCATTCGAACGCACACCGTCAAATTTATGGAGATGTTGGTGATCACGCAAACGCTCAAAGAAGCTGAGAGCGTGAGTAAGGCCAAGGAGTTCAGTTTGGATCAGGTTCCATTGGCCTTGAAGATTGTCAAACGACGGAAATTGGAAGAGGAAGCCAAACACGTGTTCGAAGAAATGGTTCAATACCATCAATCGGCTCATATTAGTGCGGCCAATTTAATGACTTGCATGGGAGCCTTGACTAATATCGCGAAAAGTCGACCGCAGTTCATGTCGAAGGTAATCACCACTTTAGAGATGCTTCACGCCAATCTCCCGCCCACTTTGGCCAAATCCCAAGTCAGCTCGGTTCGGAAACATCTCAAAAATCAGTTATTAGCTTTGTTGCGTCATCCCGTGGCCGCGGAGAATTATTTCACCAATATCACTACTTTACTCACGGATCTTGGAGCCAGTCGGGAAGAGGTCATGCGGGCTATGCCCAAGTATGAAGAAATGCGGAAGAAGGTCAAAAGGGCGCAAGAAAAAGCTGCGGCTGCTGCGGCCGCCGCCGCTTCATCGGCCGATCTGGGTGAATCTGAGCCGAAGAAACGGCGGGTGGTCGAAGAAGATGATGAACGCGATGGCGATGAAGATGACGATGGTGAGGATGACGTCGAAGAGGATGAAGAGGAACGGGAAGAGCGAACCAAAGCGAGAGCGGCCAAGTTCAGTCATTTACAAGTGGAGTCTGCCGTAGATATCACGGAAAAATTTATCAAAGAGCGTTTGACACCGGCTTTTGCCACCGAGTTGGTAATGCAATCCATGCACATGTTGCCTCGTGAGATTCCCCCCCATTTCCATAATACGTACACCCCTATTGCTGCGGCTGGTACGGAAGGTCAAGTTAAACACGTTTCAAGACTGCTGGCCACACAATTAACCCAAGCTAATTTGGGCCCCGGTATATCGGCCGTGAAAGAAAAACGTGAGCGAGAGTATGAAGATGATGACATCAAGGACGACGACGAAGATGGCGCAGCTTCCAAAACAATTTCGGTGATTGGCACCCGCACCAATACAATCAAAGTAGAGAAAACGAAGAAGAAAGTGACGTTGATGCCAGCGGGAATGAGTAAAAAATCCACGCGAGTCCGAGCCGTTCGATTGGCTGACATGACGAAACCCCTGGGACCGCTGGAGAAGAATCAAATGATGGCTGGAGCTCTCCGTCGAATTCTTAAGGCCGAAAAGACTGCCAAAGTGGGTGGGGTGTGTCCCAAACGAACTAAAATCATTGCCTCGTTGGTCACCCAATGTCCCCAGGATCTCAAACGAATGGTCATGGACTTCATCTTTGAAGACGTGCAAACTCGGACGGAACTCGCTTTTAGTTGGTTATTCGAAGAGTATTGTTTCTTCCAAGGCTTCAACAAATCTTCCACGTTGTATAACAAGCGCAATGATGACTCGGAGTATAATGCATTGTTGTGCAGTTTGATCAAATCCGTGATGGATCGCACTCTAGGCATGGAACGTGAAGATCTGCTCCGACGTCTCTATCTAGAATCGCCAATCATCACCGAGGACGCCATTCACTTACTCAAGCAATTCATTCTCATGGAAGACACGGCCATGACCGTGGTCCATCTCATGAAAGATTTGGTCATGCGACGACCCACAAAAAAGCTGAATTTCTTGAACTTCCTCCTCGAATTCTGCTCCCACGACAACCCCAATGTCCGAGAAATGGCCAATCAAACCGTACTCCAACTTCACGGCAATGGCGATTACAACGACATCATTGAAGATTACTCCATTATGTATCTACGATTCCTATTGTCCCCCATACCGCCCTCCATGCTCTTCGGTGAAGACCGTGGACGTGCCGTTATCGCCGAGAATTGGTCCGATGACATCATTCGAGTTTGCTTGTACCTGTTCCTCAGCTTATTGCCTCTAAATTTGAAAATGTTCACTCATTTAGCCGATGTCTACGTGGCAGCAAGTGGCGATATCAAACGAACCATCCTCCGAGTTTTGGAGGCCCCTGTGAAAAGCATAAGCATGGCCAATCCTGACCTCCTCACCATCATCGAGAAGTGTCCCAAGGGCTCTGAGACGCTTGTCACGCGCATCATTCACATCCTAACCGAGACCGAGAAGCCTACACCGGAATTGGTGGAGAAAGTGCGGGACTTGTACGAGAAACGAGTCTCCGATGTTCGTTTTCTCATTCCAGTGCTCAACGGATTGGCCAAAACTGAGATCGTCAATGCGTTACCCAAGCTCATTCGCTTGAATCCAGCAGTGGTGAAGGAGGTGTTCAATCGGATCTTGTCCACTAAGAACAATGGTCCCATGACCCCGGCCGAGTTGATGATTGTCTTGCACGTGATTGATCCACAGAAATGCGATACCAAAACCGTGATCAGCGCCACAACGCTCTGCTTTCAGGATAGGAAGACCTTCAATCAGGAGACTCTAGCTATTGTTCTTCAACAACTTATGGAACGCCCTAATATACCGTTGCTGTTTATGAGAACTGTCATCCAATCGGTGAAGATCTATCCAAAGATGATTGGATTCGTTATGAACGTCCTCCAGAGACTCATTTTGAAACAGGTGTGGAAGCAGAAGCAGATCTGGGATGGTTTCATCAAATGTTGTGAGAAGACTGTGCCTCAAAGTTATGCTGTTATGCTGCAATTGCCACCACCTCAATTGGCCTCGTTATTGGATGCGGTTCCATTCATTCGCGATCCTTTGTTGGTGCATGTTCAAGATTTCACGGATGAACAGAGACAGCACGTCTCATCGAAAATCATGGCCGTGCTTTATAATGAGACCAAAATGGAAACGAAAGAAGAAGAGCAGACATCAAAGGTAGACTCGGTGAAGCAAGAAGAATCCGGCGACGTTGTTGGCCAAGAAAATTGATAAAATATTGGGACTTCTTAACCCTTCTTTAAATACACATGGTTTGTTTTTTCAAGATGCAATTCTGGAATTTGGTTTGTCCGTCTAATTTATGATTACGAAGTATACTCTAATGATCAGTACTGGCAGATTGGTATGCTTATACATGGCTTATAAGGCCTAGAGACGAGACATTTCTCGTGATTTTCTTAGACCACAAACTTGTAAGGGCATGATAGCGTATCAGTAAGGACATCTCAGTGCCCTTGGTTCCAGAGGAAGGAAGAGTGAAAAACTAGGGATTTTAAAACAGATCAAAATTAGAAAAATGGAAAAGTAAATCATTTAGCAAAATGAATAAAGATGAGTTCGGTACACAGCGTCTCTTGATAAAAGAATCATACGCCATAAAGACGACGTTGCTGCTGACCGATCCTTTTCTACGTAAGCAATGGAAACTTAGTGATTGTCTTAAAAATTGTAAAAGTTGTTATTAACCTTCAGAACTTAAAAGAGAAATCACAACTTTTCTCCCTTTCTCGGATAAGCGTGAATTTGACTAACTGGTATTTTATTCATGATAAGGTGATTTCACAAGTGCTAAAGACACTGCAAAAAGCCAGGCCTTCAGCTTAAGGCTGATTCCCTTTATGAATTCTAGAACAGTTTTTGAAGCAACCAATTTAAGATCAATCCATGGTAGTGGAGAGATCGACCAGAATATTGGTGTACATTTCTTCCCTGGTTCGAGCCAAGACCGTGTACATGAGATCGTTGAGACCATCTCGCGATAACATCGTTCCGTCGCCATCAGATCCACCTGCCGCTTTGAATTTCCGATAATTATCCGCATTTCTTTGAGCTGGCTTATGTGACAACATCTGATAGCGATTGATTTCAGACGGGAAACGACATATCTGATAACCCGAGGCCGACACCCGATTCTGACTGAGATCGTCGTCCTCACCGCCCCAACCTACACGATTAAGATAACAATAACAATTAACACTTAACAAATTAAGTCCTTCTTACCAAAGAACCGATTGGAAAAGCCATTCACAGCCTGGAATTGCTTCTTCAAGATGGCAATGCCCCCTCCAAAAAGTTCATGATAGGGCAAGTTGTATCGGAATTTGTCCAAATGAGAGGTCATGTGACGAGGTTGTCTCGTGCAGGCATAAATATTCCTAGCATCCATTGGTAGAAGATCCACGTCATGGAAAATGAAGCAATAAGCCTCGGGTGTGGCCTTCAAGGCCTCTCGGAATCCAATATTGAACAGTTTGGCCCGATTGAAGGCCAATCCAGGGCTTTGCTCGATGACAAAAATATCGTATGACAGGTTTTGTCGTTGAAGGAAAGGATGCATGAATTTGAGAAATTGGTCGAGATTGTCCGGGCGATCTCGATATGGAATGATTAGAACCGAATGGAACTGAGGTATGCATCCCGGAGGACTCCAACCCCCTCCTTGTTCTACTGGAAACGGTTTGAACCCAGGATTGGATAGCTGGTCCAAGTTGAGTGGGCATTTTGATTGAACTTGGCCCTCGTCGGGTAAGGGGACCAATGATGAAATGAGATCTTTCTCATGAATCACATGTGGGTCAAAGCTAACCGAGAAACGTCCAGGATGGATCAGGGCAATGAGAACCAGACTTGAGACCAAATAAGGACAAGAACTGAGTACCACTTCCTTAAGACTCCTAAAATTTCTCATGTCTCCATGGTCGGCATTTTATCAAACTATCTTTTATCAAGCAAGTTTGGGGTTTGTTTTGAAATGAGTTGAATCGATCTACTAATGCCCTCTAGGATCTTGCCAAATTGAACTTTTTGAACAAGCGAGGGAAAACGATACTTATCTATGATTAAGAAAGAGATTTTTTGGACTAAACTAAAATGGTGTTAATGAGCCATGAATTTTCTTGTCTTAGGTGTAATTTCGGTCTTGAAAACACCTAGATGCATAAGTTAAAAACAAACATGATATTTTTGAGGAATAGGGGATGACACCTCTTCCAGAAACATGGACAAGAGTTTCGCAGCCAGAATACACAAAGCTACGATAGTGTGATTCCAAACTTCACATCCATGAAAACGAAACGAACACAGATTAATTAACATCGACAATAAACTTAACAGATTTCAATATTGTTTCGGAGTCGGTTTCACTCACTGTTGCTCAACCGAGCTAAATCGAGGCAGGTCATCGGGTATGTTGTGCTTCTTGAGGAGTTGCGCGATCACTTTGCGGCACTCCATTTCCAAATCTTCCTTCATTTGGGGGATATTCGCGTGGAGCTTGCGGTGCATTTGACCTTTAAGTCTTGACATGAGCTTGTCGATGATCATGGGATTGCTCACCAAGCCCAATTCAAAATCGATGTTGTCGTCATCACTATCCAAAAGTAAGGGCTGGATAACCGAGCTCACATTGTGAGGAAGACTCTGGACTTCTGGCAATCTCTTGGCATGAACGGCTTCGACCGGGGACAGAACTGGATTGAATTCCAACAAGGAAAAGGAGTCCAAAAAACGAGGATCCAATTCCGCATCTCCTAGTCCAGAAGTGGAAGAAAAGGGCTCGTGTTCATCATCGCTGTCATTGGAGTAGGAGATCTCACTAATGGACTCGATCTTGGAAGGGACTGAGGTTGAAGGTGGAGATGGTGGCTGTGGAGGCTCGACTATCTCGATGACAGGCTGATGGAAAAGATAGTTGCATTCGAGATGAGGTCGCATCTCTTCTTTCTTGCTCTTGCTGAAGTAGTCCACGGTCAGAGTGAGTTCTCCTCGTTTCGGTTCATACACAAAAATATCCGAGAGGGTTTTGAAGTAGTATAACAAAGCCGCAGCCATGTCAGAATGGCCCGTCATAATCTTGAGCACGGAATGAATGGGCTCCGAACGTTCATAGAAGGCGATTTTGATGTTGAACATGGGACCATGGGCAAATTTGGCAAAGAAGTAGATGAACAATCCTTCGACCAAGAGGTGGTGTAATTTGGTCTTGGCTTCACTTTTGCTCATGATCCGCTTTATAATTATTTTCTGACCTTCCAATCTGAACAGCTGGTTGCTCTGAACCAAGATAGCAGCTAGGTTGAAGCTTCTTTTTCCGGAGGCATTCAGTCCATTTTCGGTGGTTTGATTGCAAACTAGTCCAGAAATGCTGGGTGCCATGACCTCATTGAGATCGTGATGAGGACACGTTTCCGATAACTCCACCAAACGAGCTATGAGTAGATCCAAAGTGATCTCAGGGGCTTCCCAGTAAGAGCAGAGGGCGTGGCAGTAGGCGGACAAGTAATCCTCCATGGTCATGATCCTATACAAGTACTTGGCAGCCACGAACTGCCAATTGAATCGCTGCAACAGGTCAGTCCACACGCCCACCGCCTTCACGGGAGCCTTCAAGGTTAGATCTTGGTTCCACACGGCCTTTCGTTTCACTCGAGCCGCCCATGGAGAAGGCGAGTTGTTTGGTGAGCCATCATGGGCGGAGCAGTCGGATGATCCCGACGGATCGGGACGACTTTGGGCATCGAGGGTAGTCGTGAAATTAGCAGGAACTCCAGGGGTGGGGTTGATGCGCGCATCTCGACGTTTCTCCACGTTTAGCTCGTATTTCTGGCCTTTTTTGTCAACACCGAAAATCGGAGGGCCATTGAGAACCCGCTTGAGATCCTCGAAACGACGAAACTCGATGAACCCGAAGTTGAAAGTCGGGTTGCGCGTAGATTCAAATATGCACACATCGTTGGTGGGTCCAAACCTGGAATGGAAATAAATTTTGCAACACAACTGTTAATAGTGATTCAGTACGTGAGGGAATTTTTAGTTGCTAATTTGGATCAGCATATCTTGCGAGATCAAGGATAAGGATTTAGGAATCTTGCATCACTCGAGCGATTCCATTTCTTTGCCCTACAAATTAATGGAACCGAAAAAATCCGCACAAAAGATCGGTGCTAAACCCGGAGAAAAGCCGATAATTCATGTTGAACCCATGGCACTTTTTTGGAATTTAATGATTGATAGGTAGACGAGCGATTCATATGGGATGATCATGTTAAATATGTTTGTGGTAAACTGAGGAAAATAGTAAACACGATAACACAAGTAAAACACATTTTACCCATCAATGTTAAAATGCAGATCGTGAAGAGTTTACTAATGCCTCACATTGACAACTGTAAAAATGAGGTTTTAAGGGAAGCTCATGGTGGGAAATATAATTGTCACACAAGTCCAATCTTGAAATCTAGCGGTATACTTGCAGTTGAGGACCTATATCGTTTGAAATGCATGGTCACTGTACGTAAGATGATTGAATGAATCGGGCCAATACCAATAGAGGTTCTTGAAGAAAACTTTAAATACTATCCCAAAAAGGGGAGGCAAATCAATTACATTGAAACAAGAAAACCGGAATCTAGATTAATGAACTCATTTCCCCAATTCGCTATTCCAATCTTATGGAACAAGTGTAAAATTGAAAACTTACACATTTCAGTAAATGCCTTCAAAAATGCAGAAAAAGCTAAATTCATAGATCAATATGTCAAAGAATACAGGAAGAAAAAGTGTCATCCATGTGGTAAATAAATGATGATAATAACACTAAAAATAGTAGTAGTAATAACGTTTAACTATCCAATAACTGTAAAGGACAAAACTAACAAGTTTGCTTTGTAAAAATCTTCCTTTCCTTTCTCTATCCATGCTTTCTTCTTATTATTATTAAATTACATGTGAGCAAATAGCTTGCAGAGCTCGGAAAAACAAAACAAAAAAACTTGGACCTCACAGAGCTCACGTTTTAATCTTCAGATCAATCAAGCCAGGAGGCATTAAGTTCTGCGCCTTGAAAGTTCAGGCAAGGGCAGCCACAAACTGAAGCGATTAACCCTCTTTTGGCAAGATCTTGTCAGAAGAGGCGTAACGAGTTCATTTTGTGCCCGCTCTTGCCTGAACTTTAAAGACGCCTTGTTTTTTAACTAACTTTTTCGATTGAGCTGAAAATCACTAAACAAATTTTCGGTAAATTTCATTAAAACTCCTAAAACACAATAAAATATTTTTCCCGCAATAAACAGTCACGATAAACTTTACCTTGATACAAGACTGACAATTAAATTTCTAATAGTAACGGCATAACTCGTTTAAACAAACAAAGCTGATTTGCCCAAGTTTGTTTCATACCCATTTGTCAACGCCATTGCTTTTTCTAGGCAGATCTTCCCAAAATAATTCCTGGTCAATCAAATTTCCTCCAATTCGGACTCACTTTCGAAAGAGTTTGGTAATCTCCGCGGCCGTCACATTGCGCGGAATGGCGCCCACAAACAAATGGTTATCCACGTTCAAGAGCGTCTTCTTGGGCGTTCCAGCCGCCACTCCCGCCGCCGCAGACGAAGAATCCGAGTTTAATCGGTTGGTTCGGAATTTTTTACCGCATCGAATCAACGGTTTGGGCGACGAGCCCGCGCCCACGCCCATAGGGCGGGTCTTGACGCCCACCGCCGCGGCCAACACGCCCCTTTGACGCTTCTTTCGCGGCCAAATGAAATCGTGGCAATCGCTTTCGCTCAAATCTTCGGTTAAAGGCTCGTTCCAATCGGAGACCACGGCTTGCAAAAGCGGTCGGCTATCAATCACGGCCACGCCCGAGCTACGGCCACGCCCACCGGCTTGGCGTTTAGCGGCCTGACGCTTGCTCTTAGCACTCATCGGGCAAGATATCACGGGTAATGCAACACGGCCATGATTAGGAATGAATTTCGAAAAAGAACGGGTGGAAAACAAAGGATGAATGAATCAAGCAAAACTAACAAGTTGTTAAGAGAGTGTCTCCAATTTTAGAAATTTGAAAAACAGCAAAAGGGAGGATGAAATGGTTTCATGGACAGAATTTCAAAGTTTAAAAGATAAACTAGCGGCTTTTTTGTCAGAGTATTTAGAGGTGTTTATGAAGGGAATCGCCATTAAATAAATGCTTTGCCAAATGCGGTCAATACGAAAGAATTTACAAGGCCCGAACATTGTTTAACCATGCATAATTCAAGTTGGGTTTATGCGACAGTTTGAAAAAGAAGCGATTTTACCAACCGAAAAGTTTGTTTTTGCGTCAAAAAAAAGAAGATATATTTATGATCACACTTTTTTAGGTGTTGGTCTGGCTTTTAGACGAAGGTTCCACAGGTTTATTGCAACTGTATCTGTGACGGTAACCAAATTACGGTCCTTTTTAAGTACATGATTGCATAAATCGAGCATAAACGACAATTTACAATTTACATCACCTGAATGAAAATGGTTTTCGATCGTTAAGCTCTCCTTTTGATTATGAGGAAATCCCACGATTCAATTTTAAAAAAACGCATCAATTGGAAACACGTGCAATAAATGGAAGCACTGATGGAAAGGGCGGCGTGTTTTGTTGGTCAAGAACCAACGAAATAACCGGTTTGGCTTTGTGAGGGACATTGCGCTCGCGTCAAAAGCATTCAGGATGGCCAGAGTTGGGAATCGAGGTTAGATTTCTTTGTTTCTCGAAGTACGACGAGATTTCTAACGCAATTGTTTAAATGAATGGTTGAGAACAAACTAAAAAAATATATATATGAAAAGTAGCAGATCTGAGTCAATAACTTCGATTATGTTAGCAAAGACATCATTTAAACACTGCTATTTAGCTTTGGAAACACAAATTCAATGCAAAATGCAACAAGATGTTCACCCTCAGAGCAATTCACTTGTCCTTGCAACTTAGGCCTGCCATTTACATTTATGTTGCCAAATGAACATATTATGGAACGAAGAAGTATCTAATTTGTAAAATTAACATCAGATATATTTTTAAACTCCTATGTGATTGTTAGTCTTTAATTAAAAGGCTGCAAGTAAAAGCATACAATCAACAAAAGTCATGAGCAAAATCTGCTAAGGAAACACTTCAAAGGGATACTATCTAAAATTCGTTACAGCTTTTTCAACTTAATATTTATCGCATGATTTTAAGCGGCTTCACGAGTCAAGTTCATTGTTTAAAACTTACAAAACCTACTTCAACGACAAGCTTCCTTGAAGCTATCCCCATTTTCTTGAAGATTGCTCCAATCGTGATGCTCTTGCTCGTTAACCCATCGCAAAGTTCACAAATGCACAAAACTCGCCATTTCTATCAATCATCCTTCACCATTCGTCAAATACAGAGACATAGAATATTTACCATCCATAACTTTCATCATGTGCTACCAGTGCCCCTGCCCATGTGGTCGTCCCTACCGACCCTATCGTCCCTGGACCATGCTTTTGATCGTAGTTTTATTCGGAATGTTCTACACTACCCAAGCTCAGAACGGGCCAAGTTTGACTTCACTTTTGGGCGGGTCTCGACCCTTCCCACCCAATACATTTGGATGCGAATGCACCAATTTTAAGTGGCGCTCTCCTAGTGGTTCAGTGGTATGTTTATACTAAATTATACCTATTGTAGAGTCATGATCATGTTTTTGTAGGTCGGGGATTGTATTACTCGTGATAGTGCCGATCGAAGGCTTTTTTGCTATTTGAACCAACCCAATAATTGCCCTGATGCCACACCCTCTCGGCAATTCTGCAATATGGCTGTCACCAAAATCGGATGTGCTGGTGGAGGAGTTGGTCCCACTCCCTTCTTCTCTCGTCAAGGTCAAAGAGCGGGACGAGTGATGCAAATGATCGAAGAAGAGGATGATAATAATGGTATTGGTGGAAGATCTCTCTCCATTGATGACGAGTCGTCTAGTCCTGAGCCCACTGATGTTTATTAAATTTTTATAATGATGATTTTATGTTCTAATATATGACGCAGAAACGGATAAAAGGAACTATTTATTGACTGGCGAGATGAGACTTAAAAATTGAACGTGAACTGGAAAGGATCGTCTCCAGCCGAATTTTGTTTATCTGAAACTTGATTTGCATTCGTGTTTCCAAAGAAGGAGCCAAATTCTTGCCCTTCCATGTTAAAATTGGTGGCAGATGTGTTTGCATCATTAGCCCTGCTGAAATCGAAGCCTCCAAAACTGAACTCTTTTTCAGGTTCATTGGTTGATTGCTCCTCGTTCCCAAACTTCATATTGAAACCTCTCTCATTGTGACTCGTGGAGGGGCTGATATTCTGACCATCATAAAGTGCCTTGGAGCTGGCATTTATCGGCCCAGTTTCTTTGGTTGGGGAACAATTAGGTGGATTCACTGGGATAACGCTACTACTTTGTTCACGTGCTTTTGGAGCCATTGAAAGGGTGCTGAAGTTAGCTTTGGGTAAATTTAGTTTTAAGTTCAATGGTGGAAGACTCGATTTGATGGGCCCTCGAAGCGTGTCTCCCATGGCTCTTGGCGGGAAAATAATGGGAATTGAGGCCTTCGGTCTCAACTTGACGGGTCCTTCCATTGTTGGTCGTGGTGGGTTGATTTTGGGGAATGTTGGAAGGGACAATTTTCCAATACTGGGAAGCTTGTTAGTGCGAGAAAGTTCCATTTTGGGACTGGGAGTGGCTGCAAATAGAGCAGATAAAGACGGTCTTTTGGGTGTAATTTTGGCTGGAGCCAATTTTGGATTGGGGCTTGGTTTAGGTGTTCCATGACTAGTTGGATGGTTGGAGATATCCTGAAGGTTCACTTCAGGTGCAGATGACAAATCTAACGCTTCATCAGAGACGTCCATGGACTTCGAATGTTCCGGTTGTGAATCCTCCAGACGCTTCGACGGGCATGGCTGCTCCGAGGAATTCCTTGGTTGGCGAAACCTGTTTTGCATTTGAGCTTGAATTTGATCATTCCAAATCTTATCTAGTTGAGCCCTCTCTCTTTCCAACTCCACCAATTGATCTTTTTGGCCCTGATGCTCCATCCTCAAACTCTCAAGAGCATTCATTTTTCCCTGATTTTGATTGCAAATTCCTCTCTCAACTTCGATGTTTTGTCGCACCCTTTGGATTTCCTGCACGACTTCTTCCATTTCCTCGTCTACCGTGGCCGCATTTCTCGGCACGGAAGACCAATATTCAAATTGAGGATGTGACGACCAAACTAACATCCTTTCGGCCAATTTAGCTCGTTTCCGCTTTAAATTTTCATCCCATCGCTCAATTTCGGCTTCTTTCTTGGTCTTCAATTCCTGAGCTTTACTTTCAAGCTCAGGCAATTTAGCCTCAATCAACCTAAAAGTAGAATTATGAGGAATAGCTTAGGCATATCTCGTTTCCTAGTGTTTCTTAGCCTATTAATACGTGGTATTTTTCTGCTTGGCTTGGATCGTCTGGTCAATCCATTGGATTTTCTCATCTTCATCTTGAATGATCCGATTCAAATCCTCGAGTTTTTGACGCGCATCACGAATTTGTTGATTCTTGTCCTTCAATTGGTCTCTCAGAACGGCGTTCTTGGTTTCCACTTGAAGTATCTGCAGCTCAGTGTCTCTCAATTGGCTTTCCAAGTCCTCTAGTTCTTTCAATGCTCCATGGAACGACATGATTTGTTGTGGAACAATGGAACTTCCGTTGATTTGAGTCTTTGAGTGCCCTTAAACCGGTTTTTCAAGTAAAGACGAGCTGACAAGGGAGCCCGATTTTGACTAAAAGGACGAACATGCAAGTGAAGTAGAGAGGCGTTTTGTTTTAGTAATTAATAATTACTAATTAGAGCGGCCGAAAATATTTAATTTTCAAGGCCAAATATTTTAATGATATTTAAGGAAAAAACCATCAAAATATTTAAGAAAATATTTTAAAAGCACCCAAATATTTAAAAAATGTTTAAATTTGTAGGTATTCAGGGGAAATAAATTGGTATCTTTAGACCTTCTTCTGTATTCAAAATCCAAAATTTTGATGAAAATTTTGCAATGACGAAAATGCAGGTAGACAAATCTTTGGCGAAAAACATTCATACCATGTAGTGAAAATTGGTTATTCTCTTGACAGTCTTGATTTTTACCCTAGATTTAATCAAAATGCTATTGGCCAAGATTTGGTTGAACATTTAACCCAGAGTTTCCCTAATTTTCTTTTGGTTGGAGCTGTGCTTTTCTTCTCTAGATTCAAATCTGTTAATGTAATTTTCAAGGCCAAATGGACCAAATATTTCTTTCCCTCGCAGAATACTTTCCCAATTTAGTTGTTGACTATTCACCTCAAAAATTGGCTTAATAGTTAAAAAAGGGAGATTTTGAAAATATTGCCTTGGGAAGGTCAGATTGTTTGCCAATATTTCAAAAGATATGCGGAAATCATGATGATTCTTGATATAATTCAAAGAAACAAAGGGAAATTTCCTTTAGTTTTGGAAGAAAAAGCCCAAATATTTAAAAAGTGCTCAATACGGTAAAATATTTAATTAAATATTTTCGGCCACTCTAGTAATTATGCTTAAATGAATCATGATAAACTCATCAAAGTCAAGCAAACATGCAATTTGTTCTTGCAAGTAACATTGAATGGGTGTATTTTTTAACCTCGCAAGAAAGACTTCGCAAGCAAGTAATATAATTTTTTTCTGATAAAACTGTGTTACCTCATCGGAGCTCTTTGATAGGTAAGAAACTCAATGAAGAATTGAATTGCAATACAAGATTGCGGATTTTTCTACAATCAAATTTCTCTTCCAAGAGCCCTTACATAAATCCACTATATTTTCTTCGAAACTTGATGGAAATGAATCCTTCGGCCTTCGATTAACAAAAATGGTGACTGATTTTTACTCTTGGGAGAAAATTTGCCTTTTAATATCATTCACTAAATCTTTGCTTTTTTAAAGAGATCAAGGAAGGCCTTCACCCTAGTTCTTGAAATTAGTATTGATAGATTTCCTACCTCCTCACTTTAGAGCTTAACCGTTATGCATTTTAAACTATATCATGCTCCAATCCTTTTCCAAACAATCGCAAAACGCTTTAAATCTAAAAAAGCGAAATCATGCTCAGTAACATGTGATCTTTCACTAACAAATACAAAATCTAAACAAAATCCAATATCAGACCGCTCAGAGTTATCATTCAAATTCAATCAGTCACCCTGTCGACAGCTGACCAAATTGCTGGATGGTCTCAAAATCAACGCTGGATTTCAATCGACGAGTTCATCTCCAGAAATTTGGACGAAATCATCCCGTGAAACCTAACATCGGACCTTCCATCCACATCCCTCGTCAAGGATGGACGTGGTGACGCCCGAGGGAGGCGGTGACCATCTTCTGGGCGTGTTTGGCCAGGAGATTCTCGACCAAATCCCGGCCGATCTGAAAACGGCCCTCGATCAGAAATGGACGGTTTTCCATCAAAATCTCGAAGAAGAGCGCATCAAGGTCGAAAAGGACAATGTTCTCAAAGGTAAGATCTCTCTTCCATGATGAATCTGGATGCTTCTCTAATGCTTATAATCCCGTTTCAGAGACTCAAGTCTTCGAACTGGAGCGAGACCTGGATTTGACCCGTCAGAAACTTGAATCAACGCTTCAATCGCAATCGCTTTTGAACGGAGACAAAGAGGCTTTGACGGAGAAATGCCAGGAAGCCCAGCAAAAAATTGAGAATCTCCAAGAGAAATCTCAATTGTAAGGTTATTGAGGTATTTGTGATTGGCTTTGGATTTTCATGTTAAAGATGGGTTCTTTAGGTTGTCGGAAGAGAATGGATCGTTGAAACGAGAACGAGACCAACTGCAAGGCGAGCGAAATGACGTGATTGGCATGGCTGAGAGGCGGTTGACTGAAATTGAGCGTTTGCAAAAAGAGGTTCAGAGTCTGTCCAACCAGTTACTTGAGGCGAATAATGCAAAATGCGAAGCCATTGTCAAAGTGGAGGAGATCGCGTCCAAAGAGATTGTGCTCGAGTACAAGGAAAAACGCATTCAAGAGGAACGGGAGTATATGAACGCCCAAATCCAGACCTTGAGTAGTCAGTTGAGTCAAACCAACGACGAGATCATTCGAGTGAGAAGTGAGCAGAGCCAACGATTAGCCCAATTGTCCTCGGATTTGGCTCAAAAGTCCGAGGAAGTCAGCATGTTAGAGGGTCGAGAAGAGGCCTTGAAGGCTGACTTGGAGACTGCCAACGTGAGATGTGAAGAATTGGCCGAGCGACTCAAAGCGGCTCGAGAATCTGAAATTGCCGTCGAGGAGAACTATCGCCAAGAAGTTCGGGCTCAGACTAAATTGGCCGAGCTCTATAAGAACCATTGTGATGATTCCGAAAAGAAGGCGGCGGATTTGGCCAAGGTGGTAGAAGAGCTCCAAGACCTGGTCAAACAAACCTCGGACCGATACGGCAAATTGGAAGATTGTCTGGAATCCGAACGTCTTGAGAACAAAGAAGAGCTGAAGCGCCGCAACGAAGCCATTCGCGCTCTGCGTAAGGAATTAACTGATGCCAACGATCTCATTAAAACACTCAAAACCAAAGGTTAGTGAAGTGCGACCAATATTTATTATTTGCCATTTTTATGCATCTTGCTTTAATTTTAGGTCTCACGGAAGAAGGAATCGAGAAATTGTCGCCCTCGGCTGCGGCTGCCAGTAAGCTTTTGAAATCGGGCATGAGTCTCACCCAGATCTATTCGCAATTGGTCACTTGCCAGGAAGAATTGATTCAAGCCAAAGATGACAACACAAGGTTGAATTCTTATCTGGACCAGATCTTGAAAGAAATCGAGGAACGAGCTCCCATCATGAAGCAACAAAGAGAGGATTATGAACGAGCCGTAGACGCTGTGAGCTCATTAACCCGACAACTTGAGGATGCACGACACGAATATGAATTCAGGAAGAGAGAAGCTTTGGACGCCAGACAGAAATCGGAAGCTGCCCAACGAGAAAACCGACGAAGAATGACGCAAGTCCAAGATTTGGGCCGTCAAGTGGCCGTTCTTGTCCGAGAAGTGGAGGCTGCTCGTGCTGGATTCAATACTTCCCGACATCCTTTAAACACTTCAAGCACGGACATGAATCAATCTGGGGATGCTGACGCTATCATTTCGGATCGTCTTGTGAGTTTCCGAGATGTAGCCGAGTTGCAACAGAAGAACATTGAATTACTAAGTGTCGTCCGAGAACTGTCCTCGAATCAAGAATCGGCTGAAAATCGCGTCGTGGAAGAGAAAACTGCCGAGCTCAAGCGTGAGTTGGAAATGGCTTCCGCTCAAGTGGAAGAGTTAAGAGCTGCTCGTCAACGCCAAGAAGTCATGGTCGAATCTATTATCAATGAGCGAGACATGTACAAATCTATTGCGACAGGAGGCGGAACCGAACCTATGCCCTCAGCTCCAATGGCTACCTCAACACCTGGAGCGCCTCTGAAGAGTGGTGATGCCACCATTTCCAGTCCATCTCCCGCCAAGACCAAGACACCATATCATGAACTAGAGAAGAAGGCCATCTCAGCTGAAGCATCATTGGCAGAAGTGAAGAAAGAATTTGATCTTTATCGCGAAGAGAAATGTGAGAATCTTCGGATGATTGAAGATGAGCTCAAGAAGACCCGAGAAGAGCTTCAGGACAAAAAGACCAAGTTCATCAAGTTGGCGTCCCAAGAAGAGTTCAACAATGAGCGTTACAAGACCGCCCAGGCCAATGCTCAAGCCTACAAAAAGCAGATGGAAATCCTGAATGAACGATCAACCAAACTGAGTGCCATTGTGGCTAAACACGAAAGCACCATCGAGCTTCTTCGAAACGAGGTTTTGGCCGCTCAATCCAAATTGTCTCAATCGGAGGTTCAATTAGACTTCCTCAAACACGAGAAGGGCGTTCTGAAGGCTGCCGAGGCCCGACTCATTCAAGAGAACGAGATCCTTCATCGTCAGAAGACCAGTTCCTCAATGGTGATGGAGAACCTCAATCTCGTCAAGCTGAACCTAGAACGACAAGAACAAGAACGAAACATGCGTCTCGAAAACAAAAACGAAGCTCTCGAGAAAGAAGTAGCCCTTCTGAGAAAGAAACTAGACGCTGAAGAAGAGAACTACAAACAGGCTGTTCAAGCATGGGAGAAGGCCCAAAATGACCTCCGACTCAAATTGGATGAAGCCATGGCCAATGAGAAGGAAGCTGTTGAAAAGGTGGCTAATCTTCAAACTCAGTTCGATGAATCCAGACTTCAGCTCACTGAGACTCAAGAGAAACTTGAGTTGGCAGAGTCCTCTTTGGCTGGACGAGGTGTGAAGGCCATGTCTCGCCAAGAGAGCCAACCAGAAGTCTCAGCCAAGGTCAGAGATCTTCAGCTCCAATTGACCCAAAGCAAGAACGAAGTGAATAATCTCAAGATCCAATTGAATAGTAGCAAGGAGGCGTGTGCCAATTTCAAGAATTTGGCCGAATCCGCCGAAAAACGATTGAGCGAAAACAACGTGGCCGAAAAAGCATTGAAAACCGACTTGGAAAATCGATTACAACAAGCTTTAGAGACCAAAAGCGCGCTAGAAGCTAAACTAGTGGAACTTCAACAAGCCAAGATTGGCTCAGGAGAGGAGATCAACCTGAAAGAAACCCTTCTCGTCACCCAAAACAACCTACAAACGGTGTCAGCTCAGTTGGTCGAAGCCCAGAGGATCGAAGTTGAGTGTCGTGCTGAAGTTGAGCGCCAAAAGATTTTGATTGAAGAGGCTCAACAAAACTACGAGAGAGAATTGGTGCTCCATTCGAAAGACGTGGAGACCATGAATGGGCTCAAGACCATTGTGAATTCTCATCGAAATGTCGTCCATGAAAAAGAAGAAGCTCTTAAGAACGCTCTCGAGTCGCTGTCGGAAGTCAAAGCCAATGCTTCTCAAGTGGAGGAGTCTCTAAAAACCGAATACGCCCAGCTTCATGAACAATTCAAGATTGTCGAGGAGGAAAACAAATCCTTACACAACCAATTGGCCACCATCACCGAACAAATGACGTCAATCCAACGACACGTGGAGGGTAATCCTGATGCGAGCAAGTCCTTCTCCGAAGAGGACACGAAATCCACCGAGCAACTGATGCAGGTCATCAAGTACCTGCGAAGAGAGAAGGAGATCCTTAACAGCAAGATCGAGGTTGCCCAAGCCGAATGTGCCAGAGTCAAATCTCAATCTGAGCACTTCCAGAAACAATTGAACGAATCCCAAGCAGTGTTGGCTAGAGAACGTGAGCAATCGTCGACATCCGCCATGTCATCTTCGAAATATGCGGATCTCCTACAGAAGGTCCAAACTAATTCCGCCTTAAGTGATTCCAACAAGATCTTGAGAGAGGAGAACGAAGCTCTCAACGGACAACTCAAGAGCGCGCAAGCTGATGTCGAAATCTGGAAGCAAGAAGTCAATCCAATCAAGGATCGAATCAAAGTTCTAGAGGAGAAAGAGAACACCCTAAACACGGAACTGATTGCGGCCAAGCGCGAAGTCGAGAAATGGAAACAACGATCCAACCAATTGATTGAGAAGCAACAAATGATGAACCCAGAAACAGTCAAGGCCATGCAGAATGATATTTCAAGTCTCACCCAGCAGCTTGAAAAAGCCCGTTTGATGGCCACCAAGCACAAAGGTGATGCTGATCGCCTATCGGTCGAGCTCAACCGAGTAAAGGCTCAATTGTCCAAACTTGTTCAAGACATCAAAGGCAAAGTGGCAGAGATTGGTCGGTTGAATCAGGAGCAAAAGAAACTGATGGAGAATTGCTCACAATTAGAGTCCAAATTATCGGCCATGGATCGTGAGAAGAACTCTGTAGTGAGCGAAAGAGACACCATCAAACAAGAGCTCCTCAGGGAGAAGAATCGAAATGCCAACCTCCAGAAATCCGATGGAATTGAGTCGGAAAAGGTCAAGAAAGAGTTGGTCGCCTTGAAAGAACAGGACGCCAAACGAAACATCGAGCTTGAGAACTACAAGAAGAAGTTGCTTGAAAATAAGACTCAGATCACCCGTCTGAAGCAAGTTGGTCGCGATTTCAAGGAAAAATCCGACAAATTCCAGCAAGAACTCATCGTCTTACGAGAAGAGAAGGCCAAATTGGCCACTGAAATGGCGAGTGGGAGTGCCAAAACCACAAGCACCGCCTCCGGATCCACTCCAGAAGGAAGTGATGAAGAATTAAGGGCTAAAGTCACGGAGTTAGAGAAGAAGAACGAGGAAGGGGAAGCATTGATTGCCGAAACCATGAAGGAGTTGGAGAGCAAAGATGCCGAAATTACAGAGTTGAATGACAAATTAGGTGCCTTTGAGCGCGATTTGAAGGTTTCCAAGATGAAAGAAAAGAGAGCTTTGGACGTTCTGAAGGCCTGCAAGGTTGATATTACCCGCATCAAGACGGAGAATAAGGATCTCAAGACGGAAAATACCATCATGCGAACCAAAAACAATCTCCCACCCAGACAACCTGGCCCAAGCAGGACCGAATTTGATGCACAGAAAACAGAGTTTGAGAACAAATTGAAGACTTTGAGCGAACAAAAAGAAAAGTTAGAGGCTGAATACAAAGAAGAACGGGAAAAGCTCCAACAACAAATTGAAGCCCTTCAACAAGAACTCCAATCCAATCAGAAGCAACTTGACGAAGCTCTCAACTCACAAGAGCAGCAGCAACAACAGCAGCAGATACAACAACAACAGCAACAACAACAACAAAACCCTCCACCACAGCAACAACAGGGAACCAGCTCCGAAACTAAACCATCAACTGAAGCTGTGACTGCCAGTGTAAAGCCCATGGCAGGGTCTTCCGGAACTCAACGCAAGCAGACCTCCTACCCTCAGGCCCAAGTACATCCCACCCGCCATGTTCCAGCCGCCACTATTCGTCCCACGGCCATGAGAACCCCGCAACAAGCCTCTGTTCAGCCAATGGTTTCGGTGAGTCCGAACTCAGCATCCCAATCCACTTCCACCACCACGACCCATTCAGCCATCACCATGATGACGCCAAACTTGAACCCGAATGCGAGTGAGTTCATTCCCAGGATCGCCTCCGTCCCCAGTGGATCTGGAGAGACAGTCGAGTCCTCAGATGAAAGCACCCCTCGTGCCAGAGTCCTTCCGAGATCTCAGGATTCTGATTCGGATTCTGGACCCAGTAGCTCAGCTGGGCCAGGATCTACCACTCAACCTTCTGGAGGCGCCAGTGGTGGGCCCACAGGAGGTCCTCCTGCTAATCAAAAGCGACCACGGGATGATCCCCCGGATTCGGATTCAAATAATATTAAACGAATCAGAACGGTAGTCGGTGAAGCTGAGGGAATTCGACAAGGCTCCGTTCCCCCTCCATCGTCAACCACTCAAGAGGAAGATGATGGCGAGGAAGTGGAGATTGTTTCCCTGGAAGGGGCTGAACCGGAAGCCATGGAAGATGAAAGTGACGAAGATAATGAAGAAGAGGAGCTGGACGAGGATCCCGGAGATGTCGAAGAGGATGAAAACCGTGCACCCATGGATGAAGTTGACGACCCAAACGAGCGAGATGAAGGCGAAATCGACGATGAAGACAACGATGAGGAAGAAGAGGATGATGATGTGGAAGACGAAGAAGAGGACGAATCCATGCAACAAGGTGACAAAGACGACGATGTGGTTCAGGTGGAGGACACGGACGACGAGGATTCCAGTCAGTATCAAGTGCCTGAACAGTCGGATGAAGGCGTAGTTGCAGCAGTCGTTTCTGGGGCTGCCGGTGAAAGTGAACCATCCAGCTCATCGACCAGGCAAGGTCATGAAGGTGGAAACGGTGATGGTCGAAGCCACGTGTCTAGCGTAGTAAGTAAACGTTATGTTCATGCCTTTATCGAAATATGATTGCGAAAATGTTTGGACTTCTTTTTGTTAGACTTTGGAAGATCAAGGTGATAGCGTCGTCCCCGGAACTCCCAAATTGTCCCAACCTCAAAGTGACCTTTTCGGAGGCATCACCTCGGAGCAATCCGCACAAGCCAGCTCGAGTGAAGGTGGAACCTTTGGTTTTGGATCCATTCCTGATGTAGCTGTCAGCAGCTCGAGTGGAGGAACCACCACAGCCACTTTGGCCGCTCAGGATGGTGTGGACCGAACAGCTGTGGACATTGCTCAATTTGTCCAAGCCACGGAAAGCTCTTCTACTATGGGACAACCCCGGGCTTCCACGTCCCAAACGAAAGGTGCGTTTCCTCGAAGAGAAGTGCCGATTTTGATTGAATTTTTCATTTACGTTCTTGACTCTTCTTGCTCTAGGTTCCCTGAGCTCGCAACTTTCTAATACAGCTGTGGACATTCCGGCACGATTTGGATCTCAAGAAGACGTTGTTATCCTTGATGATGACTCCAATCAATCCACCGGAAGTGTATCCACTTCCGCCCAAAGATTGGCTGAAGGACAAGAAGGCTCTCAAAAACCGTCCGCTTCAGAAATAATGTCCACTGAACAAGTTCAGTCCTCAGAAGGTAAGGTTTTTTCCCATATCCAATTACACGTAGTTTAGTCAACGGCTTGATTATTCCGTGATTTTTCGATTGATTTGAAACTCTTTTATTTCGATTTTTTACACGATCATTCGTAATACTGGTATTTTTTAACTAAACCGAATTTATTGGTGAAATCCAAAGAATCTGTCCATGGAGATGAAACCGTAACTTTGTTAGAATAAAGCTCCTTCCCAAAATTTCTCACGGACAAAGTTATAACTAATCGATATTGTCCTTGTTCTCTGTGCTCACAAACCACAAAAAAAATCTTATAAAGTGTATCCTGGGTTCATTCTAGGCGACCTTGATCAAGGCTCAAGCTCCCAAGCAGGTCCAAGCCAGAGTCAAGGTGGGGCCGTGTCTTCATCCAATCGCCCCGATGTCTCGGCTGTGCCATCAACCAGTGCTGGCTCAAGCACCGGAAGTGCCGACAAGAAGAGGCTCAATCGTAACCGTATTGTATTCGATTTGAATGAGGACAATAGCAGCAGTTCAAATCAACCTCCAGCAGGCCGTGGTGGAGGTGCTGGAACCAGTGGCAGTTCTTTTCGTGGCATGCGAGGGAGCTCCATGATGAGAGGCAATCCATCTTCTCGGGGAGGAAATCCAGGAGGTCCAAGAGGTGGAGGACAAAAAGCTCGCCGAGCCAAGCCTCAATTTACTCGAGGAAAATGAACGTACGGGCTTCAATGATGATTTTGTACAGAATGACCGTGAACCACCCACAGACAATAAAAATGATATTTTTCCTTGAAAGAAATGAAGCTCAAAGTCAATTATGTCATGGGTGCACGAGGTGTATTGTACTGAAGCATCATTTATATTTGATTGAAACTATGAATGAAGGGAATCGCGTGTTCGCTTAGAAGTTTTGACACGAATACAAGAAACTAATTGATTACTAGAGTGGAGGGGGAAGAGGTCGGCTACACGGCAGTTTCGAGGGGATCCATTTGAAATGCGGGCATATCGGAGGAACTCACGGATCCATTCGAATTCTTGCGGAATTGCTCCGGCAAACTATTGATATAGTCCATATACTTTTTAATATCGGATTGTAACACTTTCGAGTCCAGTAACTAAACGAGACGAATCCAATTAGAGAACTATAATAATGGATATCTCACTTAAATCTCACCTGTTTGGCGGAAGGCCTCCTCCCAGGTTCTGGTCGAAGAAGCACTTTCACTAATTCTGCCATGTTAATCGAATAATGATTGGGAATGGGTTTGTATGAGGCTCGGGTAATATACACAACCATGCGTGCCAAATCCTGGCCTAAAAAGTAAAAATGACTCGCTTCAAATTTCTGAAGAACTTCATCAAAAATTTAGCCTTGACCTGGAAAAGCCGGTGATAGTGCACACATTTCGTATAAGACACATCCTAATGCCCACATGTCGGATTTATAGTCGTAGGGCTTGGAACAACAGATTTCCGGGGACAAATATTGAGGTGTGCCAAGTCCAGTGGAAGCAAAGTCATTCTCGTGACTGGAAATTGAAAATAAGTCGGTTCAAATATTCCAAAGAGGGATAAATTCAACCAACCTAAGAGTTTTGGAGATCCCGAAATCGCCCACTTTGATGAGTTTGGTCGAGGTTAGAAAGATATTCTGCGTTTTGAGGTCCCGATGAAGGATGTTGTTCTTGTGGAGATAATGTAGAGCAAAAGTGATTTGGACCAAGTAGTTTTTGATGCATCCTTCCTCCATGAACACCTTTTCATGGCGATGCTTCTTGACAAGTTGTCCGAGATCGCCACCATCGGCGTATTCCATCACGATACTGATGAGAGGCACTCCAGAAGGACTGTACGAACCATAGTACTCTTTGTATCGAATGATGTTCACATGGGAACACCTCTTTATGATGTTGATCTCATTGAAAGCCGCATTTTTGTCCTGTAATTATAATTCGACATGTACGTCAATCAAGAAACCCATAAAATATATTGCTACCTTGTCCGAGCTATCCGAGGTCATTTTGAGTTCTTTAACCACATATTGGCGATTGCTTTGGATGGAACGAACGAGCCAAGCTTCGCCAAAAGTGCCTGATCCCAGAAGTCGGCATCGTTCATACTTGGAGGAGGGTCCAATTCTCTCATGGATCCCACCCGATGATGAGGATCCGGATCCAAAATCTTGAGACATAGTTTTGCGATGGAATATTCCGCAAAAGAAGAGGATTAAGGAGTAGATGGTTCAGGGGTCATGATTGTTTGTCCATAATTGGTATTAGAGGGGATTTTATTGGAAACGATTGCAAGAACTGTTGGAGGAATTTGTTTCTCTTGTGGCAAAGAGGTTTGGTGGATGATTTGAAAATAATTCAGGTCTTTTGATAGATAGCTGAAGTGATTAGATTGATGACATATCATCATTTTTCATAGATATAGATGGTAATTAATCCCTTTGAAAATAATCTGTTTTGAGTACAACATGATGTACTTAACAGATTTAATTCGTTCATGTTCGATTGTCTATTTTTTATTCTGTTGATTAATAGATTTGAAGTAAACTAAACTGCTTAAACGTAGAAACAGTGTGGTTTTATTTATCTCGGCATCTTTAGCTATTGATATTACACAAAACTGACAAAAAATACTTCCGGATGAGAGAAGAGAGGTGACATTGAGACACCCGGTTCTTCAAGAGCCAAATCCATGAATATCATAGATTTCATCAAGGAAACACACTGTAGAGTTTCGCCTTCATTTGCACTTGCCGATCTCAATGGGCGACACATGTTCCCTTTCTCGGTCGGTGGATTTATAAGTATAAATATGGATGTATGTCGGGTATCACTAATTCATTTCTTCCTTCGTGGAGTCTTCTTTTGGTCCAAACCCAGTTGCGCCAAGGTCTTCATGATCCGTTCTAGATAAGCTGCATTCGATTCCAGAGTTCCTCCAACAGCCCCACTCGCTTCCGTACTCCCAAGGGACGATCCAGGACGAACTTCCTCTCCATCACTAGCAAAATCATCCTCGGAGTAATCACTATCCACATCAGATGAGGTGCAACGTTTCCGCTCCTTGTCGTAAAGCCTTCTTCTTTTGGAATTGATCAAAGTTGAATGGGCTTGAGACAGGGCTTCCAGAATGATCTTGCAATTCTCACGTTCTTCGGCCGAAAGATCGTCTTGGTTATCAGGACAAAGCTCCGTGAGTTTGGCGTGATAGGCCTTTTTGATCTCTTCGGTGGAGGCATTGGAGGATATGTTCAAGAGTGCGTAATGGTCATTGTTCCGGAACGGCGTACGAATAGTCTTCTTTTGTTTCGCGCTCAAGTCGATTTGACATCGTTCGATCAAGTGCAAAGTGCTCGCACACTCGGGATCGAATTTGAGGGCACTCTCAAAGTCTTCAATGGCCTGATACACAAAGGTCTTTTGCCGAAACAGCTTTCCACGCTCGAGAAAAGCCAGTCGGGACTCCTTGAATCGCAAAGACAAATTGAGATCCTTCAACTTATCGTCGATATTGGTTTGGAGGGTACTTAACAAGTAATGGATCTCGGACATGAACAACGAGTGCATGGGATCGATAGTCAAAGCCGATTGCAGGATGGATTTGGCCACACTTTTGTCTTCTTTAGCCATCTCTTGCTCAGCTCGATGATACAAGTTCCGCATCTTTTGCAGATTGGTGTCCGTCACCTGATATCGAGCCTTGCCCAATCGGGCACATTCCTTGAGAGCACTGGAAAGAACCGTGAATTTGTCCTCATTGCTCCACGAAGAGGACTCGGTGTAGTACTCGTAGAGCGATTGAAGGTATCGCAAATCCACTTGAATGTCCTCGTGTGGACGTAGCCGAACAATAATGCTCTTGGCCTCGGCGTATTTCCGACAATGTAAGAGACATTCACATCGGAGGATCAGATAATATTGGCCTTGGGGACAAATAATTTCGCACTGAGACAGGGCAGTGATCGCTTCCGTCCACTTGGATTCGTCCAGAAAACTATTGGTATCGGCCACGGCTTCAACCATCACATCGCATTTCTTTCCATCGTCGGGAGTGAGGACATCTTCGGGCAATCGTGATCGAATCTCCGCAGCTTTGAGAGCGTGACCGGTTCGAAAGCAAATTTCCAGTAATCGATAACACGCCTCGGTTGAATCCGAGAGCTCCACGGCTTTTTGAGCATCCGTTTGCGCCTGATAGATCTTGTCCAAGGCCAAATAGCAATCACGACGTCGTTCGTACAGTTCCGGATCTTTGGGATTGATTTTCATGAGCTTGGTCAGAGCCACGGCGCATTCCAAGGGTTTGCGCTCACTCAAGAGCTCTTTGGTCAGGGCTTTTTGACGCATGTAATCTTCCGTGTACTGGACCTTTTGCTTTTCCTTCTTCTGCATCTTTTTCATCGCATTTTGAATACGTCGCTCCTCTTGCTTCTTTTGGCGTTTGGTCAACTGACGGACTTCAATCACAGATCCGAGACTTTCCCGAGATTCACTTCGTTGAACCGCGGGTTCTTCCGAACGGATGACTTCCGGTTCCGGCTTCGATTCCGGAACCTCGGCGATTTTCGGCGGCAATTTTACAGTCTCACTTTGATCGGGTTCGGGCGGAATGGAGCTAGCCGCCATTTTGTCCCGTTTCCTGGCGGCCTTCTTCGATTTACGAGCCTCACGTTTCATTTCTAATCGGGATTTTTTGGTATAATTGCCCCCATTGCCCCGATCAGCCTCGCCTTCTTCGCTCAAAGAAGGCGTTACGGTATTATCGCGAGCGGTTAACTCAGTCGAGGTCTCGACCATCGGGGTGGGTGTGGATGGGCGGGGTGGATCCACGGTTAACTGAGGCTTTACCGCTGGCCCGGACTCGAAAGGGACCCTCGGATTCATCAGTATGGGCGGGCCCGAAGGTTGAGCCCAAGTTAACACGGGCGATAAAGGTCTTAAGATCTCGGGCGTGACTTGACCAAACAACACGGGCGAACTAGGGCGTGACTCGAGCAATTGGGCCAATTCCCGCGCTTTATCCACTTCCGAGACCAATTGCGAACCGAACAAAGGCACGCCCGAAGGCGGGGGCGAGGGGAACACGATCACGGGGGCGGGCACCACGGGTATCCAGGGCGCAGGCGCGTGCCACATCCCCGATGATGAAGGTGGAACCGCGGGTGGAACCGAGGCCGTTTGAGGGTGAAATCGAGCGACGTGCTTGGGCCAATCGCGTTCCTGACATAATTGGGAACAATATTGATGGGACGGACATTCGGGACAACCCAAGAGATCGGGATTACACAGAAACCCGCAAGTGACACATCGTCGAGGCGCTCCCGATCGTCGATGAGCATGATGAGAAGAAGAAGCTGAGGAAGAGGAACTCGTTGATGAGGCAACGACCTTCTTGAATCCGGGACGACGATTCATGGTGCCATCCAACAAGCAATCCGAAGCTATCAATCACAAGATGAGCGCTAATGAGCGATGAGGACGCCAGTGGAACAACTATTGGAACAACGGGGAAGATCTCAGGAATTCAGGAAGTCAGTCAGGAGGTCACTTCACGGAGAGAGAGACGAGAGAAGTGTTGTGAAAAGTTCTGTCGAAGGTTGAGAGGAGGCCGCTGGGGCAGCTCAGGCTGGCTGGTTAGTGGATTGGGTCAGGCTTGAGAGGCTCCAAAGAAACCGCGGAGTGGCATGAAGGGGAGGGCGGAATAGCGCCGAAATGATGAAAGACGACAATCAGCGGGAAATGGAATGCGGATTGTTACTCAATCCGAGGATACCTTTAAGCTATAGGTCTCCCTGCTCAATCATATCTAATCGGGAAGATGACTGCGGTGTTTCTCTTTATCGTTCATTATTTTCCAAAAGGGACTTTGTCCTAGAGACGCTACTTTGTCCGTGTACTGCTCAAATATGTCGTCGTTAGAGACGGGCAAACTAAGCTTTCATATTTTGGTTATAGGCACTGAAATATATATATTTTTAATGTGCTTTGAAATTCGCAAACATTCAGGTCATTGTCTTTGCTGATACTAAAATTGTTAACAATTAAAGTTTGGACGTAATTGTGATTACGTACATTTTTTGCCGAAGTAACTTATCACTAAGTTATAGTAACTCATTACATCTTTCAAATAATTGACCCAGCTCTGACATCGTGTGGATTTGTGGCTACAATAACACCGTTAACACCTTTACACTGACTTAAAGTCACGGAAAAGTTGCTTCATCCTGACTTGAAACCCGAGCCTTCCTCTACTGTTTCAGAATAGGACCATGGAAAAAATGAAATGAAAAAACGTCAATGAACAGAATCCGGTCTGTCATGGCAAGTCATTCAACATTGGGCATATCATTGTCAAGAATCTGCCCGCGTACTAATGTATCGTACCTACAAGCATAAAAATTCCATTCCATTCCATTTTGCAACTCTGCTCTGTCCTTATCTCTAATCAACACTGCCTTCAAAACGCATCTCAAAGCTATTTCGGTGCTATTGTAAACATTTCGTCATAGTTGAACTCCGAGGAAAACCTCGGCGACGACATTCCAGTAACAAATCCAATGAATCCATCCATTGTTATGAAAAGATATAAACCCACTTAAATTAGCTGCATTCCTAACGAAATCAGTGAGAGTTCATTTTTTTAGTGAGACATAGCCTTCCCAGGTAAGCCTCGGTTAAGAGAATCTTGTTTCCTCTCCAGTAAATTACCCGTGTCTTCGGGAACCCTGAAATCACAGGGTTTTTGGCTGATCAGGCAGAATCTGTCTAAGGTTCCCATTTATTGCTAATCTTTTAAAACTAAAAATCCATTTTTAAAGCATCCCTTCAAGTTACATTGAAAGTCTTGTAACAAATTGTGAAATGATCAAATTTGCATTTTAGTTATTACTCCATTGCATTGCTGGAGTTGACATGACATACACAAGCTAAATCTTCTTATTTTCAGTAGTGCCTCTGAATATGGTGTTCCCAAACAAAGTTTGAAAAAAATTGCCATGCCTTCATTTTCAAAGTGTTTATTTTGTTTGCAATGAAATGAAGTTAAACTCTCCGTTATCTATATTTGATGCAAAGGAATGCAACTTTGATGAAAGAGGTGTGTCTTCAAAACGGTCACCCTGACATCTATATTGAAAGTGAGCCGAATGAGAAAAAGAAGCTGAAATACTGCTGTTTGGAAGAAAAGCAGTGCTTCCAAATTATGCCCTTTTTGGACCAGCTCATTCGAACACCTAAACTTACCGGTATTCATTATCCCTTTCAAATACCTCTTTCTAAACTTTGATTCCTTTTAATAAACTTTTTGGGCCTTGCTCCCCCTAGTCCAAATCAATTGACCTTCCCATACCCTCAAAAATTCTTAATTTGACCTATTCAAAATTCCTCTTTGCAATCTGCATTTGGCAACCCTTCACCATTCAATTCATTCCCAAGAAGAAACCAAAGAATTCGATTCAAAATACAGGATTTCTCCCGGAATATCCCTTTGATGTGGGCGTGTCTCCAAGGCCCGTGTATCCCTTATTGGTCCCTCGCTTTGCATGTCCCACGAATCGCGTCCCAGGATTAGCGGGGGGTGGCCTCTTGTCACGCCCAATCTCGGGCTCGGGCACACCCCGCTGTTCCGCCCCACATCATGACTGTGGAAGAAGTCCGACCGCCCACTTCGAATCCCCGTCCATCCGGCCCTTCTGCCGCCCCCGTGGGCGTGGCCGAGAACACCTCCTTCCTCAAATTCTCGCAAGCCAATCCGCCCTTAGCCAAAGAATTTCTGAATACCGTTTCCGAAGTCACGGGTAAATACTTATTCGTGAGATGTCGGTAGGTTTGATTAGGGAAAAGAGGTTCATCGTTTGTGATTTCAGGTGTGACGGATGTGGATCTGCTGTCGGCGGCCTTTAATGCAACGAGTGCGCAAGGTCAGAACGAGAATAGCGTGGCCACGGCCATTGAGTGGCTCTTGGAACGGCCGCAAAAGAGCCATCTACCGGCTCATTTGAATAACGAGCGGACCGCCTCCATTCGACGACCCACCCCTCTTCAAGTAGGCGTTGTTGACCAGTTGAAGTCTCTAAACATGAGATTAAAAGGGCGTTTTTATCTTTCGTTATTACAGACTGCCTTGCCCCCGGTGAATAATACGGTGGAGATGCCGCCGGCCGTGGCCATGAATCGGGCGGATTTGCCTCAACCGGCTCAGCCCCCGAATTCGCCCAATCAGCCGCAACAAAAGCCCCTAGTGGACCTGACTGAAGGTGGAAGCGGAGGTTCAGGCGCCGAATCTGGGCCCGTTCAAGGGTCGGAGGACGCGGAACTCCAACGAGCCATCAAGTTGAGTCTGCAAGATCAAGGCCGAAGTCGAGAGTCGTTCGGGGGAAGTGCCTTTTCGCAGGAAGATCAGGACGTTTCCCGAGCGTTGGAAGCCTCGTTGATGGAGTCGCAAAACGGGGCCAAACGGAAACGCGGCGAGAATTGGGTGGATCCGCTGAACCCGCACGATCGAGAACGCAGTGGTTTGGTAAGGGTGGATGGCGTGAATTGTATACGAGTTTGGTATGGGTTAATTAAATTCGCGTTTTGGTTTTAGTGGCCCGTGGGTTTGAAGAACGTGGGACAGACGTGTTGGTTCTCGGCCGTGATGCAGTCCTTGTATCACATTCCGGCGTTTCGCAATCTCGTACTGAATTACCACCCCATGGAGCAAGTGATGATGAATTTGAACGATCCGCCCGCTAATAATGGCGCTTCTGTCGGAGGCGATGTGGCCCAGAAGCCCGCTTTCGATGACAAGCAGAAGAAAATCATCGAGTTCATGCAGGAGCTTCGGAAGTTGTTTGCCCTGATGGTGGCATCTCAGCGAAAGTACGTGGATCCCACGCGAGCCGTGGACATTCTCCGAGGTAGCATTGGATGTAGCTCGTCCAATGGCGAGAACAATCAACAAGACGTGTCCGAGTTCACGCACATTGTGCTCGAATGGGTTGAATTGGCCTTCAAGAAAGTGTTGCCCAAGAAAGACGATCGAATGGAAGAAGAGAACTCGGAGAATGTGGACCCGAATCTCGGTTGTGATAACAATCGCTCTTCTTCTTTGGTGGTTAATAGTGCGGGCGGCAACAATGCCATGTCAAAGTTATTCTACGGCTCGTTGCTCATCGAAGGCAACGTAGACGGGAAAGTGTTCTCCAAAAAGGAAGTGTTCGGACAATATCCCTTGCAAGTGAACAGTTTCAAAGACATACACGACTCGTTGGAGAACACCACTGCTCATGAGTACTTTGATTCCTCCGGGGAGAATGGCTCGGGTCAAGAACGGTGGTTCACCGAGCTCCCGCCCGTTCTCTTCTTCTCACTGTCTCGCTTCCAGTTTAATCAAGAACGCCGATTAGCCGAGAAGATTCATAACCGGTTGGATTTTCCCGAAATGCTGTACATGGATCGTTACATGGTGGCCAACAAGAACGTCACTCGGGACAAACGGGAACAAGTCAAACGACTCAAGGAGCAACGTGTCGAGTTGGCCTCCAAACTAGAACGATTCACGCACTTTGGCTCCGAGAATGAAAAGATCTCGCTCAGCAACGTCTTGCAGTACACGATGGACTTTGCCAATGCTGGCCATGGGTCCATGCAAGCAAGTGGGGATGGCAATGTGACGCTTGCTCCCGATATCAGTATGGCTTCTCCTCCCGAGGGACTTCAACACCAACAACCTCATCAGACGCAGCAGCAGCAGCATCAACAACCCCCCATGCCTAGCACTAATGTGGCGACGTCCTTAATGCAGGTGGACTCTCCTTGTCCTTCTCCGAAAATGACTCCGGCTCATTCGTTGAGCAATTTAGTGGCCTCGGGATCCAATAACGGGCACGAAACAGCCAAAGACGAATCTATGCCCATGGATGTGGAGATGTCGTGTAAGGAGGACGAGGAGACCTCTGACTTGTCCACCCATTCAAGCCATTACGAATCCACCAGAGGCTGTGATAACGATCCCAACAAGGCCGTGGCCTCGCCTTCGGTTTTGACTTCAAATGTTGGACCATGTCCCAATCACATATCCGAGGCTGAACTGAGAGTGCTCCAGGTAATCATGACGAAAACCAATATATACATATGTTAACCCTTTTTATTCACTCTATGCTGTAAGTAGTACCAATCGTAATACTCCTTTCACCTTTTAGAATTGTCTGTCAAGGTGGAAAGCAGAAGTCAAGAGTGATGTGTCCAATCTGGAGTCTGCCATTCGTGATATCGATCTGGCCATTGAAGGCATGTACAACGAAGACTGTCTAAAGAAACTCCAGTATCGTCTTCATGCTGTCATGGTCCACGAAGGTGGGATTGAATCGGGTCATTATTGGGCTTATGTCTTCGATCACAAGAAGAAGAGCTGGCTCAAGTTCAACGACAACACAGTCACAGAGGCCACTTGGGAGGAGCTTCTGAAAGAAAGCGTTGGAGGCCACTCGAACACCTCAGCCTATTCCTTGGTATACATTGACACATCGAAGCCTGACACCCTCGCCGAATCCGATCGAGTCATGGGTAAGTTTTTCTGCTTCTTTTGAACAATCGCCACCCATGTTTTGCCTAACTGTTTCCCTTGATTTGTTTGTTTTAGAAGGAGACTCGTCCATGGAAAAAATGGAGTCTGGCGCCATCGAGTCTCTTATTAACATTTTACCAAATGACTTGGCCAGTTTTGTAACCGAAGACAATCTGCTTTTCGAGAAAGAGCGTCGGAAATGGGATATTGACCAAGAGAACCGGAAAAAGCAGGAAGCCATATTGCGTGAATGTGCCGCAGGGACCAACACTGATCCCAATAGCGATGTCGAGGTAAGAAACAAACAAATGCCGGCAAAGTCTTCTCAATCAACTTCTCAATTTCATTTTACCTTGTTCAGGTTATTCAGGAAAAGCTCACGTACGTCCACACTCACGCCAAGTTGTCAGTGCGGACCTCTTGTGACATCATCAAGGCTTACATTGCGTCGTTACGAGAAGGGTCCTTCAGCTTGCACGCGGCGCTCGAAACCATCTCAGAGAAGACCCTGCATCATTATCAGCGTCTTCTACAACCCTCCGATTCTCCCGAGTTTTCCGAAGGTCGCCTGGAATCGTTCATCTTGTACTTGCTTAAGAATGGAACCTCCAAGGAGTTGCAGGAGATGGCCGTTCTTGAGCAGTTCTCGTTACCCGGTTTAGATAACGACGGTCAGCATGCTTCGGCAATTCGCTCCGCTGCAGACGAGAAGTTGATAGCACTTCGAAAAAGCAGATCAATGGCTGCCATGGAATTGCGAGAGTGGCACCAGGCATATCACCTGTTCCGGGTGTCTGCCCACTGTTATGTCATGGGTGTGGACAACTTCTTGATCCAGAAGTTCGAGTGTAGTTTGGACTTGTTCATAATTGCCTACAATGTCAGTGTAAAGATCATGGAATCTCCTCCAAAGGTGAGAAAGACCAAAATCTGCCTCGATCAAAATTGATTTCAACCATTAGCATGATTCTCATTTTCAGGCGAGTTTTAAGGGCTTGCGAACAACGCCCTTGGTCCAGGCTCTTTGTCAATCTTTACTTGAGGTGAACAGCACTCTCATCAAACAGTTCAAACTCGGCGAGCGCCTCAACGACATTCTCACCAGCATCCAAAAGCTCGTGATCCCAGCCTTGATCATTCTCGAGACTCGGATTGCCCGCCAAGAGAGCACCATCAACCCCACCGTGTCCGGCCAAAAGCCGTCGTTTATGAACCAGACTTGCGCTCGTCTTCGCGAGGATTGGTGTGCTCTGTTGGCCGAACCCAATCTCCCACCAGAATCGTCTGCCTTCACCAGTCAGATTCTCGAGGCCGTTCTCGATCCGACGGTGAAGGGAGGCATGGATCTGGTCATGGAGCAAATTCCGAGAAGCTGTGATCATATTGAACAGAGTGCGGACCTGAAGTTGTCAGTGCGATATCGGGAGGCGGTCAAACGAATGCGTGACTTTCAAAGCAGTCTAGCCTCGACAGCAACGACCTCCTCGGCAACTCCTTCCATGAGTGGAGCATCGCCCTCTTCGGGGATGAGGTCGTCGCCTTCTAGTGACAGTAACAAGCAAGTGTCTGCTTCCTAATATTTTGTTTGCAATGCCTCTTTCTTGATCTTGTTTCCATTTGCTATTTATTTTTCGGGACTCAAGTTTGGTCGTGTCCCTGCTCCTTAGAAGTTTACATCATAACCTTGTGGTCCTGCGACAACCCGAATTATAATGAAATATAACAATCAATGTTACAAAAAAAGCCTTTCTTGGTAATTCTAGTTTCTGTATTATTAAAAGGATTTCGTCCTCCAATGAATTGCTTGCCATACAAACTACATCATAGAATCGTTTCTAATCACAGCCTCTAAAGCGGCGAGGGAGACGCGACGTTTTCCTTTAAATGCTCTCATGCACGAATGGTCGTCAAAGACGTAGACATTCTTGAAATCCATGCAACAGAGTCGACATCGCACCCACAAACGATATGGATCGGCTTTTCGATGACCATGCTCTCTCCTTAGGTGATCCTCCACCATTCTCCGATTCCCACCTCCGAATTTCTTGGCAGGATCACATTCCCGACAAAGGAAATAATAGAAGTGATTGGGGATCCAGAGCATGTCTGATTTTCCATAGCTTGATCTAGGATGTCCATGTTTCAAATGCAACTGCATGGCCTTTAAGGAGGAACAATGGAGGAAGCACGTGGCACATTGAAATAGATCTCGAGGATGAGCAATTACCAAATGGCGTAACACATCATGGGTGCCTTCTTTCGGCATTTCACAGAAGAAACAAGTGAAATGGCCAAGTTCGTCTTTAGGAGGAGGTACGTAATCTGGAACCGTGCAAGGGACAGGCTCTCGAATTTGGTTTGCGTTTTGTTCCATACTGTTCAGGAAGTCCAATCGATCCAAATGCCGTTTGCTTCGTACATGCTCGAAGAATTCTTTGATATTCACCGACAATTTGAGCGGGAAACAAATCGAGCAGATCAGATAGTGCTTCCTATATGGAGCTTGTTCCATGGTCATGAGATGACTTTTGCCGAGGAAGTGTTGCTGCAAATTGAAAGCGGACGGACACCATCTATTGCAAATTCGACAAATATACTTTCGTTGCAACGTGCCATTAGTCTCTGATACGATCTTGGTCTTCTTAAAACCCCAAGGTCGGAATGAATTGAAAGGCGGAGTCTGCGATCTAAAATACAGAAGGTTAATGAGGCTGCAAACTACACTTGTCAAGTAAGCAATACTCCATTTCATCACCTGGATCTTTTCTGGGGCGAGTGGGATTCCTTTGGTGAATCTGGTTGAGAGGGTGGCGTCACCATCACTTCCACATTGGCAAGATGGTCATTCGATTGCAAATGAAGCTCAAATTGATCACGGTTAGAGTCCGGATAAGTAACACAACAAAGATTGCAATGAAACGACTTCAATCTGTCTGATCGAGTCAGGTGTTCACTTGAACGCAAATGATCATCCATGTCTTCACGTTTGGGGATTATTGAATCACATGCCAAGCAATAATCCGGAGCATTGTCTTTCCTACCATTTCCATTGTTTTCAATTGAGTTGTCCTCGAGAAGAGTCACTTTAATATTCGGTCGAAAAGTCCTATCAAATTGTTTATTGTCCCCTTTTAATGATGGGGTACTTTCTCGTGAGAACACAGGGGTCTGCTGTGGGTCTTGAAGCTCTTGTAATTCGGACCCATCAATGAAATAAGGTTGAGTTTCATCTAGTTGTCTTTCGGAGAAATTGGCGCATTTTTCGTAGGTAATTGGAAAATGAGTCAACCATTTGGGAACGTGGTTCGTCTTAAAGCTGCAAAATCGGCACTTTAAATCAAACTCCCCTTCGTAGGATCGTGTGGAAACATCTTCAAGCTCAAATTTCAAGCCTTTTTCGGGATGACGTCGCTCATAATGGTGAATAATGGCCTGGAATATATCGTTGTTTACAATCTTGTTAGGTTTATTAAACATTCAATCAGACGAGAAATACTTGGGAGAGTTAATATTTTTCTCACGCTTTCGTTCAAAAATTACTTTAAAGAGTATATTGCACATATCGCAAAGTGCGAGTACAAGGTAAGTAAAAAAACGTGCAATCAAATTGAAGTACAATTATGATGAAACGAGACCGCTCAGATGGTGCTTAAAAAAGATAACATAAAAATACGTGACAAAAAAATAGATTGCATTTTTTCCTTTGGCCTGTTAGAGAAAAACAGTCTAAATATTAAAAGTGAACTGAATAAATATTTGTTCAAGGTTTTTATCTGGAGCAAACAAATCTATTTCACAAATCTATAACAAAACTATCTATTAAATAAATATATTTTTGTAAACGTTAATAATTCAAAACAACATTATCAATTTATGTACATTTACCTCATGAGTCAGTAAGAAAATGTAAAACTGACATTGTTTTCACATATCGCTCATTTTCCAAGACATCCATAACAACCAAGTAATATGTCCTTTCATAAGGTAGTACATTGTAGGCATGTTTCGGTGTTTAAGGTCACGCTTGAAATACGTGTACAGCGTAGAGGGGTAATAAAATATTGTTGAACTGGGGATAAAGAGAAAAAGGACGACCTAAGAACCCGTTCAGCCATAAGGGTCATTTCGAAGAGGCTCTTTTAATATCACTAAAATGTGTTCATAGACTTGGCAAACTACAAAGAAAGTCATTCTCACCTCCAAGCTTCGAGCGAGGAACACACTTTCGCAACGCAGACAAACGATTTGACGCCCATCCAGAGGTGGGATCACATCGCGGTACATCTGATGGGATTTCAGGGCATGGGCCCTCCGCAAATGGTCGGCCAGAAGGAAATAGCTCGTGAATAAGGGTGAAATGGCCCGAATGTTGGAGCGAATACATCGGAAACATTGAAACTGGAGCTCAGCATGCAAATCCAAGTGTTGGGACAAATCGGGCCACGAACTGGGACAAAAAGGGCACGCTTGGAACACGAGCTCTTCGGACATGGGGGAAGTCATTTGAAATTCACGTCTTGATTAAAGCAAAGGACCTAAGACCAAAATATCATTAGCCCCACGTGATGTTTACTTTATGATGAACTGGTTCATTCAGGGTGAGAGAATTTGCAGATCAACTACTCGTATTTTGCTGGTGCTGCGAATCGGATCCGGGTCTTGGGGTTAAGTACCGAGTTAAGGTCCGTCTTTGAAATAGTTCAAAGATTGCATTCTTTTCAAGTTATGGGCTACGTATTCTTGACCTCGGCCAAAGTTTAGTAATTTTCAAGATTGAAGTAATACAGGTGGTCCACGATTTTTGGATTTTTTTTCATGAGCTATATGTGCAAATTGTTCTTTGTTGCGGATTGAATCAAATGTATTGAAATTTCGGCAAATTGAAATGGTAAACGGAAGTTGACATGATTCTAGGGAAAAAAATCGTCCCTTTCCTTGAACTTTTCTAAGATAACACTGGTTTTAAACGTTATGACACCAAACGACTTCATTATTAAGATAATTTTATTTTTGCGCTTATGACCGTCCTCAAGCCTTAACTTGACACATCATCAATAGAAATATTGATGAAATCTAAAGAGGCATTTGGGCTAGCAAATATCGAAGACACCCACTCACATTTGTGTGCATTATTATTTTTTGTAGAGGTGCATGTTAACGACGAATGGTTTTGTCCATCCAAAAAGTCATTTTTACTATTTTACTTGATATAGCAAATCATGTAAATATTGTTGTGTTAGAGCGTATTTAATTCTTAAAGGTTCCAAACATGGCATGAAAACAATTTTTAACTTTAAAAAAATTGGGCAAAATGCATAACAAAACAGACGCTACTTTCCAATTTTTTTCAACTTCAAAATTTGCCAATGTTTGGTCTTAAATGGAATATAAACCATAGGCAATATCAAATTTTTATTGTTATGAGCCACTCGTGCCCGAAATGTTTAAAAAGAACTGGCAATTTTGGTATATTAACTGGGATAACCTATTAAGAATAACTGTATCATAACCAGTCTTGAGAGATGTTCTCCCAAGCATCTCATGACCAAGTTAAGCTTGAGCGCCAATTTCCCATCTCGTGCTCAAAGCTTTTACCTCGCTCAAGCAATCAGTTGTGAACGAATCGGGGAGAATCTGAGGCTTTCTTTTTCTCATCATGGATTTCGCAGGACCCTAGCCAGGACTTGACTTGCCCTAGCTTGGTTGCCTGCTGCAGGCATGCTAGAGATCCCTATCTTTCATTAGGGCGCGTGTAAGATCGAACCCTAGGCTGCTGGGAGGGGTCACTCGAACACGAGGGTGACGAGTCCACTCTATTTTAACGTACGTTGCTTCTGGATTCGCCATTAAGACAACCAGTCTCAGTCGAACGATAATTCTTAAGACGTGCTTTGTTGTTCCTAACAAGTACTTTTAGCCTTCAAATGATGACACTGCGCACAATTTGAGCTGATGGGTCATCAGAAATCCCCCGAAAACCAGTTTTGTGAACGTTACACACGGCCACTTGATGGTTCAGAGTAAGGATCTAAATATATAAAGGGGGCAGGGCACATGTATGAGTGCGCTGAGCTTCCATGCTAAATTGTCCGTGCTATCTTATCTCTCTGGAGTGATTCTAATTCATACAAACTCATCCTCGTCCTCATATCTGAGGATCGCCTTGATTTTTGTCACTCAATCCACGGAGGATGCGCCAATTTGTGACTGATATTAGACCCATTTGTTGTAAGTTGTGCGCGTTCATTACTGTCTCGCCATTCTTGCGCTCATTCTTCACGAGATTCAACGACTTTGCGTGCTTGCTTGGCTGAGATTTATGCAACGTACAGACTGACTTAAGCGGTCATGTTGTTTCCTCTTTCCATGTCCATGGGTTGAATCAGGGATAATCGAAGAAGAGAGATACGAAGATTGCATAATCAATCACCCGATTTCTCGCTCATCCGGCTTATCTTTTTCTCACTTAGTGCGAGACGAGATCGGAGACTGATTGGAGTTCTTGGATCTCACCCTCTCCACACATACACACACAGAACCTTATCATGCATTCGGGCTATGTGGACACTTCCAGATCGAATTCGGGTCCGATGCCTCCCGAATCGGATCCCAATTTCAATCCGTTTTTGGCGTATGTGTCTGCGGGATTCACTTTCTTCTTGGTGGTCAATATTATTACCAAGTATTATGTGCCTGAATCGGTTGAATTGGCGGGACCCCGATCGGTTTGGAAATGGCAAAACATCCTGACTTCGTTTATTCATTCGGGATTGACGGGTTGTTTGGCGCCTTTGGGATTCTATTTGGATCCGAATATGTGCAACGACATGATCGATGCCTTCAACTCCTTCACTCACATTCTGATCTCATTTAGTATCGGATACTTTGTGTTCGATTTTATGGATATGTACTTGTACAACAAGAAGAAGAGCACCTATGAGCTTTTGTTCCACCATTTTTGCGTGATCAGTTGCTTTGGTGTGGCGGCATACACCAAGCATTATCTTCCCTATGCCTCGTTGGCTTTGGTGGTGGAGATCAACTCGATTTTCTTGCATTTGCGTCAACTCTTCATTATCCAAGGGGTTGATCGGCAATCGAAACGCTATCGATTCGCCGCATTGGCTAATGTCATCACGTTCGTATTGTTCCGAATCCTGCTTTTGGGCTGGATGACTCGGTGGATCACCATGAACCGGGATAATGTGCCATTGGTGTTCTTCACCATGGGCAGTTTTGGATTGGCCGTGATCACGGCCATGAATGCCATACTTTTCTACCGGATCCTCAAAAGTGACTACTTAAGCTCGGGCTCCAAATCCACGCCCATCAGTCCGAAGAAAGCACTCCGTCCTGACGAGGGCAATCCTCCCAAATATGTCTCCAAAGATGTGAACAATATCATGCACAAGATCTTTGACGACGATAGCGAGAGTGGAAGTGACGAACGGATCTGGCGATTGGCAGCCAAGCACTCAAAAATGACCTCCAGAGACAAAAAGGAGGATTAAGACTGAAAACAAGAATAATAAACACAAGCCGTTCAAAACAAATGGAAACGAGCCGCTCCGCTATGTTAGTGAAAGTCGCGGAAATGTCATAATCCTGGGTGAATTATCCATCTAAAGAAGAAATAGAAATCGTTCAAATAACTTAAAATAAGAATGCCTACAGTTACGTTGTGACCAGTTGAAGAAATGCTAATGTTCAATCAATTTATAATGAAAAGAAAAAGTGAATCTAAATTCCAGTGAATCACGCGTCTGAATTCAAAGAGACTATGATTCTTGACCTCGAGGGTCAAAAATCTGTTTTGTATTTCGCCTCTCTGAACAAAGAGAAGTAATAGTAATAATGGTGATGATGCATGTGTGGGGATTGTGATAGAAAAGATCATCAGTCCTTTAATACATCGAATAAGGTAGTAGTTCCTTGGACCAATCGGGCAAAAAGATGATGTAGGGAAACGTGTTGAACTGAATGGACAATGCCAATTTGAAGTGCTTACATACGCTTTGTCGTCTGGTTAATATGGAGAGATGATAGATTCGGAATGTGGATTTGATCAAGAGTCTACAGATCCATCTTAAAATGTGGGTCTCTTCAATAAAAGAGGGCAAATGATAGTTTACTCTAGTGGGGATAAAATGTGTTTTGTTTCTTAAATGTACAAGATAAGATTGAGGTTATGAGAGATTGCCAAGATTGCAAAGAGAACCGTCGCAAGCCTGATAATATTATGCACGAAAAAGGTAGATCAACTATGAATGCTTGGTTTGCTCCAATCAGAGACTTGAAGGAGGAAGGGAACGAACGATACGGGTAATGTAATATGTTGAGCAATATCCATCCTCCTCTACTTGAAAAAAGAGATAATAGATGAGTAACAGAGTAACAAGCGGATTCGATCCGCGAGAACCGTATTGTAGAGGGGTGGCTGCTGGTTTTCTCAGTAGGACAAGGTGTGGTTGTGATTCTCAATTTCGGGATCGGTCAGTCAGTAATCATGAATTCTGGGTTGTGGGTTGTTTTTCTTGTCACGGTACTTTTGCCAGGCCAACGATGTTCAATGTCGTAAATTGGCGGTCGATGCCGAAGTACTGGCATGAGCAGGTTGAGGCATGGCCCCATGACTCCCACTCATGGCATTCATCAGGTTACTGCTACCAGGTTGTCCTTGCATGTAGTCTCCGATCATCATATTGGCCGAACCTTGCGAGATCAAACTGGGACTGACACCCCCACCAATGAGCTGATTGAATTGGAGCGAGTTGGCAGCACTTGTGGGCGGAATGGGCGTGGTGCCGTTGCTCGACGCGTTCTGTACACTGTTAGGCGTGGTAGGCTGCTGTTTCCGACCCGTGGCTGGAATCGATCCTTGATGGATGTTGGCGGAAGCAGACAGGTTAGTGGGCACATTGGCTGTATTGTTGTCCAGAGACACGTGGCCTAGACCGTCCACGATCATTCCGTTTACCAAGTTCATAGCCTGAAATGGCGAAATGAACCATTAGAATACACAAGATGCTAGTAATACGTCCATCACCAATTTGCACGCACTAATGCACTTTTTAGACAACAAAAACATAGTGGTTAGTATACAACAAGTCCTTTTAAATTATTTTGTTTAAATTAACTTCATCGTCTTGTGAACTGTCAATTCACGCTCGAAGTTTTTAGGACTCTCGAAGTAACGCTCTAAAATCCTTGTGCAACATCCCATGAAGGCTTACATACAACCAAAATAAGTCGAAACGTACCTGCCGCGCTCCTTGCATGTCCACTTGAGCCCAATAATTTTCACTGGGTGACGTGTGGTTTTCGCCCGGAGGGGGTGCAGGTTGGACCCCGGTATATCGGAAGTAGGGGTTCTTGAGGTCGAGCGAGTTGGTGGATCTGATGTTGGTGCCCATGACCTGACATTCGATGGTGACGTCGTAGCTCTGTTTCATGTTGGCTACCATCAGGACTTTGCCTGTCATGATCTGACCTTGCTTGACAAAAATGGGTGTGTCCAAGAGACAACGCACTTGATACCTAAGAAAAAACATAGAATAAGTCTAGCTCGATCTTCGAGGCTAGGCTTCGAAGTTTGGATTGGGGAATCCTTTTTCGGCTTACCAGTGAGTCAAAGGCTCCGTGGGAGAAGTTGAGAGCCACACGGTGGATCCCGTGCCGATAAAGGCCACGTCAAACCAAAAGGCCAGTCCGTGGACAGTCCCCGATTCGAGGAGATGAAATTCGAGAGGGATCTCGATCCGATGGAGTTCCGTTTCGTGTGCCTTTTGGAAGTCAATCGTGTGTTTCTGAGTCTTGGCCATGCAGATGCGAATATCGAAGGTGTCCACGATGGGCTGTCGGAAGTATTCCTTCAGCGCAGCATCTCTCAGAGAGCTTAAATTGACGCCATGGAAGAACTCCTGATACCAGAAGTTGACCTTGTTGATTTGCTCCATGTAGAGGGCCTCATCTTGGAATGGAGCCACGTGCAAGTCACCCAGAGAGGGGAACATTTTGCCCGAAGGTTTGAGCCATTTCTTGGCGTGCAGATAGGTCTCAAGCATGCGTTCGTTCAGTAACATGTAGCCCATGGGCTCGGAGATGATCATATCCACCTTTTCCGGAAGCTCGATCTCTTCGATCTTGCCGGATATCACTTGGATACATTGGTCTACCCGATTGCTCTTGACCAGAGCCTCGGCGTGTTTGGCAATGCTAGAACCCTCAACAGCGTAGACCTACAGAAATATCAAAATATAATTACTGATCTTAGTATGGTTTTAACTTGAACAAGTCGGACCACCAACCTTCTTGGCTCCGGCTTGATGAGCGAAAAAGCTCAATATTCCCGATCCCGCACCGACATCCAGCACGATCTTGTCGCGGAAATCGGCCAAATTGGAGAGAATGGCTCTTTGGTAAGTCGAGGTTCGGATATAATCCTGCATCATGTTCTGCTGTTGGGACAGGTAACCGTAGAACTGGAAATACTGCATGGCGGATGAATCCTCGGTTCGCTCTTTGAACACCGAGACTTGCGTGCCCGATCTGAAGAACACGGGAAATAGCCATGGATTTCGCAATAATAACAATACCTCCAAGTTCATTCGAATCGTCGTACCTGATACTATTCACCATTTGCGTGAACTTTCGGGCCGGTTCTTCAGACTGGAATCGCAAGAGAATCGTTTCCACATCCAAGTGGAAAATGATGCCCTGTCGACCGACACGCGCCGATTCCACAGACTGTTTCACCAAGAACTCTTGCTCCACTCGACCTTGGGATAAACTCGCCGGGTTGTACAACTTGATCAACATGCCCTAAAACACCAACTCCGGCCAATTAAAATCCTTCAAATTTATATTTCGGTCTAGGTCAAGTTGTAACATAAATATAACAAACTTGTGTGGGGTTCAGAACTAGCGATGAGGGAGGGGTAAGTCATCCTAATAAACCTAACCAATGTGTCACGACATTTGATCACCTAACCAGGATTTTTTCGCTACAATCCATGTCCAGTGTATAATCCACAAAAATATATGTGGATGAAATACAAATGAATAGGGCTTTCTTGGATTAACGGATTAATCGATTAATCCATTGGCAGTGGATTAATTCGTGAAGTCGTTTTGTCAGACGGATAATTCGGAAAAAATGTTTTTTTTTTGTTTTATTACAAAAATTCTCCCGAAAATGAATGAAATTGAAGATTCCAAAAGAAATATCAAGCAAATGTAGGCGCTCTCTTGTGCAAGCAGTTTCAAAAATAATGATTATTTTGGAATGATAAATTCATGTTAATAAATACTGGGATCTTTAATGACTTTAGATGTGTTTAAAACTATGTTTCAAACCAACTCTTACTATTCTTTTAGCTTGACACTTCTCAACATACAATTCTCGTGTTTGAGTAAAAGAAACGATAACAATAACTCACCTCAGGGTCGTATTCGGCCACCATAATCACGGCAAAATCGTATTTGGGCGTGGGTGTGCCAAATTCGTCCAACTGAGAGACCCGGATCTCACTGAAAGACAAGGTTGAGGGCGTAGCGGGCCCGCCCAGAGCTCCGTTGGATCTATGGCTGGTCGATCCCGTGTTCGTGGTGGTGGTGGTCGTCGAACTCTGGCAACTCCGGGAAGATTCACTCATGGTCACGTCCGTGGAAGTGGGAGGAACCATGAGGGGCGTGGAGCTACTTGAGGCCATGATTGACGCGCACAAGAGACAAAGATCGGCTCAAGGGACAATGGGCGGGTGTGGGCGGATCTTCCTCCAAGTTGGAATCGGTGCCAAAATCCCTGTTTTGAATCCTCAAAAGTCGTGGAATCGGAACAACGAGCGAACAAGCAAGCAAACAGTCGTTGCACCAAGAAACAAGCACAAATGGGCTGTTTGCCGAAATCGCGTTCATCCAGGGACTCCGTTCAACGAAACATCAATAGCGCGCGATTAGAGCTACGGAAAATGACCCGATAGATTCTAGGCCGTATGTTAACGCATCTAATTCAAAAGTGAGAGCACACCAAAATCAAGTCAGATTAACCGGCCTTGAGTATATACTTGTGAAAGTTTTTCTTTAGGGAGAGTAAATACTCGACGAATGCTAATTCGACTTGATTTTGGTATACTTTCGCTTTTGAATTAAATGCGTAAACATGCGGCCTAGAGAGAGGACATTCGGTAAAGTGAAGGTATTTTGAACTTTTTTTTCAGACAAAGAAGAACACTGAGTGAAATTTTAGAACTTCACTTCTCAGAGAAAAAATAATTCCATGCTAATCCAATATTCAAGTGTTAATGTTAAAACTGTGGTGGTACCATATTTTATTCATCTGTCACAGGGCAATAAAGTAAAGCTGAAGTACAGGAGAAGATAGTTACTAAAGTACATGGGAGAAATGAATGAACATCTTTTTGGCGCAAATAAAGACGAATAAAATTATCCGACTAGAACAAAAAATTAAGAAAGGCACAATAGTCTCATAAGGATGATAAAAAGGCTAGAAATCAAACCAGATAATTCAAAGTAAATCACAACTGAATCAAACGTAGTGAATCTTATTTTCTTATCAACTTTTTTTTTTTTAATTATCTTGCTTGTTCCTCAAGTTTTAGGGGTGTTTTATCCAATTGACCTTAGAGATTTCTTTTGGTTTTGAAATTAAATGAGTGATTGATTGAAATTAGAGTCAATCTTTGATTAAGGATTGAGACTGTTCTGACTTCATGAACTTTTAATTAAATCTCGTTTAAACGGTTTTGCAAGAGCATGATTAAATTCAGAGACACTATGAAGGCACAAACTACAACAAAGCCTCAAAAAAGCAAAGCGTGTGACGACAGCCTTGATTCGCCAAGATAGCCTATTCTTGCAGCTGATTTTTAAGGGGCCTTGGTCCGTTCGTGTTTGATCCTCAAAATGAGGGCCCAGAGCTCTTCTCTTCTTTCTTCCAGCGCTCAAAACGAGCGGGCTGAGTTGGGCCATCCCTGAATTGGCTAGATAGATGGGAGAAATGCAAGAAAATATATTTTTTTGTATTGTTTTTTTGATTTTTTAATGGCCACTCAAACATCCAAAAGGTCTATATATAGAGTATTGGTTATGGCTAGGGCTGAATATTTTAGGTTTTACATAAAAACCTAGGTTTTAACCTAAAACGCCTTTTTTGGGCAATTTTTACCTAAAAATAAGTTTCCAACCTAAAATTTACTTTTTTCTCGCATTTTTCAGGAAATTTTTACCTAAAACTAAGTTTTCAACCTAAAATTAACTTTTTTCTCACCCTAAAGTCATTTGACTACGCCCACTTGAAAATTACCCCAGTGTCTTTAAAACAAAAAAAGGAAGAAAGTAGAAGAGTGGGAGCTACAATGTTTTTCATCTCAACAACATACCGAATTAGCTTTATCAGGTGGTTTCAGGCCGGCATACTGCCAATTAAGGGCGCTCACTGTCATTTTTTGAAGTTATATTTTTCTCTCGTCTCGTTTTCAGTCATTTCATCTCGTTTTTAGGGCGCAAATTTTCAATTTCTTTTTTTAAGTCGAAAATTTTTTAACTCGTTTTTAGGTCAAAAATTTCTGAACTCGTTTTAAGGTCAAAAATTTCTGAGCTCGTTTTAAGGTCAAAAATTTCTGAACTCGTTTTAAGGTCAAAAATTTCCGATCTCCGTGTTTAGGTCGACAATTTTCGGTCTCATTTTAGGTTTTGGTCGCATTTTTGCCACTTTCTGCCATATTCTACCGCTTAACAAATTTCACTGGCACAAACTTTTCTATACTGGCATTTTCCCCCACTGCCAAATAAAATTTTCATTGCCTTTGTCTCTGCTCAACTGTTTTTACTCTTGCCAAGAGTAAAGTGCTGAAAAACAATAGATAAAAGGCAAAATTTGGTCTGAAAAGCCACTGTAAAAGGTGTTATCTATTCAACCTAAAAAAAACCTAAAACGTAGTTTTGGGCAACCTAATTATGTCATAATTTGCCCAAAAAGTTAACCTAAAATATTCAGCCCTAGTTATGGCTAAATGGTAATGGACTATAAAACATTGTATAAGAAACAATCGGTGTCAGGAGGTGTATCAAGAAAATTTTGACAGGTTATAAAGATATACAAATCAAAATTGCACCACAGAAAGTGGCAGTATGGCAAAAAATCGAACTAAAAACACGAGAATGAATATTTTCGATCAATAACAATGCTAGTACCGGTAGAAACATGAAAAAAAGGAATAAAATTTTGAAAGAGTGGCAGAATGTGTCATGTCAGTATGGAGCTTACTTTCTAAATGACAGTGATTGGAAGAAAATGACAGAATTTCAAACCTTTTCTGTTTTGTTGACTTGAAATCATTGGGCCATGTTACTCGATTACCGTTCTTTAGATTGCCGCACTAAAACGATTTCCCCTCTCTGTACACTCTAGTAAAATTGATTCGATCCTTTTTTCCTTTGTTCACATATTGCGTGCGAGTTTATTACACATTGAACTACCAGTGAACTACAGGTTATCGTAAATATAGGAAGCATTAAACACAATATTTAATTGACGCAGATTGGAGCTTTAAGTTACTTGGAAATGCTCCAAACATAATGTTGATGCCGCCGATTATCATTTTGTCATGATTACAGTTTTCAAAAGTAATGGACCATTTCCAAAGTTTTGGGTCTTTAGCTCTTTCTAAAATTTGGTTAACTTCCAGCCAAAGTATCATTCAAAACAAAACGATTTGGTTCTAAATCCTTTTTTTCACAATATGTTCTTATTGAAAACTTTTTGAAACCCTTTTTTGACTTTGCATTATGTGTCAACAACATTTGGAGTTAAAAAACCTTCCTAATCAAACCACTGGGATGGCCCATGAGGTAGACCATAGACCACGGAACTTCTGGACGGCTGACGGCCACGCAACCTTTTCTGTAAGCGTCATGATGCTCGGGAAGCTACGTTACTCAATGCAGACTTATGTTAGATGTCAACAACTTAGTTACCTTTTCTCTAGCTTATTTTTTCAGTCTCCGCATCTCCCATGTAAAGGAGTTTCACAGTTTTGATATTTTTGTAAGACTCATGCATGGATAGACAACTCAAAACATCAAATTTTAACATATATTTAACTTGAGACAATCCAATTTGAATGTATGTAAATATCCATACAAGTGATTCAGATAGGTGATTTCTTCATGAAATATTTGGTATACCTTAATGGTTTATGGTTAATGTAAGCAATTGTTGATTATATAGCTGTTTTTCACATGAAAAGCCATACTAAAGTTTAATTTATCACCCTTTGTGCATTAATATGTATCAAATACAAAAGCAATAAGACATCATACTATTAATCTGCCAAGAGTCCCAATGGGTGTGTCATGTGTATTGACTGACCCATTCTTTTTATCCCTTCATTAAGTTAGATTAAGATACCTTTCTTTAATTCAATACATTCTAACTAGAGTGCACATTCCTCCTACCTTATCACCATGTCAAGTTTCAAAACATGGGTTTCTCAGTAAATTCATTCTTATTCACGGATCCAAATAGTAATGAGAGGCCATGATTCAAGTCACACACCCACAGTTTCCTGTACTACTTAATGCTGTCTCAACAAGATCGTTAAGTACTTCACAATACATAAAAAGCACTACAAGAAGGAGTATCAAATAAAAATTCTTTCTTTGGTGACTTCGTCAATGGACCAAATACGTTTGTGTTGAAATTTTGGGCAAATATTTGTTAAGAAAAATAGTCTGTTTTGAGCTTGAAAGATGCCCAGAAATATGCCTCACACAATGCACACACTGAGATTTATCCTACTTGCTTGGTTCACTCACATTTAGAAAAAGTATATGGATGTTTGGTATGTGGCTGAATCACCAACAGAACAAGCCCCACCATCAAGACGAACTGACACACCATGAACAATCGATCAGTAGTTGAGATTTGATTGATTCCCAAAATAACTTTGGGTGAGAAGTTACTCATGTCACTCAAGCTTTTGCACTATCAAAGGTGGGTGTGCCATGAACCATAGGCTGTAGCACTATATCAGATGAAGGAGTATTGTCAAATGAACTGAACGTGACTTTAAAAAACACACTTAAAAAGCACTGCACAGATGAATTTATCACATTTCAAGATGATTTTTCAGAATGTTTCAAATGTTGTGAGCGAGAAGCAACTGGCAAAACAAACAAGGGTGACTGCAAATTGTAGACTTTCTATAATTGTGATTTGGATCTTGCAAAATGATAAAGGCTCAAGTCATTTCTTCAAATAATAGAAACCTGCCATGAGCGTATGAATAGCAGAAGGAACTTAACACTCAAATTATAAAAAGATGTTGTTCTGTCATGAGATGAAATCATGCTGTCTGCTTGTCAATGATCTCGTCACCTTTTGAATGGCAGATGTGGCCAATCCTGCCCAATGAGAATTGGCTTGGGTTGCCTGAATGACGCATAATTTGAGACAGGCACTTTTTCCAATGAGGTTTCAAATCCTGTATTAAGAAATCCTTGGGTAGACAAAATTAAGTCATTGGACAAGCTTTTACCAGATAAGATGCACTTTTCATCTTAGTCATTTTTTCTCATTTACATTATTGTTTTGCTGCTTTTGATTCCCAAAAGACCAAATCAAGTTCGTTCTCTGTAGCAATAGAACATGCGGAATTTTAGAACAAAGATAGAATAATCTAATGTTTTAATCTAATGTAATCACATGATTATAATGTTTAAAAGTGTCTTTCGATCAATTATGTCTGTACAGTATATGTATAATTTTTTCACAAATCACTATAATGAAAATAATAATCTTTATTGCGAGAACTCGCCTCATTGGACTATTTCATGGACATTTTGGTTTATGATACAATAATGACCATTTAGACGGGGGCTTTCTGGGTTTGTTGAAGGCCCAAATTCTTTAACAAATAGCTTTTGAAGAGGCTTTGCTGTTGCAACTATCAATATCCCTTGGTATACGATCCCATAATAAAACGAATAATGATACTATTTGTCAAACGAAATGACTTCATCCTTTATCGGGCTCATTCGTTTTTCAACTTGTTGCCCCTCAGTCTTTGTTGGAAATATGTAGGAGCGGATCCTTTAAAACAGGGGTTGGCAACCACTTTGGAGTTATGGCCCACCAAATTTGACTAGTTTGCTCAGGGCCCACAAAACAGAATTCAGTGGGTTAGGGCAAGGAGGACGGTATTACGTGGAGTGGCATCGAGCGAGGGCGCGTTACTGCGTTGGTGTGAATTTTCCTGCGTGATAGCCTGGAGTTAATGAAAAAATCCAATATAATTCGGATTAATGTCGTTTGATTGACATAACTCACAAAACAAAAGTGCACAAGGATTCAATGAGCAATCATTTGATGCCCAATTGATGTCTCTCAAAGAATTCAAGTTGTGTTGTTTCATTGTGTTAAGTCAAATATCTTCAAACTTCTGATCTACTGACTTGTTTTGTGATAGTGATTGTCCACCTTTTGTTGAAAGCAACATTGTTTTTATCATTGGGATAGTTCTAGGACATTCTTCTCTTTGTACAATGATATGAATGTTCTTCTCTGTCTTTATTTTTAGCACTTAATTGGGGTTCTAAAGCCAAAAGAAGACTCTAAAATGTTGAAAAAAGATACAACGAAGATTTTTTAGCATTCTACGAAGAGGAAAATGCCCTTAAACAACCCCAATGATAAAAACCATGTTGCTTTCAACAAGAGGTGGACAATCACTATCACAAAGCAAGTCAGTAGATCAGGAGTTTGAAGATTTTTGACTTAGCACAATGAAACAACACAGTTTAAATTCTTTGAAAGACATCAATTGGGCATCAATTGATTGCTCATTGAATCCTAATGCACTCTTGTTTTATGACCTATGTCAATAAAATGACGTTAATCCAAATTATATCGGATTTTTTCATTAACTCCAGGCTATCACGCAGGAAAATCCACACCAACGCAGTAACGTACCCTCGCTCGATCCCACTCCACGTAATACCGTCCTCCTTGGTTAGGGCCTACAGGTTCAGTACAATGGATGGCTCTTGGACAGGGTTGGTCGGGGGATAATCCCATCCAAAAAGTGTCCCGTTTATCCCCCGTTTATCCCCCATTTATCCCGTTTATCCCCCATTTATCCCGTTTATCCCCCATTTATCCCGTTTATCCCCCATTTATCCCGTTTATCCCCCATTTATCCCGTTTATCCCCACACCATTTACCCAATTTATCCCAAAAACCTGGAAATAGGGAGAAATCGAAGAAAATGTCCCCCCGACCAACCCTGCTTGGGTCCATTATTTTGTTAGATGCAAGCATTACACTTCTGATATATTCATTAACACGGCATCCCATTCCTTTTTTGCGATAATGAAAAATAGCCAAGAAAAAGAAAACTCGAAGTCAACGAGTCCAATGGCCAGATTCGATACATCTCTACTTGTCCTATCTGAACACTTCGTTTCTCCGTCACTGAAAGAATGTTGTTCAATCACAAGTGAACGAAATCACATCACTCAAGTAAACGAACCCCATGATCCCAGGCTCTTAACCTTTGGGAATCCCGAATCCATGATAGGGTGACGTCCGTTAATTCAACCGTAGTCGGTCGATCGGTCGGGATGTGGGTCAAACCGAGCGAAGTGTTGGTTTTGGGCCCGTTGTGGGCCGTTGAACGGGCCAACCCGCATTTCCTACTTCAACGCCGCAAAGGTCGTGGCACCAAGGGCTTCTCGTCGTTGCTCGTGGGCACGTGGGACACGGTCCTCAACACCAAACCACCCACTTATCGGTATGGATTAAGGAAGTAAAGATGGGTGGGCTCTGGGATTGATGTCTAATCGTTAATCACCGATGTCAAAGATGCGTGACGTCACACCTCTCAGGTTAAATTTAGGTTAAGTTAGATTTGAATGAAGTTAAAGTAGGTTTAAATTAGGTTAGGTTAGGTTTAAGTTAGGTTAGGTTAGGTTTAGTTAGGTTAGGTTAGGTTTAAGTATGGTTAGGTTAGGTTTAAATTTGGTCAAATGTGACGTCACTAATCTTTGACATCGGTGATTACCGGTCACAGGATTGATGACGTTGGATGTTTGACCTTATTGACGTTTTCGTGGCATTAAAGTGATATTCAAATGTCAGCTAGAATGAAATGAAGAGAAGACCCGTCTTCAATATATATTTGCCAATTTTTAATTCGTTTATTGAAATATGGGCCTGTATCTAACATGAAATGATGAAACCAAGAGTATCGAATCTGAAATGCGCAATACGAAAGAAATTATCAACAATATGCAACAATTTTTCAGTTTATTCGCCAGTTTTGGCTTTTTTGACATTTTTTTAATTTATCAGTTTTTTATTCAAAATATCGCGTGCCTTAAACGAATCTAATTAAACACCTAAAGAAAATATAGGAACATTAGAGGATGGTTTGCCATTTTTTGCAGTCTGGATCAGCTTTTGAGATTGTTTTAAAAAAGATAAAAAGCTAGCTCTTTTTGTTTTCTGAAATTATCATGCATTTTCACCCACATTTATTCAAAGAAGACCTAACAGGGCCAATCTTGTTCAAGCCATACGCGATGTTCTGAGTTCAATTTTTCAATTTTTCAATTCAAAATTCTTTGCCTGCTAGGATCTTGCATCAAAGTGAGGATTCGGAGGTGTACCTCTTAATCTCCGAGGCCATGGAATCTCGCGAAGCTCTAAATGATTGGCAATGGTTGGAAAAAGAGCTGCTCCCGACCTTGACGGACATGAGTTCCGAAGAGGCTTCGGGTTTTGTCCGAGCCAAAATCGAAAGTCTTCTGGCCATTGACAAAGCCGAACATGCCGCCCATGCTTCTATTGAGGACGCCGAATCCATACCTTTTCGGTTGGCCAGTGAGAAATTCCGACGTCTTTTTAATGTGGGCGAGGATGATAAGTTGGTAAATGTTCTTATTGATGTATATATTTTTGTTATTCTATGGAAGAATAGTGGTAAAACATTTGCTTTCAGGTGAGCTATTATTCGGCCTCGTATTGGAAGGGCAAATTTCCTCGACAGGGCTGGATGTACCTTACGGTCAACCATTTGGCCTTTTATTCGTACATCTTGGGCCAAGAGAACAAATTGCTTCTTCGGTAATGAAATTATTTCGGCATAAATTTGGTTTAGTTTCATTAATGATGATCAATTTAATTACAGATGGACGGATGTGACCCAAATCAACAAAAGTCACACCATTATTGCTCCCGAATCTGTAGAGATCACCACCCGCGATCAGGTTTACTTTTTCTCTATCCTGTTGTATGGCGCCGAAGCATTTGCCTTGATCCAGCAATTGGCCAATCTGGGCATGCGCAAGCTCATCAACGATGACAACTATCAACACGATCTAGAACTCTTGTTGAAGCGAAGTAAGAACGTGCCCAAAAAGGCCTCTTTTCTCAAGCGAGATTTGGACGCCCGAAAAATGTCAGAGAAGTTCCGGATGCTTTTTCAAGTGCCAAACACGGAGAAATTGGACGGCCAAGTAAACCCTTTTCCAATGTTTTCTTTCTAATGCGGATGTGTCGTTCAATTTTTGTTCCTGCTTTGTAGGTGGAGTGTTACATATGGACGCCCTTCAACCAAAAGTATCGTTTCGGACGGCTATACATCAGTCAGAACTTCATTTGCTTTCAATCCCATGTGGCCAATCTGGTTAATTTAATTATCCCTTTGAGAGACGTGGTTTGTGTGGAAAAAACAGATTCCCATCCCAATGGAAATACAGTGGACAAGGCCATTTCCATTGCCATGAAGACCACTAAGAAGTTCATTTTCGCTCAGATCCCTGATCGAGATTTCGTGGTTGAGAAACTCTCGGACCTTCTCTCCAGGCTTGAGGTTAGATATGTTTAGAAATCTTCCCAATTATCCCTCTTGAGTTTGGTTTATTTCATTTCCAGGAACCAAGTGAGAATATGCTGACCAAAAGCGGATCTGGAAGTGGAAGTGGAGTGGGTAGTGATTATGTGACAAATGTCTCTCTCCCAACCACAAGTTCGTCTTGTAGCAGCTTCGAAAATATGGAACCTGGCGAGCCCTTGATGAACATTTACAAAGAAGATCATGATCTGGACCAATCTTTGGAGGCCACCAAAGAAATCCTCTGGGAAAAGCATTTCGGCGAATTCGGACGCGGAGTTTCCATGTTTAGGACCGAAGAATCCACGAAACTCATACTTAAAGGCATTCCTGATCGGTGAGAAGAAATACAAGCAAGCGTAAACCTAAGATTTACTTAGTGCAAGGCATCAATTCATTGCTTTCAGATTCCGTTGTGAGTTGTGGATGAACTCATCTGGAGCAGTCCACGAAAAGTTGGCTCATCCAGGGTATTACAACTTGATGGTTGAGCAATCTCAGGGCCTCAAAACGGTGGCCAATGACGAGATTGAAAGGGATCTCCATCGCTCTTTACCCGAACATCCCGCTTTTCAAGGAGATATTGGGATCAACGCTCTCAGAAGAGTCTTGAGCGCTTACGCTCATCGAAATCCTCAAATTGGTTATTGTCAAGCCATGAATATCGTAGCCTCTGTGCTCTTGATATATTGCTCTGAGGAAGATGCATTTTGGCTCTTGGTGGCCATTTGTGAGCGATTTCTACCCGATTACTACAACACGAAAGTGGTTGGAGCCTTGATCGATCAAGGTGTGCTCGATGAGCTTCTCAAAGATGAGATCCCAGATTTGAGCTCTCGACTCGAAGAATTGGGAATGATCAAATCCATTTCCCTGTCTTGGTTCTTGACCATCTTCCTGAGTGTGATGCCTTATCAAACTGCGGTTCACGTTATGGATGCCTTTTTCTATGATGGAGCAAGAGTTCTGTTTGCCATGGCATTGACCATATTGCAGAGAAACGAAAGCTTCCTGTTACAGTGTTCAGACGACGGTGGGGTCGAAATAGGTATTCTTGTCTCATCGGTCAGTTTGAATTTGTAACTTGAATTTTTCTAGGCGAGGCCATGACCAAGTTGACCGGGTTTTTCAAGATGATTCTCCGCGATGATCCCGACTATCACCAATTGCCGTCAAAAGAAGATCGACCACCAACGATATCCTTGCTTTTAAGCGAATCATATCACGCCTTTGAGCACATCACTCGAGAATTGATCGACAATCTCAGACTCCAGCATCGATTGCGGGTTGTTCAAAACTTGGAAGACACGCAAATGAAACATGTTCTTCGAAGTGTTGACCAATCCCAAACCAAAATCACAGACGAGGAGATCAAGGCACTCTTTATTATGGTCAAAAATGAACAATTGAAACGTGCCAGCACCATTTTCGTCGACCCACAAGAGAAAGCCGATCCCAACCGACATTATTACGAGTTGTACAAAATCGATTTGGAGACCTTCAAGACCGTGTTTCAGTACGTCAGTCCTTGGGGAGAAGGACCGGAAATGGGCCAAATTCTGGCTGAAAGACTCTTCAGACTCATGGACATGAACGACGACAACTTCCTCAACTTCAAAGAGTTTGTTTATATCCTGGACATGGTGTGCAAAGGAGATCATATCAAGAAATTGAAGCTCCTCTTTTGTCTCCATTTGCCTGGAGTTGTCCTTCCAGGGGAGCTCGAGAGTCCGGATTCCGTCGATGGAGCCGAAATGGCTTGTGATGCAAGCGATTTTTTCACAGGGAAAGAAAATCCTCCTAAAAAGAAAGTGTCAGCCGCATCCATAGATCCTGATGGTAAGTTTACAAGCACTACTTGAATGATCACATTTGTTTATTAAATTGACCGTATTTTTTCTTAGATTTAGACTTTGCGGACGTTCCTGCCGACGAATCAGAAGCGGTCTTAAAAGAAGGCGACTTGAAAGCGTTAAATAAGATACTGTTTAACTCCGAGTCCAAAACGGATATGAAGAAGTTTCCGCCCTTGCCTCAGAAGAACTTCATCCATTTGTGGAAAACCCTTCACGATATGTTTTTACAACCCAGTTCTAATCCGGCCATGGTCGACTTCAACATCGAGAATCTTTATCATTCGGTGTCCATTGTGGGGACTTTGTTGCTTCAAATTGGCGAGGTGGGGCAAAAAGTACAGAGCTCTTCCCAAGCTCAGGAGGAGTTAGGAAACACGCTCCCGAAATTGCCCAATCTGCCCGCGGAACCCATCGAAAACTGGTCCATCAGTTTTGAGCAATTTCTGGCAAGTGTGTTGAATGAGTCCGTCCTTGTGGATTATTTCGATCGAAAGATTCCCATTCAATTGGGTTTGGACAAGATGAATTCCAACCGATTGATGCGACAAGACAGTATTTCCCTCGTCAATCGATCTGTTTTCTATGTGTGATATGTATTTTCCTGATTTTGATTGATTTCTTCCATTTGAGTCACGAAATGAAGTTTATTAGTACCATGAATGCAGTTGAAGTTGGATAACATCCACCACGAGTATCCGTGTCATATGGAAGCTTTATTTGGTCGTTCAGCCAAGAGTTTTGGCCATTAAAAGTTTCAATTTCAGTGATTCTGTTCAAACAACGGCAATCGTTCTGATGGTTTCTTCAATTGCTCCTTGGCATCTCTTGTGGCCTCAGCAAAGATTTTGGCCATTTGGCTGGAAGTGGTGAGGTGTTTTCGAGGGCGGTTCTCTTCATCACTCGATTGATGCGAGTGTTTCATTGGATTCGGATGAGAATCCATGGACAACGGACCTTCTACCAGATCATTCTCAACTAAACGATGAAGTTCGGACTCGAAGTTGTCCTTCAAAGTCTGCAATTCGTCCTCAATCTACAAAATTTGAATCAGGTGACATAGGTTTCAAGACATTAATTTAGGTTTAGTAACTTACCCTTTTTTCACGGGATTGGTAGGCCCCGTCTAATTTACTTTTGTAGTTCAAAAGCGTATTTTGGAAGGTCTCTCGCAATCGGTCGATTTCGTTCATGTAGTGGGTCTCCTTGTTCTTGACATGCTTCTGATAACTGATCACTTTCTTTTTTAGATTGGTGTACTTTTTGGATACCTCTTCCAATTCTCGTCTGTCTTTACCGTGATTTGCACGAATTTTCTAAGGTCAGGAAACAAAATGAAATGAGCTTGCTCATTCAGCCCCAAAATCAACAAGATAGATTGGGGGGATTTAACTCACCGTGATCTCTATTTCCCAATGACTGACCAAGCTCTCGATGCGTTCTTCTTGCTTCTGAAGAAGATTGTCTTTGCGATGGTTTTCTTCCTTGAAATAATCTAGTTCTCGTTCCATTGTATAATCAATGGCATCCTTGGTTTTCAAGCTTTCTCGATCAACTTCGCGGAGCTTTTGTTGAATGGTTAACATGTCCTCTTTCGTCTTTTCACATTGACGAATTAAATCTCGTTCTCGCCGTTTCAGTTCCTCCACCATTTCATCCTTGGCATTTAACTCCAAACGGAGCTCATACAATTGATCCTTCACTGAAGAATGAGCTTTTCCCTGGGAGTCTCGTAACTGCTTTTGAAGTTCCGAAATTTCATCCTAAAAAGACACATCTTATGTAACTAAATGGACTCCTATAAGCCTTTTCTAATTCTAGAAGCTACCATTAAGTCATGGATATGTTTGTCTTGTTCGTGCCGTTGTTGAGTAATCGATCCGAGTTTGGTCTTGAGATCCACAATCTCCTTTAAAGGGTCACCAATCCGACTTTCCATGTCTTGGGTCGAATTGGCCACGATCACTTGGGTCAGTTTCTTTTGCGTTTCAGCCAATCGATGGCTTAAATCCTCGATTCTCTCGGATTTCTCGATAAGCATACTCTCATGTTGTCTTTGGGTCTCGTTCATCTTCCCTCTTAGCGCATCCATTTCGTTTTCGTAGCGTTTCAATTGAGCATTCAATCGATCCACTTCTTGTTCCAAATTGAAGACCTCATTTTCATGACGTTCCTTTAGTGAACTGACAATCGCATCGTGATGTTCTCTGGCTTTAAGAACCGTGTCCTTACGTTGAAGATCGATCAACTGTTGTTGCAGAGTCTGAATCATGTGATCCGAGGCCTCTGAATGGGCAATCAGCTATAAATCACGCGAAATATTCATGTCTAGTCTTTCCACATCTTATTTCATTACTTACTTCTTCTTTAGATTTTTCTTGCTTTTGCAAGTTCCCTTTCAAGGAGTCAATTTCTGAGCGAAGGGCTCGATTATCATCTGTCATGGATTGGTAAGCATGTTGGCTCTGTTCCAATTGAACATTTAATCGCTCATAGTCCGCTCGCAAAAGGGCCAATCCATGTTTCAACCGTCGATTTTCATCTCCATTCTCGCCTCTGAGGGTCTCAATCTCAAGCTTGAGACGTTCAATCTCATGACCTCGAGCCAGATATAAAACCTCGAGTTGTTCATTGTTGGCTATTAATGAGAACCAATAAGATTTTAAGAGTAAAACAAGACTTTCTTTCAGATTGAAATACCCGCTTGTTGCTCTTTAAAATGACCGTAATCTCCTTCATTTCTGGGCGTGTCTCCGCGATAAGGCGTATCCGCCCCCAAGGTTCCACCTTCAAGGTCTAAACCTCGAATATAAGGCGTGGAAGTGAGAAAATGCTCTGGAACTCGAGATTGGCCTTCGTTTTGATGGGGTGTTTTTGGGGCGTGTTTCCCTTCGTCCATGAAGCTCTCATCTTCCTCTAAATCCAGCTCGATATCGTCGAAAGCCCCTTCTAGCTTTTTGGCAATCTATAGTGAGAAATTGAGCTCTAAAAAAGTGGAAAAAGTGAGAGAAAAAGTTGGAGTTTGTACTTCTTGTTCTAAGCGTTGTTCCTCTTCTTGTTCTTCCAAGGCTTGATCTTCTTGGATTTGTTGGATTCCGGGATTAAGTGGATATAAGGAGAGACCGGGATCTCTGCTCTCATCCTCGCCCGAATTTCCGGCCATGGATGATTGAAATCCGGTGGATGATGACATGAGAGGAGGAGGAGGAGGGATTCAAAGTCACTGTCACGGAATTCGATGAGAATTTCCTGCGCTCTTTTTTGTAAACAAATCATGTTTTGGAATGCAACAGCTGATTGTTGCTTTTATGCGGGAAGTAGGGATGAGACGGTGTGTCGGGTTTAAAAGATGCTGGGATGGGAAAAGCCACATGAAATAAATGAAATTATCCTCGTTAGGTTTTGATGTTACCAGCATATACTAATAACTTTGAAAGCTCTCTTATTTATGACATAATGTTTTGTGTAATATGTGTAATAAATATTTATGACAATTCGTTTTCAAATTTTCGATCTGAAAATCGACAGTCTTTATTTCTGTTTAGTGAGAACATTTTCCAAAATGAAATCTGTAATATCTTGTAAAAATCCTCAAAAAAATTACAGAATACAACAGCAGCTCGTGCTGTTGTTGTTGGTGCTTTGAGTGCCAGATGGAGCCTAACCACCAGGTGCTGGTCCGTCAGTTACTAAAGCATCAACAGGAGGATCTGGTTCTTGGACAACGATATTGGTGACAACGTCAATCTCGATCAGTTGTACGTAATTGCTGAAAGAGATATGATACATGACACATTTTGTAAAAGCCACAAGAAGTGTACTTATGGCTTTACCTGATTCTAAAAAAGTGTTTTTCAATGACCTCCTGTAGGGTCTCGCTGTGGAAGACTTCAGCATCTTGGCCATGAACGGTAATGGTGTAATCAGCAGCATCTCCCGGAATTCCAAGGAAGTACAAAATGTACCCAAAATTCCAATGGTTTTGACACTCTCGAGCATTTGTTTGATGCACTGCACCTGCTTGGTGTATGTGCGCTTGTACTTCGTTGCTAAACGAAAAGGTCATTTCGGTTCAAAAAAGGGTTCAATAAATTCGACAATTTTCAATTTCAAAAAGAAAAAGAAGTTTCCGATCAAATTGATTTTACCTTGTATTTTGAAAGACTTGCGGTCCCGGTTGCATGGGTGACTGATTACTGGTGGCCATTTCAAAATTTCAGGGAGCAAACAATCATAAGCTTGAATATGATGAGGATTTTCTAACTCAAACCTTTTAGGATCTTGTTCTATCTGAGTGAGACTGTGAGGGACCGAACACAATTAACCCAGATCAAGGGTTTGTTGTGCGTTGAGGTTCAGAGAATTATCAAAAAGTTATTTATTATAAGTTATCAAAGTTAATTATTGGAAAATGTATTTTAAATACCTTTTCAGTGATATTTTTTCTTATTTTGAGCTATTTTGACATAAGTTCCAAAAGTCGAAAAAACATTTATTTTTGCAATATTGAAAAGCTATGTGAAATCTTTGGGAATTTGTTTTTTCATATAAATGTAGCGTTTTTCGGCTTTTTGGGGTCAAAAATGGACCATTCAAAGTCAAATAACTCAGCTGTTGCTGAATGAATTTTTATTCAATTTGAATTCATTAGGTAACTAAATGGTTTATAAATATGGATTAAATAGTTTGTTAAAAAATGTTATATTTAATAGGTTTTTAGGTATATAACTTTTTCCCTGGACCTAATCTTATATAATACAATAAAAGTAAAGTTGTTCCCCATTGAATTGTGGGTCCAAAAAGTGCCATGGTATTTTTGGGTATTTTGATTCAAACCTAAAAAGCCATTCGGAACACCGTGTGTGTCTGTGGTGGGCCCCAGACAACACAGATCAAATTTCGTGGGCCTTGACCCAAAAATGGTTGCCGACCCCTGTTGTAGACGAATAATTTTTGGAGTGTCAAAATAACTTTGAGTTAGAAATATTAATGTCGCATTCTTCTTTCTTCCCCGAGTAAAAAGCTCTGATATATCATCAAAGCTGGATTTATCACAAATAAAGTAATCAAAAATTATTAGATTGTGTTCATCTGGGTTGAGTTCATCAACTTTAACTATATTGCTTGTATCAAAAACAAATTCAAAGTCTTGATCAATCCATTTTGCTTGTTCACATGCTGATTTTAGGTCTACATATTTATCTTCTTCAAGATCTTTTGCATATACATACAATTTACTCCAGGGTAAAAGATAATATATAAGATTTAACAGAATATTTGTCTTTCCACAACCCGATGGACCACATAACAAAATTCTACTTGGAGTTGTAGGTGCTAGAGCATCTCGAACAGGATTGCATGGGGGTCCATGACCATCCAATTTTCTTACATTTCCTCCAGTTTTGGGTTTGTTTTTGAAATATTTGTTTTTGATCATAATGTTTTTTACTTATAAGTAAGGTACATTTAAAGCAAAATGGATATTACCGCTTCGCAGGCTCACAACGCAGGAGTTGCAAAGCAACGAGCACCACAAAGTGGCGCTAAGGACGAACAAGCACAATTGGCAAATGAATTACAAAAACCAGCCAGAAAGAATTATCCTCGAAGACAAACAGTAACTTTTGGAATTGATGACCTTTGGCAAGTAGATCTAGTTGAAATGTATGAGTTGGCAAGTAAAAATAAGAAATACAATTACATGCTTACTGTAATTGACACATTTTCAAAACAGGCTTTTGCTATTCCAATTAAGAATAAAACAGGACAAGCTGTAACTGAGGCATTTGAAGGAATCTTGAAACACAGAAAACCAAATAACCTACAGACAGATCAGGGAAAGGAATTTTTTAACAAAACTTTCCAAGATTTGATGAAACAACACAAAAATAATCACTATCATACATTTTCAAATAAGAAAGCTGCCATAGTTGAAAGATTTAACAGAACAGTGAAAGGACGCATGTGGAAGAAGTTTACTGAGTTAAATTCCCACAATTGGCTTGATACATTAGATGATTTGATTGAAGAATATAATGCTAGCTATCATAGAACAATTAAACGAAGTTAAAAATTCAAAGGAAGGTGAGGTAAGAGAATTATTACAACCAAGCGCAGCGCAGCAAGCTGCGCAGCCCTGGCTGCGCCGAAAGAAAATTACAAATATAAAACAACCAAAGGAAACAAAATTTAAAATGGGTGATATTGTGAGAATATCTAGGGCAAAAGGGATTTTTGATAAAGGTTATAAGTTTAATTGGTCAGAAGAATTGTTTAAAATTACAAAAGTTCTTGAAACAACACCAACTACGTATTACATTGAAGACATGTCTGCAGAAAAAGTTGAAGGCTGTTTCTACAATGAAGAACTTCTTAAAACAAAATTACCTAATTATGCTAGAATAGAAAAGGTTTTGAGGAAGAAAATTGTTGATGGCAAAGTGTATTTAAGAGTTAAATGGAAAGATTATGATAATAAATTTAATAGTTGGATTTTGCAGGATGACAACGTGAAACTTTGAACAATTGACTTAAGAAAATTTTTCCTGGTGAAATAATTGATTAAAGAATACAAAATATTACAAAAAAGTAATAAATTAAGAACAAAATGCCTGCTGTAATTAAAATAACTGAACCAAATGATGATTGGGAGGGATATAAACATTATTGTAACAATGCTGCATATCATGATCCAGATTATGCCATTGGACTTGATCCAGATGATTGTCCAACATGTGAGAAAATCATGACCAGATATTATGTAAAATATCTAGAAAGTTTACCTGATAGAGAATATCCTAGCCCACGGGTAGTTATTTAAGGAAATTTTTAATTTCAATGGCATTCCATTTTCAGTGGTACCACACCATTGGCTTAAGTCTTCAGAAGAAAAAAATGCAAAAATTAAAATCTTCCCCCATGGAAAATGAGAGAAATGGCCTTTTTAGTTATGGCATAGTTTGAATCCATTTTCCTCCTTATCCAATCATGAGAAGGATGTCTCCTTTGTAACACATTTTTGGGCCCCAATGTGTCATTGATATGGAGCAAAGCTTAATTTCGATTTTGCACATCATAGACTATTTATTGATTTAGAAGGCTTTGTTTATTGCAATCAAGAAAAGTTGAGAAATATAAGTTTCAATCTGCTATGATAACAATGATGAAGAGGAGCAAAATGTCCCTTGTGGATAGTGCTTCAAGTGCATTAATTTGCTTAGTTGCTGTTTTGAAAATTCTAATGAAAGCCTTTCTGAGTTAAAATTACGAAAACTGAACAACTAAAAAGTAAGGCAGTTTATTTATCATCAGAAATGGATTCACAATGGCAAACAATACAAGGCAAAAAAGGAGATAGGAAAGTCATGGTGGTCAAGAAACAAAACTTGGAATGGAAAATGTAGAGGAATGAACCCAAAATCACAACTGAACAACATGACTCATATTCACATAGTTTTGTTACAGAACTTTTAAGACAACTTTCAAATGATTTTCATTGATGTATTGGATACTGAGTGCACTGTGAAGATTTTTTATGCATGGAAATTGTTTGTACACATGGCACACTAGATGAGTTTGATGCTCGTGCTCTCTTATGTATAAGTGACATTTTGTTCACAGGCCTGTGATTTTGTCACTTTTAAAGCACACAATCAGCAAAAGAACTGATCAATGATCACATTGTTCAGGCTTCAATAACTTGGATTCTTCAAAATCCTTTGTTCTATGTTTTTCACTCGGTCATTAATGCACTTTACCTCATGCAAATTTTTGTTGGCATGAAATACTTGGCCTAAAGTGGAAGGCCAACACAATATTGTTCATTTGGTGATTGCAAACTTGACATGGAGGATTTCTCGCAAGAAAAAAGCGATTTGCAGAATGATATTCAGGATTGCACACAATGACACATGATAAGCACATGATCAACGAGGAAATGACCAATCTACCACAATAACATCATCTCAGATGTACCAAACTGATCCAAATTAATTACCAATAGATACAGGATGTAAAAGTCACTTTCACAAGGTAAACAAACATGCTGTGCCTTGAATATCCTTGTCCCTTCTTGTGTTGAGGTAGTGATACTCATACATCAAATTAAACTCAAGTCAAGAAATTGGCCAAGGATCAGTTAATTACAAACATCAGTACAGTTACACTGAAAGGTAATAATGTATGGCCCTACATTCAGGAGATGCCCTTCTCATGATTTTAATCAAGGGGAAAAAGATTCAAAACACGTCATAACTAAAATGACAATTTCTGTAATATTCCATGGGGGAAGATTTTAATTTTTGCATTTTTTTCTTCTGAAGACTTAAGCCAATGGTGTGGTACCACTGAAAGTGGAATGCCATTGAAATTTAAAAAAATCTTGAAATAACTACCCGTGAGCCATGAAAAATATGTTAACTTTTCTGCAGGACCAAGGGGTTCAGATACTATCAGGACTATACTTAGGTGGATGAAGAGCTGCTATGATAGCATACTTGAAACATTCATTGTCAGTATTTTTCCCTTATTCTTTTGACAATATATTCTTTCTTTTTAGTTTTACTAAGTTATCAAACCATGCATAAGGGAATACACCTTTCTTGAGTAGTGTCTTAAATATTTTATCATTTTTGTATTTTAAAGACATAACTGGAAATGATTGTCTAAGAATTTTAATGTCCTTCTTTTCAATGAATTTAACAAAATCATTAAATACTTCATTTTTATTCTTGAATTTTTGTGATGGTTGATAGTTTGCTTGATTCTGAATCAAGACTTCTAATGGTTGAGAAAGATGCATAAATGAATCTCTGAATTGGAATTTAACATGATCACCATCAATTGAGCTATTCCAAGACAGTGTTACACATTTAGGTTTTTCATTGTTTTCCATCAGTGGAATACATTCAACTTCCGAAAAATATTTCATTTGCAATAAAATTGATTTATCATAACCCCTAAAATTATGTGAGACTACTTTTACACAAATGTTTTTCAAACAGTATTTGAGATTGCAATCATTGTGAGCATATCCTCTAAATTTACCAGAAAAATGACAATGATCTTTAACAGCTTTATCACTAGGTTGAATTAGTAATTTACAAATATGACATTTCATATCTTCTTCATTGACCATAGATCCCACTTCTTCCATTGGTTTGCTAGAATCCTTGATAATTTGGTTGATCTTTTCAACATCTTTTTTTAATTCTTTGATGAAATCCTGAGGGGCAGTCATTCCTACAAATTTCTTGTATTTTCCCACATAGTCTGGGAAGTAAGGTTTGTAATATTCAGATACATTGTAAAATGCACCAATTGCCATTATTGCTCTGTTTCCTTCTCACTTACTTTTCTATTCTCAGCTTCCCAATCAAAATGAACTACCATAGGCAATTCTTGGGTTTTTTCATACTTGGTGAATGAGCAAGTTCTAGCTTTTGTACAATCTTTGCAAGTTTTCATGTTATTCTCATGTTTTGGACAATGAGGCATTTCCTTGGCTTATGCTTCATTTTCCAAACCACTCTCTTCATCATGTTTCATTAATTTCTCTCTTGAAGCATATGGAAGACGGCATCGTGCACAGAAATGTCTTTTCCCATTTATATTGATTGATTTAGACAATGCCCTAGACACATTTTTTATCCAAATATAATGACCTTCCACTTTTATATCACGTGAAGCTTTATCATTTTTCTTAAAATACATTATGTTGATAGCAGTTTCTGCATTAGCTCCGTTGTAATACACATAATATGGAAAGGGATATAAATGTTTATACGTCTCTAAAACATGAACATTTAAGGGAGGCAAATTAGGGTTATCTCTCTCAAATTTTTCAAAATCTTTTTCATTTAATCTTGTTGGAAAAGAAAGCTTTAACCAATTCGCCTCATTCAAATATGGCTTATAATGAGAAATTCTATCAGGACTATATTTAGGTGGATGAAGAGCTGCTATGATAGCATACTTGAAACATTCATTGTCAGTATTTTTTGGATTAATATAAGCTCCTGTTCTTATGAGAGTTTGTGGATTTTTTATATATGAGGATCCTATTTCATTCTTGTATTTACTTTTTCGAAAATTAGTTGAGGGATCATATTGATCTGCTCGCATAGTCATTTCCACACAGGCATGATATTGCCAACCAGATCCATTACCTTCAAACTCTTCAATTCTGTTAGCAAAGTATGAGTGTGTAAGACTGGAAATTTTCGGGGTTCCAAATATGAAGTGCAAAGACATGTTTTTTTAAATTATTTTTATTTTTTTTTATTGTGGGTGCTAGGGTCGGAGGTTTGAGCCTCGCCCGGCCAGCGAAGCCAGCCATCACATCTTCCAAATCATTTCCGATGGGCAATCTCGTGTCCGGTATCAGACTGGTTCTCCGTCTGTGGGTGTGGATTAGCGTCTAAAAGTTTCCCTGAAAGAGGTCGGGGAGGAGAATCGAACCTGGGACCTCTCCCACTACAGGAAACTGCGCTAACCACGACACCACGTCTCCTCCCTCCTAAAAAGGATTTCTCCCAACATCTTCAATGCGACCCCCAACAGGATTCGAACCTACGCCGTCTGGGGAAGCACTTACACTCGGCACTTTTAAGAACGCGCTACTACGCGTGGCCACTCTGGCTTCCTTGCTTGTTTGCTTTTGAAAGGAATGTAATTTTCAATTTATTGCTATAGCGACTTGTCGCTCAAACACATTGGAAAGAGAGTGCAATAGTGCTTGAATATTTTTATTATTTTTATTTTTTTTACGTGGCCATTCTTCTGCTTTTTTACAAAAATATTTTGTTTTAAAGAAAGGGGTCTGTCCACTTATATTTTACAACAATCCAAACCCTATTTGGCCCAAAAAATTTTGTTCCTCTATAATTGTATGTCTAGACTTACAGACTGATTTTAGAGACATTGATGAGAACACAAACTATTTATTTGGAAATTTAAGAGAAATAAATGGCTCTTTATTCTTTATACGGAACCCAAATACAACGCAGTGAAAAAGTCGTCTGAACATGAATCGATCTACAAAAGACCCAGTTAAGCGTCAAGTCTAAAAAGAACCAATGAAAAGAAAATGAAGTATTGTATGGTCAAGGTTTTATTTCCTTCTCATACACATTCTGAAAACTTATTGGGATAAAATCTTAGGGCTTCGACGGTGTCATCCCGACAGGCTGCTCCGCTTTTCTCGGCCGAAAGTAAGCGTTCTTTAGCCAATATCACAGAAATGCCAGCGGTTTTGGACAATTCTTCAGCAGTGAGGGATCCATTTTGTTCCAAGGCTTCTTTGGTCTTTAGAATCAATGCCTCCTGTGTATGGGAAGTAAGTTGAAGAACGCTAACTCCAGTATCAAAGGTGTGAAGGCGCAGAGGTAATCCAGCTTCCGGTAAAGCTTTACAAGCATTCAAGAGATCTTCTGGGGAGAGAAGCTCAAGACCTCGAGCTCGATTCACTCGACAAAACACATCTGTCAAAGTCATCATGCCTCCACATTCCTAAAGAAAAGTGTCAAAACACTTGCAAATTCATGAGGACCCAGTTTGCAATTCAGATTCAACTAAGGAACTACCTGAAGCGGTTGATCGAGAATCCAAAAAATCTCTTTGGCAAGCTCACGATAGTAGGATTGGCCACTGCCATGAGTATCACGAGTGACAGGATCTGAGATACCTAAACTGAGCAAGTATGACTTGAATTGCACAGTTTCATCGTCGGATACCTCTCCTTGGCTATCCTATATCAATGAAACATGTTGTTTACTCACACCTCTTTACTCAGAAGAATCCAAACTTACCCGGATTTTACTCGAGATGCTTTTGGCCAGGATAACCATGGGCTTGGCCATTTCCATAAGCTTGTCTAGATCCTGGAATGCTTTGGAGATCTCCGTGTCTCTCAATTTCGATTTTTGCTGAATGCTTTTTTCAATGCCCCCAATTCCTGTGCGCATCTTTGGCATTGACATCGAAGATCCACGAGGCTTGGGATGTACCTTTAAGAAATCAAATATACACGGTTCTTCTATGCGAAATTCCTCTCTAACTTTTCAAGCATTGATTATTACCTTGATCTCCCATTGTTTTTGTTGCAAGGCATCATTCAACTTCGATTTGAATTGCTTTTCACCGCCTTGCTTGAAAGAGAGCTTCACAAAGTTGGCAGTGGACGCAGTACCTGATAAAATCAAAAAGATGAAATCTCCACTAGGGTCCAAAAATCTGTGAGGTCTTCAAACTCGTGAGCATTTCTCAATTCCGTTTTGCCGTTACAAATTTCTCTCTCGCCTTCCCCTTTCGAGGCCGACTTGACCAACCTAAGCCCTCTAAATATCCTTCACAACTTTTAAAATGGTTATCAAACACACAAATGGAGAGGTCAATGATCTTCCCGCGGTCGAGATATCGTCTCCACGAAGATCACCAATCAATGAAGAAGATCCTTCCAAAGGCGGAGAGTCCTATGAGCTAACCTTGGAGAAGGCCAAATCGGCCAAGAAGGAGCGAAATCTTGGGACCCCAAGAGGTCTTCACAAAAACCGTAATAATGGCTGGACCGATAAGGATCACACCACCCCCAAGGGCTCTGTCAAGTCTGCTAAAGCTCGAACACCCAAAGTCCCGAGCAAACTTGGGGCAAACACGTCCAACTTTGCCATCACACCCTCTAAAGGGTCGAAGAGTCCCAACTCGGCCTCTTCTCCTTCATACTATTCATCCTCGACAAGCTCAAAATCTCGATCTCCAAGCGATAAGAACTCGTCGACCACGGATGAGCTCAAAGTGACCGCCACGGCCAAGAATCAATTGTCTTGTGTCGGTTGTAAAAAGGTTTGCGGAGGGCCCTTACTGCAATGTCGCCAATCCCACGTGTTATGCAGCCGATGTGCTCCTCAACATAAAACCTGTCCCACTCAAGAAGATGATTGTGCCTACGATTTGTGGTACCCACATTCAGCCACTGAGGTGGAAAAACGCTTGAAACGATACAAGCAAATGAATGTCCATTGCACCCAAGGTGATTGCGCTTATCAAGGTCGAGTTTGGCAGTATCTCATCCACGAAAAGGTTTGCGACTATCAACCTCTAGCCTGTCCCATTTATACTTGCTACCAATCTGTGCCAAGGAACGAACTGGCCCAACATTTCCTCAAAGCTCATCCGGCTGTGACGGCGGATTTGGGTGTCCAGAAATTGGATCAAGATTGGAAGGTGACCTTTCACATGACCAAGGCCACGGCTCGAGCCTTGTATCACGATTGGGTCTCACCTTACTTCACAATCAAAGGCATGATGTTCTTGCTTCGCTTTATCAAGCGTGAAGGCCAATACTACGTGTGGGTCCAGCAAATGAACCAGATGAATTGTGGCTACGAATGCCAAGTGTCGTTCCAAGGTCCACGACTCCAATTGGGATATCGAGCGCCCGTTTTTGAAGCCGGCCGAACAATGGCTTCCTTGACGTTGGAACCCGAATGTCTCAAGCTCACCCCCGAAATTATGGAACAACTGTGGATCGATCACAAAAATCCCGGCGCCTCTTCGGTGATTGATCGTTCCGTGAGTTTCCATCTCAAGCTCACCAAGGATCATCCATGCCAATGTTCCACTTATGGTAGTGCCAAATTTCCCGTTCGACAACTCTCCATGTAGTACTAATGTTTTATCCATCCTCATATGTTCTTATCAAGTGTCGAGACCGTGTTTTTATTGCGACTAAACGAATTTTCAACTCACCCGAATTGCTCGATGATAGATGTAGGACGATTTTTGGACTTTTCATGAGACCGCCCACCTCCTCTTCAATAAACACTATCAAAGGCAGAGGTAGACTAAGATGGGCGGATTCGACCGATGGGTTGTGCCACATGATCCGATGAGAAGTTAATTGTAGCTCGCCGTTCTCAAATTTAGTCTGCAGAGAGGAGTATGATTTTGGAAGAACTCATTTGAGGGACTGGATGTATTCAATAATTAAAAGCCCACATACGGCTTGTGTATATGTCATGAAGTTAGGTCCAGGTTAAGGGGGTGAATGATCGGTTTTACGGTGGAAATCATCCCCAATCTCGCCGTCATTTGCAATTGCTTTGTCCGTCAAAACAAGGGCAAATGAGGCTTTTACCCCAAAAAGATAGTGTTTTTGGGGGAAATCAAGAAAATATCGGACTGCCATCGACATTTTAATATTTTTTGGGGGGTTAATTAAGAACATGTATCGAAATTCTCTTCCTTTTATCTTCCAAGGGATTTTTAGTTCTTCATCAAAAATCATTATGCACTAATCAGTCAGTAATTTATTGATTACCCTTTGATGTCCGTCGTAAAGTTTGACGCTATCACTTGTGGTAATTAAAAATTCTCCGGGCGCCAGGATTCCGCCATTAATGTTCAGGCTAAAACGATCCATGCTAAATGACACGCCTAAAATGACCAAAGGGTAGGATTGTCTGCCCTTGGGAGTTCAATGAGTTTGTTCAAGATTTGTTTTTCTTGTTTACACATCAATAGAGAGATCGAACAGTGTTTCTAAGACTTTGAGCCCAAAAGACGTGAAAGCATCGTTAAAAAATTAAAACGTGTTTCAGAATGAATTGTTGAATTATCTTGTGAGCAGAAGTACTTTGGTTGTTTTTTTTCATTTATAAAATAAACTACTTAAATTAAGAGCTTCCAATTCAAGGAAAATTTTAAATTTTGTCCTATGGGATATGCAAGGTATGCAAGGTATCTGATACTGTATGTCTTCAAGAGCATTCATGGGCTCTGTCCTAACCCAGGATTTGAGATCAGTTGTAGCGATCGTAGAGGTTTTACGTGCGTTATGAGAGCACCTCCAAATCCAAGGGAATTGAGGCTAGTTCGATCAATGAACTAACCATTTACTCTCTTTACAGGGAATCCCATTCCTTGTAGCGGTTTTAAAAATCTCAAAATATGGAGGCCCTGAAAATTGTCTGATACACTGAGAAATCCAAAGAGCCAGGAAGTTTTACTTCCAAAAAAGAATAAGAAATCATACAATTCTATCATGTTCAATCTAAGTAGCTAAATATTGTTTATTTGAACTTTTTTGTGAAAAAAACACTGCCAAGATCGAATCATTTAACCTCTTAAAATCATATGTAAATAGTTTCTTCCCTTGGTACTTCTTGCTCCGAAATTCCAATTGTCCACAACTTCTGCCTTTTGATTCGTTTGTGCCCGCTCAAAGTCGCCCGAGATCGCTCAAAATCGCACCCAAAGCAAACCGTCGACCATGGCTCAAGCTGGAGATCAAGATCCCGTTTTACTACACCGACTCCGAGGCTTGAAGGCCCCGATTTCAGCCTTGGCCTTCAGTCCTGCCACCAAATTAGTGGCAGCGGCCTCATTGAATCACTCCGTTTTCACTTGGAATTTTGGATCTCAAGACAAGGACAAGACTGCCATCAGGTAATTTATCTAACTAGACACAATTAGTGATAATAATAAAGGATAATGAAAGCCCTTGAAAATTGTCGAAAATATGGTTTTTAAAAATATTTTCACAATCTTTTTTGAGACGAACAAAAAAACAGATATTTTCCCACCCAAAAATAAATGATATGTAAGATAATAATGAAACTAACAATCCAGACTAAGCCTTTGCCAAATTTGTCTGGTTAAAGCCAGAACAATTCGAGTGGTTTCAGAAGAAAAGATTGGCCAATAGCAGTAGCCGAAATTTGAAACTTTAATCATCGAGTGGTGCGATTTTTAACACGTTTCTATTCCGAAATAATTACCATAAAACGGATGGATTAATGGGGTTGCTGTAATCATAACTTTAATTTTCTGAAGTCAGCCCCCATTAACAGATTTGGACAGTTCACATACGTACAATGCCAAATGTTGGTTACTCAGTCATGACTGAATCATGACTAATGCAACAGTGAAGTAAGTGATGTTATTATAGAAATGAAACACAAATACGACCGGTGATATTATTATTTGTCTGAAAACCCTTCCAAGGGTAATTTTTCAAACTATGAATAGATTGAACCAATAATGATATAATCGTTAAAAACGGGTTCCTCGGTTACAAAATCGCACGAAATCTAAAACAAAAGTTTTGAAACCTATGTGAAACAACTGATTCCCCGACAACTATCGGATAATGAAACAGCATTTCGACCATATACATAGAAAAAGTACCTTTTGGTTTCCAAACTCTATAACTACTTTCCGCCCTCTAAAATTCATAATCTTGACTTTTCTAGATATGCTGGACACTCGGATGGCGTTTTGGATCTTGATTTCTCGGGTCCGGGACGTCTTCTAGCTTCTTGTTCTCGTGATCGAACTGTGCGAATTTGGGTCACCTCATCTACTCGATGTGATTCTTCCGTTTTTCGAGCTCATTCCGCTCCCGTACGATCGGTGGAATTCTCCCCATTTGATTCCCAGAAACTGATTACCGCTTCGGATGACAAATCTATTAAGTTTTGGTCGGTGAATCGACATGAATTCATCACTTCAATCGCTGAGCACACGAATTGGGTGCGATCAGCGAGATATTCACCCGATGGTCGAATGATAGCTTCGTGTTCTGATGACAAAACGATCCGCTTGTTTGATGAGAGAACCGGGTCGACCATTCACGTCTTTGGGAAAGAACCCAAAGGTTTTGCCCAACACATTGCTTTTCATCCGACTGGTACTTGTTTGGGTGCGGGTACCTCGGATAATAAGGTCAAGATTTATGATATCCGCATGCAGAAACTTCAACAACTGTACTCATCCCATGAAGCTCCCGTGACAAAGGTATCTTTCCACGCCAGTGGAAATTATATCGTGAGCTCTTCACAAGATGGAAGTTTGCGCATGTTTGACCTCCTTGAAGCTCGACCCATTTATGACCTCCGAGGTCATAACAAACCTGTGAATGCAGTCACTTTCTCACCTAAAGGTGAATATCTGGCGTCCGGAGGCGATGATAATGTCGTGTTCGTATGGAAGACAAATATTGACGAAAAAGATCGAGGCTTGAGACCCAATTCGGCCAAGCAGTATGAGGAAAAAATCCAGGAGACCAAACGTGAATTGGCTAAGTGCGATGTGTTGTCGGAGAAGATCAAGAACAAAGAAAATATCCCTAAAGTATCCTCCATTAACAGCCAGGGGCCATCCTCTTCTTCCTCAAAGAAGAATGAAAAGGATATTTCACCCGGAAATCTTATTCTAGAGAATAAGGAACTCAGAAAAGAGAACGAACAGCTTAAAGAAGAACTTGAGGACACCTCCATGAAAGTGGAAGCTCTTACTGAAACCGTCATTCTCATGGAGAAGCGCATCACCCTTCTTGAAGATCAACTCAAATTATCTGCTAGCATGGCTGATATCTCTTTGGGAGAACAGTGATCTCTCTTTTCACCTATTGCATTTTGTACGATAAATCGACCCCATTTCACTGACAACATAACCAATCTCTGGCCTCAAATGATGACTTTCCAATGAAGTTCAGCATCAAATATTTAGATAAACCGTGAATGATATTCCTCTTAAAATTCCCTTGCGTCGAATTTGGGTTATTTCATAATCACCGAATGTCTTCGAAGGATGCGGATTCATTTATTACTGTTGTCGAAGTGCCAGTTCGTGTAAAGCATTGTCTAGTTTCAAAAAACCCTTCATCTTTGAATGGAACACAGATATTTTGAAAAAAAAAACCATATGGATTGCCATATCATTTTGCTTAAACTTTTTTGAACTAGTAATCCAGGCTGACCAAGGCTGATTAACATACATTTTTCAACTTGTCATTGCAACTTTTGCAACGGCTCTATGTTGTTAAACTAATTTCCAAAATTCCCTATTTTTCAAGTTTTTTGGCTGGACTTAATACATCCTAAAAAATCTCTTAAACTAAAGAGCATGTACATTTTTCATACAATATTCATTCTCGTCACCCTTTGAAACAAGTTCCCCGCTTAAACAGGTTTATGAGGATCCAACCGGTAAATCAAACTCCAATCAAAACAAGCTATTTCCCAACAAATAAGAAAAAGCGGGAAAGAAACAGAATCATCCTCAAACATAATGGATTATCCCAAGATTACCGCAATATTTTCGCAAAAGAAGTTTCAATTCAGGAGCTCTCAGAAAGGAAATAAGGAAAACGTTTCACCCAATCCAGGATTAAACCCTCTTAAAGCTCATGTGCCCTTAAATCATGGTCCTTTCGGGGACATTACCTTCACGCAAAGTCAAGGTTTTATCCCTAATTTGTCTCAAGATCAAGGCCATGGCTTGAAACGCTCTGCCCCATCCAACACGGATGTGAAGCCCGCCCGTCAGGGTCCCACTTTAGGATCTGGGGGTTGCCGCATTCTCACTGGGAACGTGTCTAAAACCAAGGAATGGTTGAAAATTCCTTTGCCATTCTCCCCTGTTCATATTGTCTTTGGTAAGGACTGAGTAAAACCCTGATTCAAAGGACTTCTAAATTACCATCTTTCAATTTTAGGTAAGCTGTTCTGTCCCATGAGGAAAGTTGCTTTAAATAACCCGGCAAAAATGCCCAAGATGGCCTCAAGGATGTCACATTCAGCGCTGAAGACCTCTTTAGTGCTACAAGATGAGCTGAATCCCGTTCATAAATTACGTTGTGTTTTCTATAACATTGATCGAGATCTGCCTTTGTATGACCCAGGGACTTGCCTCATGGTTGTAGGAAAATCACAAGGCGATGGCTCTATTTTAGCTGTTAATTATGGTCCAGCCCCCAAAATCGACACTCTGCAAAGGTTAATGTTCTTTTCTCAAAGAGGAATCAAATTAGGGACTGCTCAAGCCAGAAAACTCGAAGAAACAGAAAAGTCGGGACATGGCAATTCCTCGCAATATTTCCCACGAAAGAGTATTTCATCTATGATTTCAAACTAACTCCAGAAAATGTTTTGTGAATAGAATCATAATGTTCGCGGTTTTATTCCAGCATACTGATTATTTCCTCAGCTCGACTTATCATAATGGCAGGATGACGATCAAGTTTCAGTTCTTCCTTGGCTTGTTCTTCGGTTTTGCCGTCTTCAAGGATACGTTTCCATTTTTCTTCCCAAGCTACTTTTTCTTGGGCCAGTTCTAAAGAAGAAATAGGATATGATCATTTGATGGTAAAACTACGCATAATTTTTGACTTACTCAAGGTGGAGTCGCGCATTTGCCCCTTCATGGAGCCGATGTATTCCAGCAATTGGTCAAATTTTTTATCCGGTATCTTGACTTGGTCATAACAGTTTTGAATGAGCCAGATTTGTCGACATTTCTCAAATTTCCAGTTGCCTCTGTCCGTGGCCCAAGCCTCTAAATACTTGATGGCTTTGTTTTGGCCGACAGATTCGTGAATGTGTCCCGTGGTAGCACCAGGTTTCTTTTTCTTTTTCTTCTTTTTACTTTTGGTCTTGGTGCTACTGTCTAGATTTTCACCCGATTCCTTAAGACTTTCTTCAACAATAGGGCTTTTTAATTTCTCACTTAATTCCGCTTGATCGTCCAGTACTTTGTTCTGTTTCTCTGCTAATTTGGCTTTCTTTTTCAAGAGCTTCTTATTTTTTCGGTCTAATTTGGTTTGTTCCTCCTCAGTTAAATCGATCTTCCGCTTTTTAACTTTTTTCTCTTCCATGCTGTGTCCGTAGAGAAAACTCGTGGTGTTGGGTTTTATTGTTTATTTTGATTCTTGTTTCTCGCTGTTTTGAAACAGAGTTGCCAGATTTCATGGAAGCAGCCAAATGCATCAAACACGAAGTTTTAAATGACCAAATGTAGACCCTTTATGACCATCAGAAGGATTGCAGTTTTCGAGGGATTTTTTTTCTTAAAATTTTTAGTTTAAGAAACACGAAGGATAAGGTAATAGCAGTTGTTTTGTTCATATCCATGTTGGAACACTTGGGCAGGGATGAGATGACATTGATGACATGATTTGGACAGTTGGGACCTTGCATTTGTCTCTCAAAGGGAGAACAGAATTTGGGTTGGAATCAGGGCATTAGTCATTACTCCAAAAAAGGAATTTATTACAACTACCATTACTTTCCCAATTCGAATAATAGTAAATAATTACCATTACTTTTGGGAAAATCTGATTACATTATATTACAATCAACTCTCATCATAGTGAGCACTCGATGTATGATGAACACTGAGTGAAACCAATTTTTTAGTGTACAAATCACTCTCAAAAGATAGTGAACATCTTGAAAAAGTTCTCTCAGCTCACTTTTGAGGCGTTACTTTTTTCTTGAAATATGTGTTTACAACATTTGTTGCTGTTCTGCCAAAAAAGGTGCTTGTATACATGCATTTGGCCACAATGACCACATATGTGGCTAAAATACTTGCTAGAAGTTCCTTGCATTCACGTAAAAGCTTCAGCAAATATTTATGTTGCAATCATTTTACCCTGCTCTAATCTATTCCTTTTTTCGTTTTTATTTGGTAAAAAAAATTCGTCAACGCCTTTTTGAAAAAATGGAAGCTCTAAGCGTGAGGTTTACCTTTAGTCCAAAGAACGGAAGAAGTAGAAGGAAAAAAGAAACTTATTCCTAGACGGTTGATATTTTGTTGCTAAAATCTATAAATTGAATTCAGCAAAAGCTGTCTTGCGTTTTACTTTCATTTATAAGCAATATTAACATGTTTTCATGATCCTTAAATGACATTCTTGGTCAACAATGTTATCTCTTGATATAATTTATCTCCTGTTATAGTGAACAAATGAACAATAGGTTGGTGCAAATGATGTACACTTTAACGTTGACTGTTTCACTTTCAAAAAATACTTGGGACTCATTCAGGAATGCAAAATGGTGCTTGTGGCTCCTTTTCACCAATATTACATGTTTTCCTTCTCAAAATTTGTAAAGTGCGTGCATTAGCTTGGGTAAAAAGCACAATATTTCTAAGCAGCGCAAAAATTCCTCTGAACATTATATATGGGGCTTACCCAATAAATGTAGAGAACATTTGTTACAAGGTGCTTACTTGTGAAAAGCTATAAAGTCAGGACTAGTCACCAAGAGAAATTGTAGTAAAATCTTGTTTTTGTCGATATTTAATTGAATTTTTCGAAAAGTAATGGTAATGAATTAAAGATGTAATAATTGCAGAATTTTGCCTATTACAATTACAATTTTTCCAAAATGTTATGTCATTGCTCAACCATTACAAAAAAATGTAATTAAATACAGAAATGTCATACCAAGTAATGCCATTACCGATGCCATTATTGGAATAGACTGTTTGATCTCCCAACATATCTCACTTTTAAGGATGGCAACGAAGTCTATGAGCATCAATTCGACTTGAAACAGACTTTGGTTATGTACTAAAAATGTCCAAGTCCACACTTGGACCGTTGACATGGCACACACACGTCGAGTGATGGAACTCATTCCACAAGGATTACAAAGAACTTGAGATGGTGGAACAAATGGTATGGATATCGGCTATATTTGTTAAAAAATATCAAGGAACAAATCTCGCGGTTTGAGGAAAATCATGGTTCAAATTTTTCGTCAACCTCATGCATGGAACCGCCCTGTTTTTCAGCCTTGCAATGGTTGAATAATTCTTTCATTCATTTATTTAAGTGGCTATGCCCTACAAGATACCCCACCTAGATTTTCGGATTTTCACAAGCTGTATTTTGGTTTGTCAAACTAAATCTGGCTGAAAAGTCTTTAAAACCACTTTCAGGTGAAAGTAATCAACCTAAATAAGGTTTTAAATCGAACCTATAAAATTAGGAAATAATCATCAGTTTATAACCTTTATTTTGCCTACATTTTTTTTTACTATTAAATGGTTCGCACTTAAAGCATGTTTACAAAATTTATATATGAAATAAATTTGAGAATTATAACCAAATGCACTACCGTAACCAAATGCCAACCAACCAAATGCACTACCGTAAATCATGCCAAAATCAAGGAATTCAAAGATCCGATATCAAAATTCACCAAGCGTTAGTCCAAGGTCAACGGGGATCGCTGCATTGGCGCTCCATATCTCTTACAATTCTCCTTTGAAACGGCCCAGGTATTTCTTGCAATTTGGGCACTTGTGTGTCACAGACTTTAAACTGCTGATGCAGCAAGGAATGCAAGAGCAAATCCAACATCTGGAAACCAAACTGGAAGTGTTTATCATTGTTCCTCTAAAGATAATTCCCATCTTTATTTCCTTACCCAATCGCGCACAAAACTAGGCTAAGAACCCAAGCCTTTGCTCCGGGTTCGGACTCAGTTGTGGTGTTGATCAGGTTTTGGCAATGTGGGCATTTCATATGGACGGGATGAAGGTCAAAGACGGGGACATTCACCACTTGAATGATGGGGGGTTGACCATCGATTGATGCTTTGCTCCTATCAGCTTTAAAAAATGGTGAAATTGAGCAATGTTAGAAAAGTGTCTTCTTTGTTTGATATTAGATTGTTGGCAAAGAGTGGTTCTTTTTATGTTATCAATGTTTAAGATCATTTCCACCGTAGAGTTGATCTTTTTATGATCCAGTGATTATGTACGATGTAAGTAAACTCTTTGACCAATAAATTTTCAACAGGCCAAACTTGCTCCGACCCCCTTCCGTCACTTCCCTCTAACAGTTCAAGGATGTCTCAAAATAGGGGTCCTTTTACAGTTACATGACCTTTTTTCGTGAATCTTCTCACATAGGTATTGTTGTGGTTGTTGAGGATTAGATGGAGCAGAAGCCTTATGTGATCCATGGGAGGCCTGGGTGTGTTCAGAGGAGGATATAGGGTCAGGATAAGTGCCTTTAGTAGGAGTCTTCATCCAAACTTGGTCAGGCATATTGCTTAAAAATGAGGAGGAATTTCGTCTGGTCAAGAAGAAATACGATTGTGGTACGTCCCAAGTTTCCTCACCCAAAAAGTTCTTCGGCAATGTTTAGGCCTAATCTCGTACACGATCACAACTACAGAACAGAAAAGAGAAGAAGAGGGCATACATACTAGAGCTGTGCATCGGATCCGAAAGGTCCCCAAAATCCAATCCGAACTTGATTTCTTTAATCCGAATCCGAATCCGAATCCGAATCCGAGAGCTTCCATTCAATCCGAACGA
>CM021321.1:6491070-6519541 GCA_010645155.1 Tigriopus japonicus
TTATTGTTGATTTTATTCATTTCAAAATTTGAGCCTGCGGCAATAACATCGATTAACAGATAAACGGAAAAGCCAATTTGGATGTGTTTTAATAATTTTTGATATCCCTGAGAAATAGCTGATCAAAACTAATACCATAATTAGACAATATGACTAAAATAGTTCATAAATCTCCCATTGTTCTTGGGAACTGACAACTTAAGGGTTTATGCAGTCTTAAGTATGAACAATGATGAATAAGTCTGGCACCAGTTTAAGCACACGATATTGAAAGGTATGTCTTGATTTTTTTTTGTATAAAAAGCTTTTTGTTGAGCTTCAGAAATTTGCCTTAGGTTGGTACTTGGATTCTAATTCTGCTTTTTGCAGAGCCTTGAAAATTTTGGGTCTAAAAACTATACATATATGTATAACTATTAACAGCATCTGTTGTACTGTCCTCAAACTCATGTGAAACCCTCAAGTACATGTTCTATGTAATAAAATTTCGTTGTTTGGATTAATTCAACAGGAAATCATTAAGTAAAATTTGATCTCTAAAGGAAAAGCATTCACACCCTTAAGTGATGACAAGGACATCACATGAGGCAAGCAAGGCATGATTTCACTTGAGACATGACAAAATTGAAGAAATTTTCGTACTTGAAGATCATTTGGGTCAGAAAAAATCATGCACAATGGATATAAGAAATTGAAAAAAACGAACTTTTTTTTTTATAAAATTGACGATAACTGGCTTGAAAAAGTAGAAAAATCCCGTTTGTCGCCTTTATCCCTTGGAGGAAAATCCCGTTTATCCCAAGGGGGATAAGCGGGACACTTTTTTTGATTTTTGGATTATCCCCCCGACCAACCCTGACCTTAAGCATAGACCACGGAACTATTAAGAAATCCTTGCCTTAAGATAACTCCACATCCGCTTGGGAATGGGTAGTTGAAAATATCATGTAATTACGGATCAACCAAAACACCTACTACAATAGAAGTTTCTTAAAACGGTAAAAGAGCCCTTCGTAACGAGAAAAAAAGTTGTCGTGTAGTTTCCTATTTCTTTTCTATTGTGGATGATGAAAAGTCTTCATGAACATCCCATGAGATTTTTTCAACATCTACCCATTAAATTCAACTAGTGTTCCAATCTTAATTTTTTTTTTCGGAAAAATCTGTGGTCGTCAAATCCGGGTGCTTTTAATGACAAATGTGATACATTGCAAGTATTCCATTATGGCTAATACCCTTAAAAGTGTTTTTTTTTGGTTGGGTTTCGAATTTTTTATTACCGCTACAAGGAATGGGATTAAGAATGGGGTAAAGAAAGCTAAACATTCACGTTACTACATAAAACATAAAATCAACATTTATATAAAATCAACGAATTACTGTTGGCAGATCTGTACAACCCTTGAATAGTGGGTTGATCAGGAAAAGTATTTAAAAATTTGTCCAATTCTCATATCATATCAATATGATATGATCGTATTCCTTATCAATATTTTCAAAACACCATAACAAATTTAAAGTGTCCCAGCAATCGAATCAATACAAGACCCCCTTTTACTTTCCTGTATCAAAATGAACCAATTTGTCGTGCTACCTGATTTGAAACCCCCACGGCCAAACTCAACGTCAAAATTCATTCCCAACCAACGGGACAGACAAAAAAGTCGGAAAGGAACGAACGAACGAACCATAGGCGAGTGACGCAAAAATTGCTTTCTACAACAGGAACGATGATTGCCTTTCAAAGCAGGTATATCATCATCGTAACTTGCACGCTCTCCGACGTCTTGAGAGCCAAGAAGGCCAAAAAGATGGAGAGGAAGTGATTTCATACATGTGGCAAGGTTTGCTGGCCCAACCACCGAATATTATTAGGTCGGGTAAAGACCATCATACATGGACTGGAACGTAGACGACTGTCGCGATCCAGGAACGACACAGAGAGCGAGGAAGAGCGAGAGAGAGAGAAATTGGAACAAAGTACCACGGTTCAGGTGATAAAGGCCTCTCTCCCTGCCCACATACCAATGAAAGAGTTTATGCTGGCGTCAGTGGAACCATCAAGTAACCATCTGAGGCCTGCATGTGTCAGAGCGTGTGAGAGAATATGTGGATTAAACTGATATATGGACTACTACTGTCTCTATTTGACGTCCTCGTCATGGCAACGTGGTGCTCCTCCAACCTGGCTAAATATTCGTCAAAAGTGGGCATCAATTATTGCATCGTTGAGCCAGTGACTGACTGAACCTCGTTATTTGAGGGGTTCTGTGGTGAAAAAAAATCAACGATGTATCGATTTCTGTCGATTGCATGAGGGTCAAGATGTGATTAACGTATCAATATTCATAAGGTCAGCGCCAGATACATTTCAACCAAGAAGCAAGACTGAACTACTTGAAAGACTGAAGAGCTTACATAAAAATCAAAGGACGGCGTCAAAGGGTCTGAGAATTGAGGTGAAAACCCCTATTATTAAGCGGTCTAGCAATTGAACTTTCTACGTATCTCACCAATTCAAGGCAAGCCCAAACCGAGGGACATTCATAAAGTGAAACGTGTTTGGGTTTGGGTGTTCGACGAGCGTCTCACCGTCTTCAACAAAAAATCCCACTACGGTTCGCGTACATTCTCTGTGTGGTGTGTATGTGTGTGGAACGATTTATTAATATAGACTATATTGGTGTTTCTGTGCCCTGCATTGCAACCATTGGACGTGGAGGCCAGAAGGAGGGCTCAACATGATCGATAATCACATGAAACACTACTACAATAGGATTTATAATGCCAGGCCCAGTTTGGAAATTGCTCGCACAAGGCCAAGACGTTCATCCAGTGCTAGTCGTGCTTCGTCCAGGATAAGTGGCGGATCCATCGTGTCCAGTGGGAATCAAAAGCTGGGACGTTCCAATTCAAGTCTGGAACTTTCCAAGAAGATCGCTTTATATCCTTGTTCGGAGGCTCGATTTCGTCATGTCACGAAATCCAGCGATTATCGGATCAGATCCAAACATCACCCGTCGGAGAGAGCACCTCAGGCTTTGCTAAGCTCGGATGACGAGCGATTATCTTTTCTCGATCAAGGATATCGGGGAAACGTGCATTCAAGTCAAGAGCTTCAAAATCAGTTGTCGGACATGAAGGCCCCGATTCTGAGATCGAGTCTGGAGCAAATTCATGCCAATGACCGATCCAGCCGAAATATGTCGGACAAGATTGCCAATTTCTTGAGTGTGGTCCAGAAATGTGAACTGGAACTAGCAGATGAATACGAGATGAGACGACAACGAATTGAAGCCAGAAAACGGAAACCAGCCTTATCTCGATCTGTTTCGAACATTTCGCATTTAAGCACATCAAGAGATACCAGTCGGAAAGTGTCCATGCTTTCGCAACATAGTGGATCCATGTCCACTTTAATGAGTTCACAACACTCCCGCCAACCTGCCAAAAAACCCGAATCCACATCGAGACACAGTCAGGTGTCCAAAGTCTATGGACAAAATGGATCCACTCGGCCTTTTCCCCGACCTTCGACGGGAACAAGAGTCATGCCAAAACCTCGAAACATCCGACCTTCAACGGCAAACAGTGCGAGGATTGTCACTCCTGTTCCAACTGTTTCATCTCTAACGCTTCATAATAGGAAATCCATTCGGGATTATCCTTTGCCCGATACGACGAATGTGTCCTCAAGATTGAAACGGGACCGTAATTATCAACCACCTAGAAGAAAGGCTTTGACGAAAAAGGCTCCCTCGTCAAAGACCCGATTGACGGCAAAGCGTTCCTCCGTGGATTATGAAGATGATTTTGAGGATCCGGAAGTACGTGAAGAGTCGGAAGAGGAAGCCCGTGATGCCGATGACGATGACTTTGAAGACGAACACTTTGAGCTAGTAATGACCAGAAAATGGTTGGATGACCAACGGGTTCGTGGCCTAGCTAGACAAAAGGCCATGCTCCTGCAGAAACAACACGGTAGCTATGAGAAAGAATCGAGTAAAGATTCCGCATATGGATATTCAGGTGGCGAAAGCCGGCTTCAAACACCCGATAATTACGCCCAATCCTCGTTCATCCAGAGAAAGCAACGCCAAAAGTCGGCAAACCCCGTGATTCAGTTTAACGGTATCCCGCGAAATTCATCAATGGAAAAGGCCGATAAAAGCACCGTTTACGTCAACTTTGTGAACAAAGTGACGACCGACATTCTGCAACGAGGAATCTTCACTGAAAAGGGGTTGAAGGAAGTTTTAGAGAACCACATGAGGAGTCACGACGGCATCACCACCCAAGAAGCCCAAACTTTGCTTTCCAAGTTGAAAAAAGAATTTGGGATTCAGACTTCAAATACTTCTCGTTCATTGAGCTCTTCCATGAATGATGTCAACCTTCGTGACATTTTGTACGACAATCGCCAACCAAGGTCCCAATCTATTCACGCTAAGAGCTCTATTGAGCAGAGAAGAGACGACAGTGATCCGTTTCAGGACCTCTCCGATGTGGAACTCGTCAACATTTTGAAAGATATTAACTTGGACGACGAACAAGTCAATCATTTATTGCACCCAAATCCCAAGAGCTCTCTGAGCTCTTCAAGGCCGAACTCAGGACGTCAATTGAAACCCGCTCTGCCAATTCTGACCAATATGGACATATCTGACTTGAACATATCTTTCAATGCCAATCCTGACTCGTCTAGGGAAAAGAAGAGCCAACAAAAGGCCCTATTGATCAAATCCTTTGCCAAAAATCGACCCAATGAAGCGGCCACAAGGAAGAAATCCGCTCCAACCGCTCCCATGAAGGCCGTTCACCCCAATCAATATAGTGCGGGAAATCGGAGACCCTCTATTGCCAATCAACACCCTCGTAAACCCATTCGAGCCCCTCGAGCTTCGACTCGACAAGATTCGTCCAGCTCAAATCCCGACCAATCTCCAACCCACGCTCATCATAATCACCACTCATCCCGACCCAATTCCTCCCGACGACGTTCCACGAGATCTGGAACGAGAAATCCTCCCCCTTCCACTGACAATCAATTACCTGACACACCCCTCCATTCCTCAGAAACGCCTCGCTCCTCCTCGCTTTATCACCCTGAAACTGAAGAAGATGAAATCCTTCAACAGCCCATGAAAAACCAAGACGAGAACAGTGAAATCTCGGAAGATTGTGAAGCTGTTCCCGAGAACAATGACGATGATCTTTTGGACGACGACGGAAATATTGACGAGGAGCTTGACCACAGTTCAAGTTAGTTCTTCCTCTTTGATTGTGTCGTTATTAACTAATCCATGTGCAATCCCCGTATTTTTGAGAAATATATCCTTCTATCTATGAACGGACTATCGTTCATTGCGACAAGTTGATGAAAGATTTATGTACTATCGTCAAACAGTCTGAACACCTTTATTGATTGAGAGTTGCTCGACTTGTTTGCCTAACTTTGCAATGCTAAAGTATGGACTCTGAAAACCGCCCCTGATGAAACAAATTGGCTTCATAATCGTGCAGTTTTGTGCCAGTCAAGGCTTGTATCCTGGACGGTATTGTTACTTGTTAGCCCGTGCTCAACTTATTTGAGGCTTTTGAATTATTTATTCTTTGACAGGGCCTGTGCCATTCGTTATGGCTCTTTGTCTGATTGCAACTAAGGTACAAGAGTTGCTTTTTAACGCGTGTATTTGGGGTGTAAGCTTGTTCGTAAAAAAACGTTTAGAAATTGCGAACTGTCTGAAAAACAGTGAAGGACACAATAAATAGCTTTATTTTTTAATGTTTCCAAAATATGTCTCAGTGACGTCATCAGAATAGGTTTATAAATATAAGTATGTATCCATTCGTCTTATTGCTCAGCATTTGATTACTCTTCCTAGATATTGTGATGAATGAACAATGTGAATCACGAACAGGAAACTCTTTCTGAATCAATTCAAATTCGTCGATGGGCCTAGGCTCATTTGGCTGCAAATTTGCTGAAATCCATCGTTAATTTGATGGAAGGTGTGTGATCTTGTACTTTCCTCTGTTGGGCGTTTAAAGCTGCATTTGCGGCTTCGTGCTTGGCATTTTGAACACGAGCCTGATTGATTCGGATAGCAGTTTCCAATCTGGTTTTCAGCTCCACGTGTTGGGTGAAAATCGCCCGGATCTCTTGGGGAAACAACTTCCCCAATTGAGTTAGTTTATTCAAGGCGTTTTCGTGAAGCCTCAATCGAAGTTGGGTGGCGTCTTTGATGTCTCCATCAAGCAATAATTGACTGACTAGAATGGGTACATGCAGAGCCAAGAGCTGAGCTTTCTTGCCTTGGTCGGGCAAAGACATCATCAGACTCTCCACAATTCGCAAGCATTCCGTGGTGTGCAAAAAATCCTCATCCGTTTTAACAGCCCGAGCGGATTCGCTCATGAGATGTTCTAGGATCTTTGGCAACAGACTATGGATATATGGCAACGAGATCTGTTTCTTCGGATGACGGAAGATCGATTGAAGGGTCTGAACGCATTTCAATCGGACAATGGCATTGGAAGACTGGAACGCTTGTGAGAAGGCGTTTATGGCAGGATACTGGATATTCGGCGAACAAACCACGGAAGGATCACAATTCAAGATGAAAACAGCCACCGCTAAAAGCAGGCTAGTCTCGTCCATCTTTTGATCCTCGTTTGGAGCGGTTTTGGCTAAATCCACGAGGCTTAACAATGTGCTTTGGGATAGTTCAGCCCACTTTTTTCGACTCCGTTCATCTTGGGCGTAATTGGAAGAGGTCAAAGCGCGTAAACCTTGAAGCGACGAGGTTACTTGCGGATTAGAGGCCAACACAATTCCGTCATCAATGACCGCTTTGGAAGCAGCCTCTTTTAAGACTCCGGTGATGAGCCAATAAATCGAAGGCAAGACTTTCAAGGCTCCTTTCGGAGAGCAGAGTTTGGTCAAAGTGGAAAGAGCTTGAATCGCCAAAGCGATCAATTGGCATTGCTCTTCGTTCATAAGGCGACCTCGCAAACGCGATTTGGCTTGCATGGCCATGACGGAATTGATGTTGGCCGCTCTGGGAGACAAATCCGGATAATGTCGCACAAGGACACAGAGACCCACCTCAAGAGTGGCAAATACTACGGAGGACTCGGGGCTAATCTTGCCACTCTCACCACCTTCACCCAAGAGATCTAATTCAGGAAGATTATCGGGCTCTTGATTCACGGGTACCGACAACTCTTTCTGTTTCTTCTTTCTGTTTTGATCCAAGTGTTCCTTGGCGGCTTTTAGGACCAAGTGAATGACATGCATCACTTGAGTTTGGATGACAACATTGTCTCGAGTGAGAACGGTTCGATGAAGGGCATTGCAAAGTTCGACCAAGACTTTTGGATCTTGATAGAGTACATCCCGACGATTCTTGCCGTAATCCAGCAGAGCCTTTAACGCTTTGAGACAACTGGAAACCTCTTCTTTGCTTAAATCAGCCGATCGATTGTTGGACAAGGCCTCCATGCAGATGCCGAATAGTAAATAAAACCGATCTTTGTTGATATCGTCGGCATTTTTGTTGATGGCCGCATTAGCTGGACCAATTCCCAGATTGGCACTGCCTTGGACATCCAAATCCGATTTTTCCTTCTGAACATTTTCAAAGCCTTGCCCGTAAGTCAACCAAATAGCCGCAGCCTCCAAAATAGGCGGCCAAGTGGCTCGATAATGAGGTCGGGCTGACTCAATAGTATCATTCGTGTAGAATGCACCCCCATCGTGCGGAAGTTGGGATTTGAATTCAGAAGGAAGGGATAACAAGGCATAATCTTTCATGGCTGCCAACCAATGTTTCGATAAACTGGGTAGCTCTTCTTGAACCAAAGCTGCCAACCCTTCATTTTTACTTCCCGAGGACGTGGATTGATCATCGAATTCCGCGAAATCGTCATCGTCATCCGACGAGAATTTGCTCGAGGATGGATTTTCCGAGCTAAAGTTCAGGATCTCATTCTTCATGGACATGATGTAGACTTCCGCCCAACCTTTCAAAATGGACAGCTTTTCGAGAGTCAAGGCACTTTCGTTGAAGAACTGAGCTTGAGTGGACTTGGGTTTAATCTTGTCCAAGGAGGACACCAGCAATTGGTAAACACGCCTGAGGTCACTCAGATCTCTGGCCACGCCCGATCCAATCCAGGAGGAACAGACATTACAAGCCGCTGCAGTCACGTGACTGGGCGTTTCCGGAGTGAATGCCGGACGAAGGGCAGCTCCAACTTGGGCTTGATATTGTTCGAGAATAACGTGTCCGGGGAATTCGGGTTCAGGCGTATCTCCAAATTTCTCAATAATGACCTGTAAGGAGACTCGATAAGGGTAATTTAAAATTTGGTGGTTTTACTAGATCAATCTTTACCTGCATCGTTCGCAGACCTTCCAAACGTAATGGATCGGAATCGCTTGTGGCGGCCATGAAGGCCACTCGAACTAATTCGGAGAGGTGAAGCACCAAGTAATCGCCCTTGGCTTGGGTCATTTGCATTTCTTTTGCCAGACACAAGTCAAAGTGGGCTCGATTGCCCTGACAGCAATCTAAAAAGAAATTGTAATAACGGCATTATTTGGAAAGGCAAGTTACTGCTTGGGAATGAACAATCAAATTTGTAAAAAGGTCCGCTCGATACTACAATTATTCTTGATTTGAGAATACTTTTGCCAAAATTAAGAGATAGTTGAAGACGTTCCTTGGAGATGTCCTTGGTTGTTAGAACGACTCTCGATTTAAGAATAATGAAGCTAAGGTCGGAAAATATTCGTACACACAGTTTTGAATGTTCTGTACACAAAAAATAGCTTCCAAGTCGAACTGTTCTCGTCGTTGAAGTAGAGGCAAAAATAAAAATCTGAAAAAATGCTCGGACTGTTGCAAATCGTTTGAGGAAGAATAAGAAACGATGGTTCTTTTAAACATTGTCTTTGGGATTTCAAAAGTTTGCTTTTTGAACGACTTCAAAAAATAGCTTTTACTCGTATTCTTTTACAAATTATTGATCTAACGCAAATAATGATTTGTAATGTGCCAAAAAAAATTTCACTCAGTGCTGCATGGAGTAATTGACTTCAATTTGTTACTTCCAAACAAACTTTCGTCAGAACCAAAACAAAAATAAAAGACAAAAGAAACACAATATTGTAGCAAAAAACAAGTCCTAAGCTTCTTGTTTCTGCCTTTTGGTCATTAGCATATTTTGCCCATCAAAGAGGTTAGCTTCCTCATATTCACCTTCAATAATTCGTCGCAAGCATTCCGCCGCAAAAACACGTGTCGGCCATCGAGGTTGGAGAGCTTCTCTCGATTCTTCACCAATCTTGAAGTCCTCGTCATCATCTCCATCATCATTGTCGTCATTTTCATCATCCACTACAACGGGATGGTTTGTCCCTGAATCATCTGTTCGAATTGTCAAGACCTAAAAAAAAAAAAAATTCCATCATCTTATTTTCTTTATCAAAGAACGAAAACCAGACCCAAACTGGCTCCAATTTAAGCTTGCTTAGTTTTGGGTTTTGGGGTCTCCGAAGAAAATGAGCTACTCTTCCGTGTTGATTGTCAATTAAAGCTACACATTCTTTGCACATTAAGCTGTCACTTCAGAGAAAAAGAGGAACAGAAGAGCTCTTTCGTCGAGAAAGTATCGAATTTTCTCCCTCGTTCCCCCTTCAAGCAACGACTTTCGTGGATCGAGAAGAACACTGTTGAGCAAACTCATCGTACCTCTCTGAGAAGGCTGAGCCACGAAGTCAAGTTTTCAGAGGCCATTGATTGCATAATGAACAGAAGGGTGTCGTGAATGTTGGAGAGAAGCAACGGGTCCAACTCGTGGTCCAGAATTGAAAACAAGATCCCTGGTAGACCTGTAATGGACCGAAGGAAACACATATTAAAAAAAGGGGGGATGATCGATAAAAGTGGAAACATGGCTCCCAAGGAATCAAAAAGGGGCCATGAATTATTTATTCATGATTCGAGGTGTTATTCAAATGAAGGGAACCGTTTGAAATTGGTACCTGAGTCCGTGAAATGAAGTGAATCCAAGTTGTGAGTCTCTTTGAGACTCTCCTGGTTGATCAAAGTCATGGCTTGTTCACAAACTTCTTTGGCCTCGCGTTGAGCGAACTGCCGCAAACAGCTCACGGCACTTTGACGAAGAATGAGGTGGGAGGATCGCAAGTATTTGACGAGAATGGGCACCAGTACGGCTAGATCCACGGGTGCGGGTCCTTGACGGGATGGACCCGGGGGTTGGGCGAACATGTGGAGTTGCTGAAGGCATTGGATGGCTTCAGCTTGAACCACGGGATGGGGATGGTTTTGGAGCATGGCGACAGCGCATAAGAATGAGGATCGAGCTGGAATGAGATGAACCATATTTGCTCAGGAATACTTGGGTGGGGTTTAATTCGTGTTATTGATATTTATTAATGTTCGTTTACTTTTTAATTTCTGGTTAGCACTTATGTTTGAGTAGAGGGCGTAAAATGGAGTGTCAGTTAAAAATTATGTGAGTTTGTCTTGTGAGTTACGTCATATACACTCATTTCATTCAAAATTTGTCTGTAATTATTATTGCATTGAATTTGTACTGCATCAATTTCATTTTAAATTCACCTCTGTCAGAATGAGTACATTTTACCAAATCATATCAAAATGAACCGTTGAATAATTTCATTTCAAAGTTCGAACATAAAACTAAAATGCTCGCAAAAATGGATTGCTCACGTCACTCAGAACTTTAATTATATTTGGTGTTTTAAGCAATAGTCTGTTGTAATATTTTCAATGAATCTAAAGTTTGCATTATTTCAAGTGAACCAAAAACTGAGATCAGGCTTTTCCATCATGGAAGGGACTTATCGTTAGTCTCTATAAATCAGAGTGCCAGTGAGGGATCTCTTGATTATTATTTTGCGTGATTTATTACGAGCGACCATTCTGGTCTTGCCATTGGCCATGGTTGCTTGGTTCCCCAGTCGACTTTCTCTTAATCGTCTCAACACAATGACGAATTGGAGCCAAGTTCTTCCCTGTTTTTTTTTAACGTCGTCTAATATTTTCCGTTGGAGGTTTTCGTTTAAGATTGCCAACGTCATTGAACGTTGAGCACAAACTCTCTTTCTCTCTCACGATTGAATGAACAGCACGTGGATAAATGCATGTTCCCGCTTACCGATGGCAATTTCGTTGGAATTGCTTTGCAATTCTGGACCCACTGTGGTGATGAGAGCCGAGAGAACCCTGCCAAGGCAACTCATAACTTCTAAGGAAGTGAGTTGGACACTAAGTAGCAGTTTCAGGATGGTAGACAGCGTTGGTTCCACAAATCCACGGAACATGGGACCACCTGAGTCGGCAATTAGCGCCTGGAACAGAGCCAAAAACACGATTTTAACCACGAAAAGAGGAATCTCAATGCTCAATTTACCAAAGCATGCAAGGCCCAAACTTGGACTTGAGGCGAGGCTTGGTCTTGAGCCAAGGCCAAGAGGATCGATACCGATGTATGGAGATGTTGGGAGGATCCCATTCCACCCACATATCGATGAAGACAACCCAAAGCGAGGGAATGGCCAGTTCTGGAGGTGACATCCCTGGCCGATTTTAGACAATCAAACGAGCTTTGGGCCATTTCGGCCACAAACTTGGGATCGGCCACTACTTGGGCCATTCGGCCTAAGGCCTCACCTGCTGCGCATCTTAACATAGGATTGGTCGAGGTTAAGGCACCTAAGAATGGGAAGAAGAAAGGCGTGATTGAATTATGAGAATGTTTTCCATGTGTTGTAAGAACGCAATTTGCTTGTAGTAGGGTGAATATTAATTATGTTCGTGCTAAGGTCAAATAATGCAAGTGTGAGAGCTTGTGGCACACTTGCGATACTTTTGTTTTTGATCATGGATCCTTGTTACGAGGATTTTCGTAACGAGGAAAAACATTTGTTCCACTTTTCTACTGTCTCATATCGTTCTTCTGAACGAACGTGCTAATCGAAGTGATCGATTAGTCGTTACAATCAAGATTTGCCTTATGCTGAATTTGATTTCGTCTTTGAATTGCTGTGAAAGAGACATTCAAACTGACTTGAGCTTGGATTCTTGTTCGAGAATTTCAAAACTTTCTTTGGTTCATGAAGGTGTCAGTTTGAAACTTTGATAGAAGTCACACAAACAAGGTGCAGTGTCCTCGATTTTCCATGGGTCAAAATGAGTTGACAATCAAGCTTAGAAGTTCAATCGGTCCTTTGGGCCAAGCCATGAACAAAAGAAAAAGTGTGTTTTGACACTCTTTTCATCTTGCCCGATCTTTCAAGGTGGCTAGAATGTTACAAATATGAGACCGTTAAGACAAAATAAGTTTCAATGTGGCATATTTTTGGAATAAAATAATGAGTTATTTTGAATACTATTTAATGACGTTAACAGGCCTGACGCCAATATATCATTTCACTTCACAGTATCAAAGCATGACTCATTCTAAAACCCAACGGGCTAAAAAGATCTTGAAGTGATTTAAAGTTCATTTACAGGGTTGTTTTAATTTAGAGTCCCCAAAATTTTGATGACAAATTGCGACAAAAGGAGAGGATATAGTTAACTTAAGGTCAAAACGACCTCAAAAATTCAAGTGTATACCCAACTCTTTGTATTTGTCGTCTAATGAATTTTGGCAATATTAGTCCTTCTAATTGGCGCTCTAAGTAAGGATGTTTATTGATAACAGAGCGTGCGTACCTTGAGCGAGGGAGCCGTTCTTGAATACAAAATCTTAGTTTTATGAGAGGTCAATGTATTCCATTAATACTTTGCCTGAGTATACCTAAAACCGTTTTCTTCAAATGGTATTATTATAATGTAATCACAAATAATATGTGCCACGAATGATTTTTGATTTGGTAGGGGACTCTAATTCGTTACAACCCTGTATGCATCAGCGCTTTCATGAGCTATGTTTTTTATGGTCAATAGTATTAGAAACAACGACAAGATGGCAGTATTTATCCTCCACCGCCCAGTTCCAAGACTTCACACGAAAGACAATGCTCACTTTATCTAACATTATGCAAACTTTCAAAAGCCATTGGCTTATTCACTAAACAAAATTAAATACTAAGAACAAACATAGTATATAGACATAGCAAAGGAAAAAAAAACATTTCAAGTTTTCCTTCATGTTCAACGCGAGAGCTTTTTACTTAGGTCAAAAGAGAAACAACGTTTCCATTGAGGCGATTCGAACCGAGGCGAACACTCTTAGGTCTTATGTCTATTCAGGGACCCCTTATACTATTATATAGGTTATCCTTGATCTATTGTAAGCAACTGGAGTTAGATATGTACTTTTAAATGAAGAAAACCTAAAAAACAAGGCTTCGATCGGTTCCACCCAATTTCATGTCTCTTTTCATGATTAGATAAGAGTCCAACAACGTTTGTTCATTTACTTTGAACATCTTGGCCCACGAACGTTGAGCAATTTTAACAATGAGAAATATATCTTATGAATGGTTTAACACCAGGGCTCCTGGTCTCAAGATAAGTTCAATGTTGAACTTGTTGTATAGTTGATCGAAATAGTAAAAATCTCGCACAAACACGAATAGAGTCAAAAAATTTCTCCAGTTCTAAGGGATTGACAAACTTGGTTCTGATCAGAAATCTGGCCAAGAAAAGCCAGAAAAAAATGCTCTTTCAAGAGAGAGGCTTTCTTTCAGAGTCGATAATATTACTTGAGTATCATAGGTCACAAGCTTTTAACTAATATTTAGACGTTTTAATGAACCAACGAAGATCGTGGCGTCTCTGGCGCCATCTGTATTTGAATATCTAAGCTCCATTTTCTCCATCCCCCCGCGATGGGCGGACCTCCTTGGAGCACAAAAGCATTCGTGTGCTCCCAAGCGATCACCACCACCACCACCACCACCACATCCATATCCACTTCCACCATCGTCTTCAGCCATGGCGACGCCTCCTCCTTCAATGGGTAGCGTTCCCAATGCTCCTCTAGTACACCGAAAACGTAAGTTCGTTCGTTCGTTTGTTCGTACGCACGGCGACGACGACGTCGTTAACAACATATTGATCGCTCGTTCCCTGGCTCCTTGGGTCCCACGACATTCGGGGGCATTTCGGGTCGATCCCCCTTGCTGAGGATGATTACAGTACCTCTCACAGAAGAACCGCCTCCTCAGGCCTCAGCGTCCTAGTTTGAACGGGAGTCAGCGGCGCTCCCGACCGTTCGAAGTCACGAGCCACGCTCCTTCCCTTCGCATCCATCGTTAAGAGGAAAATATATAATGTCAGAGCTCAGTCAAAACTGACTCATCTAACAGTCGAGGAAGTGGTACTTTTCGTCGTTCCCATCTACCGTTCGATTTTTACGATTCCTTCATTAGTTGTTCAGACTCGGTTCCCCCTGCTTCGCATTCTCCTTAACCCTACGTATTTCCATTCACCATCCTCTTCTTGTTCCTCGGCTATTTCGTGAGAGTGAACAATGAGTCGACTTTTGGGCCATTTACAGATTCAGGGAAGAATGTCGTCTTCTTGCTCATTTTGTAGACTTCACCCACACATTGTTCTCTCCCCTCCAAGCTTTGTGTTCGGGAAAAAAGTTGAAATGCTTCTTCATTCCGAGTGCTGTGCATCGGCTTTCGCTTTGTCTTCTCAAAAAACCTGTCACTCAAGGCCATTTTTCCTTGGGAGTCTGACAAGATAAATCTGCCTAATTTGGCACATCTTCAAGAATCCCTGCTTTTGTTAAAGAAAATCGCTCCAATTTCACCCCCCAAAGTGCGAGAACATCCCGAAGATCTGTTTATTTTCGCTCCACGTGATCATTACAAAATGTTTTAATTAGACGCCCCCGATTGCTTTCATTTACCTACCGAAAAACGGAATGTTAGCATACTTGCACTTCCAACACATCTGTCTCTCCATTGCTTTTGATCTGTATAAGCAATCATCAATCATCCTCAATCTCTCCTCAACTGAAGCTGAAGGACAGCCCTATTCTGAAACATCTGCCCTCCACTTCCACAAATTCTGGGTCCTGCTTGTCCAGAAAAATCTCATTCAACCAAGCTTAGCAATCTGGAGCTAGCTAGCTCTTCGACTGTTTCTCTCCTCTCTCATTTTTAAGCATTGTTATTAATTCTGAAGAGGTCTAAAAAGTTAGAAGCTCAACTGGGATTGCTTGAAACCATCGAAAATATTCTATTGGACCTCACACTCTCACTATTTTCAGCATCATTCTCGAATGGTTCAAACTCGTTTCGCAGATTCCCAAGGGATAATCAACCAATGTAGTTTCCCTCCATCGAGTTCTCTTCCCTGGTTCCAACGTTTAATGCTAGGAACCCAGGATTGGACCGACGTCGTCAGAAGAGCCATGATTATGATCGTGCTGCCGGCATCACCATAAACTTGCATGTTGTCCCCACGATTCAAGTCGTATCAGATCAGAGGAGCTGGCCTACACATGTCGTACACTCCTTACCCGGCAGCACGAAGTCGGGTATATATGCTATAGAGTGAATGCCAAGGCAGCTTCGTTGGTTCTTTGGTGGCTCGTCTCCCGCCTCCCGCCCCAAAACAACACTCACTCCATTCATCCAAAGGAGTCGAGGGAACAACGGGAACAACCAACTGTCGATAATATCGCACACGCAAACCACTGCCTCAGCTACACAATGAAGGCGAGAGAGACCAAAAACTCGGAGTCACATGCATGCAACTCCAAAGTGAACCAAGGGCGGGGAAAGAGGAGAGGAGAGGAGGGAACAGTCTGTACTTAGAACAACGTCGAAGTAGTAGTAAGTAGTACATAGAGTCTACCGAAGACGAGGGGGAACAGAGTCCTTTGTTGAAGTTGTCGTCGAGCATGTTGGTCGACGTCGTCGTTTGGTCTTTGCACACTTTCCTAAACTCAATATTTCTTCAAACCTACGAACACGGAAAGTTTCCCTATTTCCCTTTCCAAAGGGGTCCAATGGTTGTTGGACTTTGGAGGCTTTTTGAGCTCCAAGGATTAGCGATATCCCCTCTTCCGAATGCGGATTGAATTTCCCTGTCTTTCCTTTCAGTGTTTCGCCAAGTTCAATATCTCATCATCTCATGCAAATCATCCGAAATGATGAGCCCACCACGCCATTTCCATTTCTCTTTGTACCATGGTGTACTGCGTGAGTGTAGAACTACTAATATGCACCATAAAACTACTCATCTCGCTCCCGAGTGGGGATGGCCATTTCCATTCTCTCTCTCACTTTCATCTCTTTTTGCTCCAATCTCAGTCGAACATGGCGTCGACCCAGAATGTTCCAAGGGAACCAACTGTTCTAAAAAGCTCCGAGATCCATTTGCTTCGAGATGCGAGGGAAAGCGAAAAGAGGAGAGGAGACTGTCCCTTCTACAGAAGTTCTCCGAGCATAGGATATACGTAGTCATCTATCTGTCCTCGGCAGTTAGAGCGGCTATCTTCTACCAAAATCTGGGATTTCGATTACGAGTCTAGGGTTGGTGGTTGTCCTGACTCGAATAAGAGAGAGAAAGAGCCTCTCTCACACTCCCTTTCTGGCCGAAATAACGGTTCTCGTTGAAAAATAAAATGGACCTTCCAAGTATTATGAGCTTGGACGTGACAAAAGTCGTAAAATTCCCTGTTCCAAGCGTTCGCCATGGAAAACGGTGGAAGCAATAAAGAGCGACGAACAAGAAATTCCCAAGAGGGTATTTCGCACTAAACGACAATAGCTGTTGGGATAACTTCACTGACAAGAACACGAGCAACGAAGAAAGAGAGAGAGACTTCTGGCAACAAGCAACCTGTCTCATTTCTAATGGGGAAAGGCAAAGAGTTCTTCACGTACAAAACTCTTGGGGATCCAGGTGTTGACACGTGACAACTCAAATCAATAGGCCTCAAACTTGTCCATCGATAACAGACACACGTCCATGAATAAGGAGGCCCGAAAAAACATGGCAAACTCCAATTATCAGGTGCTAACAATAGGAGATCCAATAATGGTTTGGCTAGCTTTTATACTGTAACCCATATGAGACTCGAAGGTTTAAAAACTATTCCTAGAAGCTAGCTAGAACCCATTGGAACAAAAACATTCAACGAGAAGGAAAAAGATTTCCCAGGAAATTTTCGTCTTTACATCCAAGAAAGCCTTGGTTCGTCTCTCGTTTCTTCGCTCTCATCTTTCGCCTCCTGAGGAAGCCGATGATGCTCTAGGGACTTTCATGGAACAAGGTGGAGCGAACCGACTTTCCGTAGAGGGCTACATCACTCTACCCATCCTAACGCTGTTCAGCACGTAACAAGGAGGGGAAGAAGACCAGAACTAAGTCTAAATGCCACGAGGGAGAGATGGTTGGTCGAATGGTGGAGAAGGACCTCTCCTATTGAGTTTGGAAGGATTCTCTTCTTCTTTCCATTTCCCTCCTCTCTCTCTCTCCTTCTTTTCCCTTCTTTTCTTCCGCTCAGTGTGTGCACAGCAAGGAGTGCTTGAACCACTTTTCCGAGTGGAAACTGGGAACCCCAAGCTCGAAGACTTGGAGATGAATTGGTGAGAAGGAAGGAGAGGAGTAAGAAAAACATTTCTAGATTCTGACATCCTTAAGAGACAGCATGGCAGTCAGCCAGCCAGCCTTTTCCAACTAGCTCGCCAGAAAGGGGAAAGACCGAGAAGGCTCCTTCCACTTTGATGATAACAGCAACAACAACGACAACATCGGAAGACGAAGAGGTAGAGGAAGAAAGAAAGATCCTGGCAGGAAATAGATTGGAGAGAAAACGGTAGAAAATAGGCAACAAACAAGGGAATAATCACGAGTTTTCGGTTTTCAGTCTAGAAAATGAGACCAAAAGGAGAATATTTGCAGCACAAATGCAGCTAAAAGATGTAGGGACGAACGTTGTTGACACACAATTTTGGTTCGATGATCCTTGATGTGATTAAGTGGTGCATTGCTTGAGGCAATATGCTCTACTTAGATGGAAAGTGCATCTCGAAAAAGCAGATAGAAAGCAAGACAACGTTGTTTGCTAACAGAATCCCATCATGGAACCTGTGAGAAGAAATGGAACTCCTATTCTTTTTCCATTCCAACTTCGGAAGGAAGATCATGTCTAGAATATTAAAGTAGTTCATCGGGGAATAAAGACCATCGCATGAGAGAAAGAATCAATGTGAAAGGAAACGGACAGGAACACACTTCTCCATTTCAGGAGAGGTATAAAAATGCATCCCAGGAAGATGCAAAGCTATTATCTTGTCACTTCCAACGGGTAAAAATTCCTCTTCTCACAAGTATGAACATGACAAATGGAAACAAGTCCACGAGGGGCATCCTGTCCGGAAAAATACGCATTAAATCATAACCCAGGTAGAAATTAAATCAAGTTTTCCCCCTGGGCCTACAGAACATGAAGTTCAAGCAACAAGGGACTCGCTGAGTTCCCAGTTCTCTGTTTCACGAAATGGCAGAATCTGGATGCCAAATATTCTATCCAGAGATGGAACAAGGAAGCGCAGTGGCCTCCCTCAAGAACATATCAGTGGAACGAACGAACACTGGCCAGAGATTCAATTGCTGTGGAGGAGATGGAAGCTGGTCCAAGATGCGACGGTGGGTGAGAGAGCCGCAAAGGGAGAAGAACAGAGGCAAATTTAATTATTAATGCTTGGGGCTGGTACGAACACGGATTTACAAGTAGGATCTGACGGCCAACCTCGTACCAAATTGAATTATAGCCGGATGTGAGTGAAACAGACAAGATTAAGCGAAGGAACCACTCTCATCTCTCGTAAATCAGTTCCAATGGAGGTTTTAATAACTCGAAAAGGGCGATTTTGAAGGATTGAACGATGTTGCGGCTTTTCACAGACAGCATTTTCTAAAGGAAGACCGTGTTCGTGTAGATTAGGTGACGGTTGATGGTTGAAGCATGGGAATTTTGGTGTTTTACTGTACTTTTATAAGGTGTCAGGCAAAATGACTTTTTTAAATTTAACCTTATGACATTTTGGGCATTTAAGTTCTTAATGACTCTCAACCAAATCGTTCAAAATCATCAAAGATGTAGCGTTTAAAAACGGGCAAGAAGCACTGAATTTCTGGAGCGGGAGGCTAACCAAATTAGTTCAATGGAATGCCGGAGTGAAAAGTTACGGTTTCTTAAACTGATTTACTGAAGAGAGCATAGAATTAATGAGCTTGCCCTTTTGTGGTAAAACAATTACCACAAATGGGTTACTTCAATCATTCGCGGTAGGATTTGCACTGAACTTTGAGTGAGCATAACTTTCGACTCCGACGTTCGATTGAGCTGAAAATTGAAATACGTATTCTTGTCAACATAGGCAAGGTCTCATTTGTTAGAAGAACGTAGTTAAAATGTTCCTATTGGAAATCATGATTCCTCTCGTTAGCCTCCCAGTCCAGAGAAATTCAGTGGTTCTTGGGACGGTTTTTTTCTCAGGAGGTACAAATTATCCGTTAGTTCACGTGAATTATGCTTTGGAATTTGATATATTTGTCTAGAATCCAGATCCTAAGAACAATAAAAAATATGTTCTAGACTGGGGTTGAACAAGGGATAGAGTTTTGAATAGAGGCGTAATATCTCCTTGCACCAAACAAATTCCCCCCGCATGTTTTAGCAGACTGTAAGTTTCAAAATAAATAAAGTTCGCTATATTCATTCGTTACAGAAACCATGAAGGAAATCCTTTTAAAATCAAGACTTGCCAACAATGACATGTACTCACATTCTAATAGAAGAAAAGAAAATTGTCGAAATGGGGTTTTATCATCTGATCTAGCCCATTTTCATTTTTTCCGAACACTTATCAATCGCAAAAGTACTTTCAATTAGTGTAGTCTACTATTATGCTTAGAAAGTAAGCATTTAGAGAGCACCTCCATTGTGCAGAGAAACAGGGCTAACTTGCTAACGTTATATTCCAAGATTGTTCGTATATAACACCTCCGCTTTTTGATAAACAAAATATAATCGACATTTGGTGTTAATGATAGATTGTAAAGCTCATTTTTAAGTTCCAAGAGATAAGATATTAAAGACCACGATCACTTTTGATACCTGAAATGAAACGAACCTCGATTGATATCTTTGATTCAATAAGGCATGCAATCCGTTACAAAGCGAGAGGAATCATGATTTCCAGTAGGAACATTTTAATTACGTTCATTTGCGAATGATACCTTGCCTATGTTGACAAGAATCTAATATTTCTGCCTTCCACATCAGAAAATTGGAGGTATTGTGGTTAAGGTTAATCATAGTACACATTTTTTTTAAAATCAGTACTGCTACTCAAAAATGTTGAAATTGGAGTTCAATATGAAAGAAACTTCTGAACTTCCCTTCTATTCACTCTCTTCAATCTTTTCTTTAAAAAATAACATTCCAAACAAATATCAAACTGCCATTCAAAGAACCGTTCATAAATTTCATTCACAAGGGCAAATCCAAATCCAAGGGAATCGAGTCCTCCTCTCTTCTTCATCGGGCTCCTTCATTGTTCAATTTGTTACCCATTACAGTAACATTACATTAACAGTAACTCGTTGGTAGATCAAATATCATAAAAATGGTAATTTTGTAAACCATATTAAGAATATGGTTTACAAATAAAATAAAATGAAAATAAGCCATAAAAATGTGCCCAACCAAAATGCAGCCGACGTAAACACCATTTATATATTGTAATATAAAAATGTGTCCAATGAGATATGTTCTCGCAATAAACATTTTTATTTCAAAGGTTTCTTTTTAGATTTTTGTTTTTCATGATTCTCACACGAAAACACAATGTGTCCAGAAATTGATGGTTATTAAAAATAGATTTTTAATAACTAAAAATAGAGTTAAAAGAATATGCGTCCCTCTCTTTCACTCCGTTGCCAACAAGTTGTTGGATTTTTTAAATTTCTGATATCAAGTTTTTAAAAACTTATTTGATTAGTATTGTGGGTCTTTAAATTTGATCTTGCTTGCTCAACGTTGGGCACACATGGCTCAAAATTGGCTTTTAAATATTTCTTCAGGGTTTTAAAATCAAAAGTTTTCAATCAAATAAGTACTTTCAGAGTACTTTGTGGCTTTAAAATCAAGCGAAAGTTTTCAATCAAATGAGTACTTTCAGAGTACTTTGTGGCTTTAAAATCATGCAATTCATACCATGTTTTGGTCTCATTAGCTGGACACCCTGATGTTCGCGTTTCTTTTTCAAAAAAAAGCAAATAATTCATCACCGTTGTTTCTTTTATACTTTTGCAAATAACGACAATTTTCTTAAGACATAAACCAGGTGCACCGTTGAACACAATCATAAACCATTGAAATAACAAAATGGGAAAGCGCAGCTTTTTATTGCAATTAAAAATTATAAAAGGCAGTCGGTATTTCTCGCAAAACAAATAATTACTTAAAGAATAATCTCATTGTTGTCAAAACTTAAGTGTTATTCTTGTTGATTGCCGTTTACGACCTGATTTTGACTTTTTTTCATTTTTTACAGAATCATGAGTTTAATATGGTTTCTAAAACTGTACATTCTCTCGCAAATACCAGTACTTTTTTAATTTTCCTCTCAACATAGGCAAAATGAGTTGCTTGGGTTATTCTGAAAAAAGTATCTTCTGATCACATCTTAATGGAATTAATGGGGATCTTTTCGAGGTCCTCTGTCCACCCAGTCTTGGAGCAAATCGCCTCAACTTTTTCATCACAATCCCCAAGCTCAATGAGGTCAGTAGCTTCTGACAAGTCAACTCTTTGGCCCAAGCCCAAGATTCGAGATACCATTCCCAAAGAGCCAGGTTTGGTTCGATTTATAAATACCCGGGGACAATCTCTCCCAACTTTGGCAAAGAGTCCATTGAAAGGAGCGACTGCCAGTGATGTTCCAAAAATCAGTAATAAATCGCATTGCCGTAAATCCTCGTTGCACAAGTCAAAAAATCTCGAAGGCATGGCTTCGCCAAACAAAACGACATCCGGTCTAACCACGCCTCCACAATCGCATTTAGGAACGCCGTCATTACGCTCTGGATGAAAGATCTCACTTTGAAGCCAAGGAAGCGAGAAAGTTTTCCGACAAACGGTGCAATGACACCTATGAAAGGTTCCGTGAGCCTCGACGACCTTTTCTTCCGGCAAACCTCCCGCAAATTCAAGGCCATCTATGTTTTGCGTGTACACACGTCGAAGGTATCCTTTCTTATGAAGCAAGGCAAAGAACCGATGGGTTGGTGTAGGAACGAGCTCATTGGGAAAAATCTCCCGAACTAGAGCGTAAAAGGGCTTGGGATCTCGTCGAAAGTAGCTTCCCTCGAAAATTGCCTCCGGATAGGGGAGATTGTACTTCTTGAGTTTGAAATAAAGGCCCATAGATGGAGATCGAAAATCTGGGACACCTGCTGAAGTGGATATTCCAGCCCCACACATGACGACCACATTCTTGAATTCACCAGCTTTTAATTTTTGGCACACTCCGTCCAAATTTATCGTGCTAGATTGACTGCCTCCCATTGTTTTACGAGCACTTGAACATTAATCAAGTTTTTGAGGGTGTTCTTCAAAATTTGTTTCCAGGAATTAAAGTATGGTATGAAAACTAAATAAAAAACACTAAATCGATCTTACTTAAGACACCAGATATGTTTTATCTAATTCAATGGCACTGAGTCAGTTTTTCCGACAAATTCACCACTGTACTTTGGAGCAATAATATTGTTCTACAAGGAACAGAGCATATGTGTAATTTGTCGTGGATGTTGTCCCACATTCCAGTTCACACGCCCACCTAATCAGTTCACTGATATGCAAAATACAGCTAAATCTGACTTAGATTTATATGTCAAAACGGAAAAAGCATGTGGTCATGAGAAAAGAAAACTTGTAAATACGACACTAGATGGAGGCAAAAAACGGGCAAAGTCTCTTAATTTTAGTAAAGACTCTAGATTTTAGAGTTATCCTCACATTCGACTTGTTTCCAAAATTGCGCTTTTGATCTTGGAATTGCTTACTCTTCATGTTTCAAGTCTTTTTGAATAAGCTATGATGTTACTGTCGTCTCGAATCAAAACGTCATGCCAAGTAATTGTGAATCAAGGCTAAAGATTTCGCCGAAACACCATCTTGTTCTAACATAGGATGTCGCTGATTGCCACTTTTTCTCTTAGATTGAGGCTCAACTTAACTTCCCAAAGGATACTCGCTTTGAAAACAGCTTAGCTCTGACAGGGAGTTGTTCATTTTGAGAAAAAGAAAGGGCACCCAAGGCAAAGTGGTGATATGAAAGCCATCTACGTGACAGATATGAAGGGTTTCTTAAAATTGGTCTATTGAAAAGGGTCCTACCTATAATTAGGGTAACCGCCGCTTTCTTCACGTCCTCTTGAGCCAATTTGGTCTTGGCCTCTACCAATCCTTTAAGACTGCTTAAGACGGCAGTAAATATATTCATTTGAATGGCTTCGGCGATGGGAGCATTCTTGGCGCTCTTGCTCGATTGTTGCTTAATATGTTCACTAAAATGATCTAACATTTGCAATCGGTGCTTTTGAGCCACTCTTGGAAATACCAATCCGAACACAATGATTGATTGATCCACCACGGACACCCCTAAGGGTAATGGACCCGGAACATTCAGCTTATCTATAAATTGAAGCAAATAGCTTAGAGTCTGTTACCACTGGTGCAGGGTCATTTTAGTGCGGATAAATTTAGTGTGTCTACAATTTAAGGCGGGTTTTGGTCAAAAATTGATAGCCTCTACATTTTAGAGCGTTTTTTTATAGTGCGTTGACAGTTTAGTGCTTATAATCTTGAGTGCTAAAAATAGAGATTAGTGTTTCGACAATTTAGTGCAAGTCATGGCAAGCTTCACCACTACAACAAAAGGAAAAAGGAAGTTGTGCCTTGAAGGCTATTTCTTTGTTCTGGAGACGGCAAATGCCAGTAAGACCAAAGAGTACTACCGGTGCGAGCAGTACAAGGTTTGCCCTGCCCGTGTGCACCACATCATTGAGGAGAATGCAGTTTCTAAGATTGTAAACATTTTTTTTTTTCATAAAAATACTGTCATGACTTTTGAAAAACACTTAATCAAACCCTACTTTCAGGGGAGAAAAATTTAGACAGCGGCCAGAGTACACAGCCATTGACAAAAAAATTGAACAGCTAGTCGGAGCCTTCGACCAAAACAACCTAGACAATATTTCATATAACGTGGATGCCTAAATAAATTTTCTTTCATAAACTCTGTATTTTCCAAATAAATTTCAGCACTAAACTTTCTGCACTAAAGTTTCTTTCAACTGCCACTAAAATGATAAGCACTAAATTGGAACATGCTCTAAAATGTAGTCGCACTAAGAAAAAATCGCACTGAAAAAAAAATAGCCACTAATCTTGTCTGCACTGAAGTGTCGTGACACCGTTACCACCACCAATGGTAGAGTATTGGGTAAAGTTACCTTTTCCTAAAGGTCTGAAGAGGCTGCATAAATCATGTTCCAAAGCTCCTGACCCTGAAGCACTATTAGCTAAGAGCTGTTCTTCAATGATGATCTCTTCGGCGTCTTGAAATCGTGTTCCAAGAATGACCGAATCCTCCGTGTGACAAAACGATCTCAATAGGGAAGTGGAAGTAGAATTTCCATCCGACAAAGTAAACTCTGCGACCTAAAAACATAAAAACATAGTTGATTATCATAAGCTCACGCATGACCTCAAGTAGATTTGGTGCCAATGTTTTCTTCGCATAGCATCAAAGTACACATCAGTTGCGGGACAAAAGGAAAAAATGTCCCCCATCAATTCTAATTTACTGGCATCTACTTTTAGAGCAAGGAACTGGATGATGGTGTGGCGTCATATTGTTTTTGCTTATGCACATTATTTTGTCCCCCTAACAAGCTGATGAGTTGGATCCCTCCAGAATTGTCCACATGAGAGATCCATGAGGAGTGAGGAAAATGAGCTGCAGGAACCCAAGAGCTGGCATGCCCATGGAAGCGATCAAGTGGCAAATTGCGTTGAAGCAATCACTCTGTACTTTTTCCTCAACATTCCACCCCATTCCAAGTTCGTTTTTTTGCATAATTCAGAACTGATCACTTCCGAACAGGAAGAGCGCTTTATTCATTGTCATATGGAACACAACTGAGCAATATTGAGGCCTTCCAAGAGCCTTTGATTCTCTCACGCTCATCTATGGATGGACACAGAAGAGTTTCAAGGATACGCACTGTTTTGCGTAGGGCAAGGCATCCTCATAGCATCATTGACACGAAGTGATATCATGAAGTTGGGACAAGTTCTTGTCATCTGTTGGATGTACAGCCTTTCCGGAGCCCTAGGTCTTCCAAGCTTGGCTAAATTGACCCTTGATTGTGCCGGGAACAAAGTTCCCAACGACGGAAAATACGTTCCAAGTCTAATCACGCTCGGGAGGGTCAATGCTACTTATTTTAAGGTGAACCTACGTTGTCAACTACTGAACCAGTTGGATGGAAATCCCATACATGGTGAACACGTTGACGTGGAAGAGGACTTCAAGTACAATGGGCAAGATGATTTGCATTATGCTAAGTATCTGTCCATGAATTGCGGGGACGTTCGGCAATCCGGCGTGTGTTTCAATCCAAAGATCACACAAAGTGATCTCCTTAACGGTTTGGTATGCCTCAAAACAAACAAGACGTCTTGCACTAACTCGTTGGTGGTGGTTTCCTTAGAGGACAAACCTTCTGAATCTAATACCAACGGGATTAAAGCCTCACATTGGGCTTTTGGTGTTGGTGGCCTTATTATTGGGGTGGTTGTACTTGGAATCGCAATTTGGTGAGAGCGAAAATTAGCTTTTTCCCATTTTTTTTAGTACAATACTTTTGAATGTTATTCACTTTTAGGTATTACAACAAAACAATTGATGATCGAGAACTCCAGGAGGCTACAATGATAGCATCCGCATCATCAAAATCCGCTTCAAATGGAACAAGCTTTTCCACTCAACAAAAAAATCAACCGCCCAAGATTGAAATCACAGAAGCCATAGATTGATTAATTTTATGCTGGTTTTAGAATAAAATGTTAAATGATTTTGTCATTTGTCAAAGATTTATTCATACCGGAAACTTGTGAATGATGATAAGCTTTTCCATGTCTACGTAAATAGTTATTTTGAATCCGTCATTCCATCATCAAGTTCAAGTAGAATCAATTGTGAAAAATATGGTCCAGGCCGTGATGCATTGGACATTCATTGCTACTTTGATTTGTTCTACCAATACGATGGTCAATATTGAAGCGACATGCTCAAACACGTCCGATTACGAGTTCAAACATCCGAAACTACATTCATTTCAGAAGAACCTACTTTCAAATCAGATCAGCATAGTAGCTATATGGCTCTTTGAATTAAAAGACAATTTGAAACCTTTGTGTGAGAAAACTCTTATTGCAGTTCCCGAATCCAGGTAAATATCTTATCGAATTTTCGAGACTGAACACCCTGCAATCGTATTAATATTGCCCACCTCCTGATTTCAGTGCTTCAAAGTTCAATGACAAACAATCATGCTCAGAAAATGGCAATGATTTCTTTGGAATATGTCCCATCTTAAAAAACTTCATTCAAGACAATAAAAAATCGTTAATGGAACAAATATTGGAGGCGATAGAGGGGAAAATAAATGAACAACAACAACAACAACAACAACACGATGATGATCATGATGATCGTGATATCCAGATTCACTTCGGTATGCATCTTATCATTGGAATCTTGGTCTTATTGATCCTTTTACAAACTGCATGGATATTAAGAAAACGAATACTCTCCAACACTGACTGCCCGAAATTAAACCTAAACCGCAGGTTAAAATGCAGAAAACAATTTAGAGAAAAACATCCACGTTCATCAAAATCTTTGAACCTGAAATTCAAGCCAAACTCGATGCATCCGTCGCAAGAATTGGAAAAAAACTATGCATGTGAAGTTGTGTTCGAGAGCGATTACTACCAAACAAACAATCCATCCATTGAAATTATTGAGAAAGAGCCCGAGGACAAACTCGGAGAATACGAGAATTTTAAAGAATAAAACATAAATAAATGTAATAAAGAAGGTAGGGTCTATTTTTCTTACCAAAAGTCTTAGAAGTTGAGTGTAATTGGCTTCTAGAGTTCCAGGTGGGAGAAGTGAAATGGTTTCAAATAGTCGGAGTCTCAGCATAGCAGCTAAAGCTTTCAGTTCAGTGGGATAAGATCTGAGAACGGATCCCAAGTTGGAGCACAGATTTAAGCACGCCTCCACAGGAACACTCAATCGTCGGATGGTATCGTCGTTCACTAATTCCGACGAGATGTGTCCGTTATTGCCATTGAGTAGGAGAAAGGCATGAATAGCACTCATGGCACCACAACGAGCCTCCAAGCTAACCCGCCAAGTGAAAGCATCACCGCGGGATTTTTCAGATTCCAATTCCTTCTGAGAACGAGGGAATGCATTGCGCCAAAGCAACATCATTCTTGGAAGAAGACCTGCGAGAATAAAGTCAATGGCATGAGTGAAAAAAAATCTCCTCGATTTTAAGGTGGCTTTTTACCTTTCACAACAGCGGGTCCCAGTGTCATCACTGAGCCGATTAGAAGCCAACCGGCTTGGGTTCTCTCCTTGGACAGTCTGCTATTTTGAGAGGCGGATCGCAAGAGGTCTTCGCCCACGTTGAAAGCAATCTTTCCTCGAGTATGAGGGATGCCTAATGGGGTCAATCTAGAAATATAAAAAGGGTTGAAACAAATTACATTAATCAAAAGTGAATATTTAGAGTACATAAGGTTTCAGAGACTAACCTCACGGCTCCTAAGAGGGCAGCAATGGCACTACTATAACCCGAAACGGCATCGGCAGACGCCTTCAATTTTTCCAAGCCCTCCAAACATCTATCCAAGATTGGAGTCAAGTGACTGGGAGAAGCCACACACAGACATCTCAAGCACCAGGAAGCTGCCAATCTGGGAGCCTGACTAGGATGAAGCAAGAGTGAACACAAGACATTGGTCAAGTGGAGGTGATGATCCATGATTAAAGTCCTGGACACGGTTCCGAGTCGTTGAAATAAGGTACCTAAATCAGACACGTGCATTAGATTTCGAAGCAAATGAACAAAAGCAAGTTCACCACACTTACCTAATTCCTGAAGAGCCACGACAATGAGATGTTGTGAAAATAGAGTTTCTTGATTGCTTGAATCCTTCGTGTTTTCGGAATGAACATCTAATGAGCTCATGATTTTCTCCACAATGGCAATCATTTCCTTGCAGGCGGCCATTTGGGCCTGCTCGCTTAGCATTTTCCCTAAAAGAACCTGTCGGAAAGAAA
>CM021321.1:6519613-6562586 GCA_010645155.1 Tigriopus japonicus
ACTTACCTAATTCCTGAAGAGCCACGACAATGAGATGTTGAGAAAATAGAGTTTCTTGATTGCTTGAATCCTTCGTGTTTTCGGAATGAACATCTAATGAGCTCATGATTTTCTCCACAATGGCAATCATTTCCTTGCAGGCGGCCATTTGGGCCTGCTCGCTCAGCATTTTCCCTAAAAGAACCTGTCGGAAAGAAATGATATTGCCGTCAAACCGCTAGTTTAAATGGTTAAAACCATCTTCTGTTTCTACCTGAATCACGTGTCCAACACATCTGCGGGAATACACCGCGTCCACGTGGGATGTGGCAGCCTTGGGATGCGACGCGAGTTCCAATATGTGATTGAGTAGCTGATTCAGGTTCTTTTCCAACCATTGAGGTCCCAAGGTTTGAACCAAGATCACATAACAATGGGTCACACCCACCCGAACATCTTGGCTCACCGGAGTGGACCCACCTTTGATCAGTCCCGATCCTGAGGATCCGCCTTTCAGAAAGCCTTGCATGAGAATAGCCAACACGTCACCCAAAGGCAATGGCTTATTCGCATTGTTGCCTGACGGGCCCTTCTTGGCTCGTTGAATCATCATGCCCGAACTTCGACCTTTCAAGTACGGGTCTTCCTGTTGAGTATTGGCCAGAATGGTACCCAGACATTTGGCCACAACTTTCCGGGTTTCGTAATTAGCGCCTTCAAAGGCTCTGAAGCACATGGTCGCTACGTTTTCCAACTCGGTTGTGCTGACAAAAGTGGCGTAAGGTGACATCGAGAGCAAGCACTGAGCACTGGCCGCTCGCACAATGTGAGCTCGATCGGTCAACGTGGATCGCACCGATTTATAGATATCTCGATGAATATTGGACGCGGCTGTACCCAAGCCCTCGCACACTTTGCCTGCAACCATCACATCCCATTATTACAAACCTCGCCCCGTTTTAACACCCATCCGAATTTCTCACCAAAAGTGACCATGGTCTCCATCCGGATTTGGGACTCGGCATTCTTGAGACCCTTGTTCAAAACCTGGACCGTTTCTTCATAACTTCGACCCGTCATTCGTCCCAGGGTTTCGTACATGTGACCCAACACGCATATGGCTCCCAATCTCGTGGGCAAGAAACTCGGCGAATCGTCCTTATTCTTCAACCAATCATTACATCTAGGACAAACCCAAACCCAAAATAAACCCCAGTTCTATTTCTAACCCCCCAATATCCTTGGACTCACTTGTTGATGGTATCAAAGAGCAGAAACGTATCGCCCACCCTGAACAAAGTGGTCAAGGCTTGAGCCGCCAAAACTCTCGAGGGGGGACCCAAGGATCCCTGCCGAATCTGGTCCAACAATTGTCCCACCAAGACCTTTTGCTTGTCCTTGATCTCAGATCGAGCCACTGTGGGTAGGACCTGATCCAAGTATCTCAACCATTCATAGACGAACACGGCTCGTTTGGCCTCGACCATTTTGGCCAAGGCCGTCTCGTCCAAGGTCAGACTTTGTCGGGGAAGAAGACCCTGGTCCATCCTGGAAACAAATCGACTCTTGAAAGCTTGGAAATATTGATTCAAAGTCCCTTTCTCCTTCTCAACACTCATGTTCAGCTCGTTTTAGAATCGACTCAGAAAGATGAGGATTTTGGGCATGAGAGCCATGCCCAAGTTTGGCATGTCATAATGAGCTAGCTGGCTTTTGAGCAGCGTAAGATAGCAGCGACCCAAAACGAGATAAGGGGGAGTTAGTTTGGTGAGATGACTTACTTGGATTGAGCCGAGAAACGCCCACGAAGGAGTGGGATGGACGATAAAGGACCGGAAGAGGTGGATCGGATGCGATGAATGAAATGTCCAAACTTTCAGGAAGAAATCGGACGTCATTCGGTGTCAAAGCGAATCCATGGATACTTTGGGGATAAAGGGTCAGATTGGCTTGAATATTGGGTCATTGTGACAGATTTAATAAAAGCCTGTGCATGATTTATTGCAATAATGATGTCAGATAGTTTTTGAAATGACTTAGTACGAGCTTAGAAATTTGGATACTAATTTGGAGTGGAAAGGTGTCGATTTGACTCTTAAACGAATGTCAAAATAGCCCAAATGGCATCGCTGAGTCAAGTCAATTGCCTGGTCGATCGACGAAAGACATTGGCCAGCCTTGCTTGCTCACTTGCGCCTTCTGTCATCAGCTGAAATTGGAAATGTTTGATAAATTTGATAGTTCAAAGATTTGCTGATTCAAGTGATTATCACAGATCATTGAATTTGTCGAGGAAAGCAAATTTCTGATAAAACGGTTCATTTTGTTATACCTACTTAAAAGATTAATTGAATGAAGTTTTGAAGAGAAAATGTCGGATTTGTAACCCTGTCGAAAGGCTCCAAAGTGTCTCCAGTCATTGTGGAATAACATAAGTCAAGGTTTAACCGACAAACTATTTTTTGATAAAGAAACACGTTGTGAGCAAAAAAATGTTCGTGCAATCATGATCATGTAAGCCTCGAACTCATCTAGCCATTTTTTTGGCAATGCATCAGTATGAAATCTGGCCATTTCATGCTTCGTTTAAGACATTGTCATATTTCAGAAGTTGATTCATAAGTTAAAGGATTCATAAGTTGAAGGAAAGTTGAAATCTGAAGTTAAAATATCGCAATCACCGTGACAATGCTTTCAAAATGGCTTGGTATATTTTTTTCCGACTTGACTATTGAAAAAAAGACACTGCAACATTTTCGCAAGTTTCTTTGTTCCTTATTTGCTTGGAAACACTGTTGTTGTTCTCTAGTCCTTTCCAAAACAACACATTGAAATGCAGAACGAGAATCCTTCTCAGTGGAACATGTGGCATCATTAATCTCCAAAATCCTCCAACATCATGAGTGGCAGTCTCTTATGTCAGGCTCTCCGCCTGTCCCGCCCCCTGTCCACGCCTCTCCGGTCCTGTCCAATCCTCCTCGTTCATTCACGCCCTATCTCCACCTCTCCATTTTCAGTTCTCGCCTTGAATCCTCCGAATCAGAGCTCGAAATTTCCTCCCGGTCAATTTCGCCGGAATTATTCCGATGACAAAACGTCCGAGTTGGAGAGACTCGAGAAAGAAGGCAAATTATCGTTGTCGCAGCGTTTTAAATTGCAATTTAAGCGATATTGGTACGTTTTGGTGCCGGTTCATGTGGCCACTTCGGTGGTTTGGTTTGGCGGGTTCTACCTGATGTGCAAATCCGGCGTGGATGTCAGCTCGATTCTCAGCACCCTCGGGGCCTCCGAGACGTATGTGGCCAAGCTCAAAGACTCCGATCTGGGATATTACGCCATGGCCTATGCTTGTTATAAAGTCGCCACACCCATTCGGTATAAAATAACTTCAAGCTATGAATGACATTGGTTTAGACGCTAGAATTTGGACTTGACAACCTTTAAAAAACCGAGTAGTTGAATGGAAAGCTTTTGTTCTTTGGCTTAGTATAATTTAAATGATTCTGCTCTTTCCATGTGTTTTAGCCCGACTTGGATACTTTTCTGTTTCTTTATATCCTAGTCTAAGTCTGCAGGTGTATATCTCCCAAGTTTTTTTACTGCCGTGGATTTTTCATAACCCCTGGTATTATCTTTCTTACAAAATGAAACTTATTGCTTTCTTAGTTTTTTTCGCCTTGTCAGACTTGACGGAAGCTATTTTTTTGTGTTATGCACCATTTTGTTTGAGAACTTAAGGTGCTAGGTAAGAATAGATGTCTTCTTCAATTGATTATATTTTCATAGTACATAATACTTTATTTCAAAGTACTAAATTTTTATATCATCTTACCTAGCAATGATAAACAATGAATTTCTTTACAAAGGAAAGTATTGGCATGTAGAATGCTTTAAAAATACTACTTTCTTTTAGGTATACGGTGACGTTGGGTGGAACGACGTTGACCGTGAGAAAATTGAGCGAGTTCGGTTGGCTCAAAACCACGTCGGAGGTGGCTTCGGATCTTCGAGACCGTTCGGATCAAGTCAAGCATAAGATGGACGATTTCAAAGACTCATTGGGCGATATGCGAGGAAAGTTTGAGGATGAATGGGAAAAGAGTTGGAAGCGGTTTGCCGAGAAGCGGAAGAAACCGTGACGTCAGCCTGGTTATTAAACTTACATTTTTTTTAAAAAGGGCCAAATCGCCGTGATGGTGTCTATGAACTGAACTTGCATTATGGGACATCAAATAAGATTATAAGGGTCTGCTCGTTGATGAAGTTTACAAATGCACCATCTGATATTTATTTTTCATTCGTGTAATGACACCACGTCTTTTAAGATTCGGAAGCTTTTGTTCTTTTTCAATTTCTTTTCCAACTTATTGGCGAGCTCCTCCTCGGATTTATGAGTACCTTCGTGTTGACTCAAATATTCAGCCACCACTTTCTTCTTCAACTTATTCACCTTCATAGCGCCTTTCTTTTGCAACAACCCCGTAATCACGTCTTCCCACACAAACTTGCCCGATTTCTCGGGACTCGCACTGCCATTCTCGTTGTGCAGATCGGGCTCTTCTCGATTTGCCTTCTTAGCTTCGACCTCTTCTTCCGGATCAGCTTCTCGCTTCCGTTTCTTCTTGGAACCCGCATCTCCATTGGTCTGATTTTCTTTTCCTTTGTTCTTCTTTTTGGCATTCTTGGACGGCTTTTGTCGCCCCGTGAACATAGGCACGCCCTGACGAGATTCATCGGCTTCATTCGATTCATCATTATCTTCATCGACCGTCGAATTGTCCTCTACTTTAGGCGACGGTTTTTCTTTGGGCGGCTCTTCTTCTACTTTGGGCTTCAAGGCTTGCTCAAACAATTCCCACGTGTTATCGATGGCCGCCGGTCGAACGTGTCGTAAAATGTTCTTGACAAAGTTCATAAACTTGGCCTTTTTTCGAGGAATGTTATCGTGTTGCATCACCGTATCCAAGATTTTGCGCGTTTCCGAATCCAAAGTGGCCGCATTCTCGTCCACCAAAGCTTGTAAATTACTGATCCACTGAAGTTGCTTCTTTTCACCCTGAAATATTAAAGAATATCCATGAAAAGCGGGTTCTGAGAGTTGAGACCATGGGTAAATCCTACTTTATTGGCACTGGCTTTGGGCGCCCAGCCTTTGGCGCTATATTTCTCATCCTCAGTAATACATTTGGTGTGAGCTTGATAGGAATCCCCTGGGAAATCCTTATGACAATCCACGCAAGTGAGGACTTCACAACGTCGACATTTGTGCATGTAATGTTTCTCCACTTGATTCTTTTTTAGTGATTCACCGCAAGCGTTACAAGTAAAGAAAACCATGATCCAGTTTAGAAAAAAAAATCGTGTTCAATTTTCAAGCATTCACGTGTTTGTGTTTGGAAAGACACTTGGCAGCTGATCAAACCTCAGGGGTCTAATATTTCAAGCAGGACTACATTTGAAAAAGAAAAGTTAACAATAAAAAGTTATTTCAATGTGAAATCAACTTCATCAATTCAAAACAAAATTTTATGGCAAAATAAGAGGTCATTTTTGGCCTATGGATTGCTAGGAGGCATATTCTAAAAGAAGAAAAAGAATATTGTCAGCTGTTGACATACCCTAATGTAGATCAGCGATGTTTTGTTTTTGTATTAGACAAACATGGTCGAAATTGGACTGAGAGAGAAGGTGAGGGTTTCGTAAGTTGAGAAACTTGGGACAGCATGGGCCAAGCTCTGACACGCTTCCGAGGTACGGTGGTGACACGCCCTCTCCAGCGATACAATATTCAAAGTCGAACTGAGAAGAAATTTGAAGAAGGGAAGCCTGAAAGGGCCCCTTTTTACCCATCGGATCGAGAAATCCTGGAACAAATGAGGCAATCCAATCCGACTTTCGCCGAAGATGAAGCGAAGAAAGATGATCAACTTTACGATCGACTGAAAACGGTGAGAATTGGAACCGAACATGATGTTATAAAGATGTAAAGAAGAAACATTACGGAAGGATGCGGGGCTCGAAGGAAAGAACAAAATAGAAGCGTTGATAAAAATCTTATGTAAGGTGTCTTGAAGGTGGGAGATCTGACGAATCATGCCATAACAAAGTCGATCTCTTCCTCCAATATTAACTCATTTTTATCATGAGGTCAAAATGAAAGCCTTTTGAGTTTTTAAATCATGCGTCAATACAAAAATCTGTGCCTGAATGGGCTCTTTAACACATTTTCAGACAGTTTTGGCAAAATTGATTTGAAAACTGTATACCAACACTGGTTTACTGCTTCCTTCAGACTCCGCATTCTTCTGATTACCGTTAAAGCGATTGTCAGACTTGGAGTATGAACCTATCAGAGTTTAGACTTAGTCTACACGATCTTATGCAAATTGAAGTCGGCCAGTTTGAGATGTTTTTCAGACTTGAGTAAGATTTCTTGTCCATGAAAATTCAAAAAAGAATTGAAATCTTTAGAATATTTGGTTGTTTTTTTAGTTTTCTATAGCTTAGAGGTAGAAAAAAAGATAATTCACAACTTCATTCGAATAAGGTTTGTTGGAGGACACATAATCGTCTTTTTAATAGGAGACTTAACGTAGATAAGGGAACCTAAATAAGGGCACCCATTGTTTAAAGACATTAAAAAACAAAACTATTGATAGGGATGGATAGAGGGATCGAGCAGCCTTCTACAGTACTTACAGCCATCAGGTTTTTTCTGTTGTAGATTATCAACTTCTCTTCAATTTGAATATTGTTAATCTTCTCATGATCAAGAGCAATTTTCAAATGTCATTGACGATGCAATTAGAAAGGATTCTTATGAAAAACGATCCCAAGAGCAACATGCATTCTCATTGCACAGTAGCGTAGAAGATAGGGTTTGCGTTATTCTATGGATTTGCTAATGCTTGAACAGAGCAAAATTGTCATGGCTAATGTCCATGGACACATATCTTGATTATAGAAATCCACATAAACATTCTTTTCATAACACTTCATTTTACCCAGATTCAAATATGGTATTGATTGTTGTTCAAATAGTAGGACAACCTAGAATTACTGGAAGATCCATCATTCTTTGTCATCAAGACATTTTTTATTCCAGGTTTATGTGTCATCCACAGATCCTCCATCCTTTGATCCGGACAAATTGAAAGAAATTGAGGATCCTGAGAAACCTCTACCAAAACGTTCGAGTCTACCTACGGATCCTCTGAATCCGTTTCAACTACAGAAGAATGTTCGAAGACAAGAAGGAAAAGTGACGTTAAAGGATTTAGAAATAATTCTAGGGAGACGTTCTCAAGATTCCTCTTATAATGCGCAAAAAATCTCCGAGGAATACAAGGTGAAACTTCAAGATGCAGAGATGCTACTGAGATATTACGGCGTGTACACTGTGGTTGATAACCGACTCAAAAAGCCAGATGTCTTGAGTGATCCGCTTCAAGCCCAGCCGGATTGGGAAGAGGTCAAACATGAACCTCTTCAGCCAACGAACGTTAAACAAATTGGCCCTTCCAAGTGAGATGCTCTGTTTTTTATATATAACTGAAGTTGTCAATATAGTCTGAATTAATCGCACCTAAATTGGCATTCGTTTTTTTAAACTAAATTTTGCGAGAGATAAGCTCATCGAGTTGAAGGGCAACGAGTTTGTCTTGCGCAAGAACGGATTCATTGCTCTCGCAACCATTAGTTCTTCAGATCCTTATTCATTTAAGGACATCAAAATTTCCGTTGGACAACTGTTGGGTGAAAAATGAGCGTTCCTTCTTCTTAGCATGCTCCCAGTTATCATAGCCTTAAGTTATCAAATTACAGAAAATGACAAAAGTGATTGATACTTCAAGACTTGTTCAAAGTTGCCAAGACAAGACACAAGACCCTCAGACTTTTGGATCAACATCGGCGGCATGTTTTAGGATAGCTAAATTGTATCAGCTTCGTAATCAAGGGTGCATGTTTTTCCAATTACGTTGACATGAAGCGGCTGAAATCATGAAAATTGCCTTTTATGGCTTCTTTTCTGGTTCTTAGGGCGCGGTCTCGAGCTCTCCTCCTTCAAGTTTCATGACGTCGATGACGACACAAAGCGTCGGTTTTTCATGGAGAAGCTCAACTCGGGCATGTTTGACAGTGGAACAGCCTGAGCGGAAAGAGAAGCAGAGGCAGTCTAATCCAAGCCAAAGCCTCCATCCATGCCCAGCCCCGCTCACCATGTACTCAAATATGGTGTGGAATACACCGGGATGAGGAGGCAAAAGGACGCGATACTGTCCAACGTCGTCCTCGCTCTAGTAGCTTGTTGAGTTCAAAATGACGCTCTTTATGCTGAGCTCGAAATGCCTGACAGAATTGAGTGGACTGTGGACGACGACCGGGGACGCCATCAGCTTGATTTGTGGATGGATGGAAGAGGCTTCGGGGCCAATCTGGCACAGTTTCCTCAACACGCTTTTTCCACAAACCTCCTCCTGCCCCCTGAAATCGAATCAAAGTATGAGACACAGCCCTGATGTACACAACCAAAGAGAGGAGGAAGAACCAACCCTTGTGGGATGCATGGTTCACCGGCCGGCCAATTTCATCACCCAAAGCTTCTGGGCTAACGATCGTTCCATCCATGACAATCCGCGGCTAAAACATGCTCGATTCGACATTGCACCAGAATCCTGCCCACACTCGCTCAAATCTTCCATTGCCCACCTTCTTGATGGTGACCAAAATCATTGTCGAAAACCATCATGGCACTGAAATGGTTGAAAGGAAAGTGAAAGCGATTAATGTTGAACATTTTTGAGTATGTTGCATTTTGTCCAAAGTTTGCGGCAAAACGTGACTAATCGACCTCATGAATGGAGGAATGAGTAAGAAAATTTTGATTAGGCTGCTTTGTTTTCATGTCGTTTCTTTCGGGGAAACGGTATCATGACCAACCCTGATATTTTAAATCTTTAGAGAGCGCGTAGCATAAGTTTGAGCCAAAAGGCTTGCTTGCTCTCGTAAGTTCTCGCGATTCTCGCCTTCCTTCCTGTGCTCTTCTTCAATCCGAGTTCTATCCTCAAGCGCGCTTTTCAAAACATTATTCGGCCGGTTTTGGGACTCTTGGTTGTTGTTGTTGTTGCTGTTGTTGAAGCACCACCCTCTCTACCTCCTCCATTCCTCCCTCTCTCCCTGTCTCGCTCGCTTCTCGCGTCCACATCCATCCAATCCACCACCCATCCACTGGGTTCCAGGGATCGCAGTAGCTTTTCGGCCGGCATTTGCTTCTCCACCCGTCATTCGTTCCTTTCGTGCTCTTCATCCTCGTAGTAAAATTGGGCGCGGGCTCGAGTTCTACCTACCTACCAGTAACTAGTGGACGTCGTCGACCAGTAAGTATATCTACGGTTGGCACCGACCCCTCCTCCTACTCCTTCGTGCCTACCACGATCGCCACCAACACCGCCAACTTCATCATAGCCAGTTCTGTAATTGTTCAAGGATCGAGTTAGTAAGACCTTCTTCCTCTCTTGCACCCTCAGTCGCTGTCTGGAGACGAGTGATAGCATCAAGCCCCACGTGTGGACCGCAACCCTTTGATCAATTCGCATCCTTGTGAACCTGAGCCAGTGCATCTTACCGGTCAACCTGTTCCGTTAAAGTCGACATCCGAGGTGTTCAGTGATTGTTTCTTTTCTTGAAAGTAATAGAAAAAACTCTCAAAATGCCTGGAGAAACCGCCGTTGAAACCCCTCAACAACCTCAATCCGAGGTGGTGGAGAAGAAAGATATTGTCGAAGCCGAAGCCAAAGAGGCCGAAGCTTCCGAAAAGAAGGACGAGGAGAAGAAAGAAAAGGAAACCGCCGACAAAGCCAAGGCCGAGAAGGCCAAGAAGGTCAAACCCCCTCCTCCTCCACCTGTGCACAAGAAGGATTTCGAGAAAGATGTCGTGTATGTCTACCAGTTCAACCGTTCCCCAACCGTCCCCAGCGTGAGCCCCTACTGCCTGAAGCTCGAGACTTGGCTCAAACTTCAACAGATCAAATACGAGGTAGGCCTTTCAGTTCATAACAAGCTAGAATTTAACGCCAACACCGTATCATTCTTAAAATGTTTCTATGATCGAGATCCACAGACTATAATTTACAGATGTTCGTTTGGTATTAATTATCATGTGCCAGTTCTTTCCATCGCGATCTTGTGCGAGATAACGAGAATCTGTTAGCTCTATCTTCTGTCTACCGACCAGCTCCAAGGGCACATTTTCAAATAGTAGTCCAATTTTGCACATGGATACCACTTGTGTCTTCTTCGAAATATGGAATGAGATATTGCCAACAAACGGTCCCAAAAATCAATTTAGTCGTAGAAACGACGACAATTGGAAGGCTTCTGGGTCATGCTTGGACGAGTGTCCATCATTTGTGGTCGTTTCCCTACGACAATCATTGAATAGGACATGATTTTTCCCCCCTTTATACCTGTTGATGACCGAGTAGAAATTGAAACCCAGCCGTTTTTTCCCCACGAGTCTTACACGTCGGGGCCAATATCGTGCATTGTAGATCCCATTCGATTTGTCTAATACCCCGTGCGATTTCGAAAGAAATTTGATTTGGGCTCCTTTTGATTGGATACTCGTCTGGGAGCCAGCAACACACATTGCCTTTTAAATGGCCAGGAACGAAAGACTGGAAAGAGAGGATCGAGTGATTCCGATAACTTTCACCGTTATTTGCGCTGCTTGCATGAATATTTTTCCTTCGTTTTCTCATGGTCTGTTCAGTGCTACCGTTCGTACACACACCATTACTATGTACTAACAACGACGCGGCGTGCAGTTCTGTCAAAAAAGCCCCAAGGCTTGAGAGCAAAATGCTCCAAGCCCTTTTGCTGGCACAGTTCCTTGTGCAAATCTGTGAGATGAGAGATGAGCAAGAGAAAAATGTCGTGTTCTCTTCCCTAGTCGTTCGTAAAACTGGTGATGAAAACTAAAGGAATACTTTCATCCATCTCAATTATGAAGAGGAGCTCTCCTTCCACAATTCTCAATTCGCTCTTTCGTCTGTTTCAAGAGAAAGAAACATTAGCAAACAACTCGTCAATTTTCTTTCTTTGTTCGAGAAAAATTCGCCTGTTTTTTAAGAGTTTTTTTGTTGCAAAACATACAATGTGTCATTGCAAAAGTACTTTCAATGAAGCCAAAAACGTCTCGAGTGATAGGGTTCTACGTATTCTGTTCGATGATAATGATTTAAAATGTGACGCATTTCCTGCAACCTGATGCAATTCGCCTGAAAAAATCTTTAGTCATAAACAGTTCAGCTCTGGAATGTTCCAAACACATCTTACTCTTAAAAATCCATTACAATGCATCAAAACCTGTTGAACAAACCCTATAATCACACCAAGATCTCGATGGTCAGCATTCCAAAGATCTTTTTTAAATGGTTATGAAAACGCCGAGCCTGGTATTTTACTTTGGGTTATCCTCCTCTCTCTCTCTCTGAAAATGAGAAGCGTTGATGTTTGGAAGTTTCCAATATTCTCGCTATGATTTACTTCGACCATGCCTTGGCTCGAGACCTGCCAATGATTGGCTGAATTGATCATCGTAGAATGCTCTTCCATGCCTCGTATCTTGCCGCAAAACGCAGATTGAGTGACTAGATGGGCATTTGACAACCATGTTAATGGCCAACTCAACGGGGGAATAGAGTGATAAGATAAACCAACGAACACCAGAAAATCCAATTCAATTGTCGAGACTCGGGTGTTCCATCCATTTGCACAACATGTTGCCCAAAAGTGATACTCTGAAGAAACTGTTATTTTGGTCATGGATTACAGAGATCCTGTCTGGGGTGTTCATTTTATTGCCTCAATCTTTCACCTTGTTTTATTCCGCCACTTTTTTTTCTTCTTCTCCGGTGTTGTTGGAACTTGGAGTCATGGAAGTTGTACCTCTGAGTGAGACCGGCCATAAAGCCAGAGGGTTCCAAGCCAGATTGAAGGCCCAGGGGTTCTTGTGATCCCCTTTTAAGGCCAAGGTTAGCACATTTATAAGACCATTTCCAAATCCTTCGTCCCAACAGATTCATCAGATAAAGGAGGCAGCTCTGCAGTAACATTCATTCACTTGTTAGCCTTTATATTTGTTGAACTGCATATTCTCGGAAAATTGTTTCCTTCATCCACGTTACAGACTTGGGTTCAGCTTGGCTTGGCTTTGGCAATGCCCTTTTAGTACTAGCAGCTGCTTACTTCGCGCCATTCGTAACTCGGCCATGCATGGTGCTTCCCAAAAAAAAGATACTCTAGCATTTTGGTCATACACACTCGTAACAAAACTGAATACCACCGAACAACGAAGCGTCTGCTCTTGGTCGGTTACGTTGGTGGTTCTCGCACCTACATGCACAGATCAAAATATGAAATCCGCCGAGGGGGTGAAATGATGGCAGATGGAGATTCATACGATGCTTACCCGACCGACCCTAAGAGATACTGTATACTACAGAGAGGTGGGGGACATTTCAGGGTTTATGATGTGTGTGTATGACGAAATGGAAACTTTTGGGAGGATTTTGCTATTAAAGGGGACTGAGTAGGTTTCAAGTGATGAATGAGGTGGCATTTTGTCTTGCATTTGTTGTCGGCAGAAATGAGTTTTTTACTCGAATTCCTTAGCCCCATTGCAAAAGGGAAGCGAATTTAGGGTGAAAGCATGAACTTGGTGCTTCAAAACAGCTGAAACACCCGATTTTTAAGCCCTGCCAGATGGAGTGAAGATGGATAGATAGATTGAACAAGGGATGATTGCCTGACTCATCCTGAGGAAGGAGGAGGATCGGGGGTAGAAATGCGGAAGTATGGTGAAATTGAAGCTCTTTTGTTCAATTTCTAAACTTGGGGGGGCTTCAAATGGCACCGTGTCAACTTGGAGATCTCGCACACTCTAAAAACTAACACGCCACGCAGAACATTCTGTATGTACGCACTCTGTTCAGGCCTTTTCATTTCGAAGTTCCATTACGTCCGTTCTCGAGTTTAGTAGAACAATCGAGTCCGGAGTAAAATGCCCTTGTTTTGTTTCCGAACATTGAAGCGCTTTGTCTGGGGCTTGTTAATACCTTTGTTTTGACGGATGCAAAACTCTCACAGCATTTGGAAGCTAAACAAGTTCAACATGTACTTCGGGCGTACATTGCTGCCCTCTTTACAGTAGTATTTTTATGGATGGCCCTTCCTTGTTTGATGTTCTCAACTTGTTTGCGGTGTCTCTTGGCACCCTCTTGAGTTGGAGAAATAATTGTTTTACAGCTCATTTTCCGGCCCTCGAAATGAAACGGGATAATTGAACAAAATAAACAAATCTGATGGCGATTGGCTGTCATCAGCCCAACCTCTTGAAGCCAATCAGTGTGGACGATGATGAAATGACTATTCTTGTACTCTGTGGAATGATCTGTCATAGAAAAAAAGAAGGAAGGGCGCATTCATTTCTATTCGCTCGACCTTGGGGAAGGGACGGAATTGATCTTTGCCAGTGCAATCTTGCGGCCTTGGAGACAAGGCTGTTTGGATTGGGATTGTTTAATAGTGCAAGAATCTCTTCGCTCTCGCTTATTTTTAGCTGGTTTATTTTTCTTCTCGAGGGAAGAAGTCTGATGATCGCTTCTTCATCTTGGCCAGTAAATCATTGCCAGAGAGGCGAGTTCAATCGCCGTCCTTGACGTGAACGATTCTCCTGACCAAAGCGTAATGAGTAACCCTGTCGTTCCATTCCATGAATGAATATGTTCGTCCGAGTGACTCGGGTGTTTAATTGTTCTTCACTTTGACAACTTGATTTCATTGTGAAGACGGAATAGAGGAAATGAACCATTTTTGAATAAATGGATCGATCGTTCGTTGTTGAATTACTGGAATGAACATGTGAGCAAAACATCCTGTTGTCCACTCGTACCACCTCGAATCGAGAGCATTTACACTAGTGAACTTCGTGTGTTCAAGTAGACTAGATGAGCCCTAATAAATCATGTCATTAGTCAAGCTCTGCTTTCTTTCCCACTTCACCAACTGGTGGTTCCTCAAGATTTGTGATTATTGTGACTCAAATCATTGAATTCGTCGTTTCTTTTCGATCGACCCTACATTTAACGCCTTTTTAAACAACCTGCAAGTGCAGTAACGTTCAAAATTGTTTCACAGACGCTATGGCTTTAATCGATAACGCGGCTGTTTGCACTTGGATAGAAGAGTTATCAGTCAGGATAACTATCTGCCAAATCCATATCCACCAGCGGGTATAATTACAACACATTGCGAATAATGCATACCATCCGTCCACGATCGAAATGGCTTTCTGTGGTGGAGGAAAAATATCGATTTTTGACCTCCCCTCTCGCTCTTTCTCCCCGATGACAGATTAGAGTGAGGAGAGAAATGAAACAACTTGATGAAAGACCAGGAACAGTCGTCGATCCCTGGCTTCTCTCTTCGTCAGCCCAATCGCTAGACTCTTTCCACAGAATGGGAAGCGAAGCCAAATTCTGGTGCGGAAAGGTCTGCTGTGCATGGAGTATCAAGCGTCACTCACGTCGTTCTAGTCAGCTTTGTTTTGGCCATTGGCGTCCCACTGGGGTCACAAAAGCCTAAATGCACGGAAAATGGAAACGTAAACAAGAGCGATTTCCACAGTTTTGGGAGGGTTGAAAGCCGCTATCTCTGGCACTTGCTACCTGATGTTTCTCATTGACGGGGATCAAATACTTGTATGTACAACTCATTCCGTCGCAAACAGAAATCTCCGAAGACTTCCTTATTTGCGAGTACGTCTGACGATCTGTAATGGGAAAAGGCAATTGTTTGCTTTTCGAGAGGTCCTTTCAAAGCCCTTAGGACCGTCTAGACTGGCCAGGTCATGTCAGACGAGATTACTCGACTGACCTAATTACTTACGAAAGTATTGTACAAAGCAGCCAAAAGCCGTATTATGCTAATAGAAATCGTCTAGGGCTCCAGTTTTTGTTGCCAACAAGTAGATCCGATGCGAAGGAAAAACTCCCCGTCTTTCTTGATTGGATTTGAATCAGAGTTTTCCAATGTGGTCGGTCATCTTTCTCCCTTCGATTTTCCATCTCGTCTTGACAGTTGAAACAACAACGCCAACATCGACCTCCCCTTTTGAAGAATTGTCCCTTGAACTTATCAGAACTATCCAACAACCCCTGAAACGACGCCCGGGAAAACCGATTGTCAGTTTGTTACCATGTCAAGAGCAACGGCCATTTTCTCGAACCGGTGAGGAAATCCAAGAAGATAAAAGAGGGCTAAAAATAGGGCGACACTCTTGAATTACGCCCAGTTACAAGAAGCTTTTGTGAGGGGAGGAGCATTTAAATGAATGATAAACACTCCAGGGATGGATGGATAGATGTTTGTTTCCAGTATGGTCATATGAATAATGCCCAGACGAGAGAGGGGTAATCTCTCTATCTTGTTGTTTGAAAGCGCTGAGAAATATGCAATTCGTCCGCAGGGGCTGAGCGACTGATAAAGAATCTGGCTTTTCCTAGAAGAAATGTCTTCTTGGCACCTTGTTACGGCTCCTCTCAATCCGACATTCCTAAACATTTCATTTGGTGCCATCATTCTCCCTCTTTGGATGAGGTGCAACTCATGGATGGAACAGCATTGCAGTCGAGCCAAGGATGAAAAAATGCCAAGAAGAGATAGGTGACGAGATGAGAGGGATGAGAAGGGTTAAAGCCGAAAAAGATCGTAAACAAGCTGTTAGGATCTGAAACGCATGCCATACCTGGTTTGTGTCTTGTTCATCCCACGTTGTTGCTAACTCTCATTGCTCATCCCTCCCTCAGCTATGAAACTAACACAACTTTTCGCCGGACAACAACCTTTTCATTTGTCATAAATCTATCGGATCTGGAAATCTGACCTGACCATTAGTTGGCTAGTGGATCCGGCCACTTGAGCCGGTCTCGTATGACGAGGCGAAACATTCCGCGATCCTCGTTTCAAGGAATGACCAAGTTACAAATCGCCCACCTTGCGTTGTTCAACCCAGGTCTTGTTTTCCTCGAAACGTCGAGGTGTGACTAAACACTTTGTTGGATCTTCATTCCCCTAATTTTTACGACTTCATTTTTCAAAATGATGACATAGCGCGTTGTTTTGGGGCTGAGGCACACTGCGTATGCAGCAATACGTATAATGTTCGAACTCGTTCAGTAACTCGATACTCGGAAGATCCTTCACGGAACAAAATGTTTTTGGTATTGATGTCGGTGTTGCGCTTCAAAAGAAAAGTCAAAACTGGGAGACGAGCCTGCGATTAAAATCCCATTTTGCTTCTTTAAAACCGTTTTCCAAGAGTTTTCAGAGTTCTTTGTTCAAATGAGACTTGGGAGGGACATCTCCTCGAACGGTATATGTGGTCTGGTCGAGTTGGAAACATGAAATGCGATATTTTAAAAAGAGAACGAGACTGATTGTCTCTTTGTCATTTAACCTTGGCTGCAGAAAAGATTGATGACCTTTGGAAATGTCATGCTTCTCTAGGTAATACCGATCTTGCACTCCTACGCTCTAAGGCCATCACTCGTTAAATTTCGCGACATTCCATCCTCCCTACTTGTTAAGGAGCTTTTTATCATACTACCCCGTTATAATCACTGTCTGCTAAATACTGGACCCTCTCAGGTATTCAGGTTAATGTTTGTCAATGTGGGGAAGGGGGAAAAAGGTGCCTCGCCCTAGGACATCATAAAGCACATTTTGTATTCGACACTCGTCGTTCATTGCGATGAATGGTTGGATGGTAGCGTGCAACCACTACAAGGATGATGATGATGATGATGCCAGCTGCAAGTGCCATAAAATTATGATGAAAATGTTAGGATGGCTTTGAATGTGCAAACTCTGGTTGGTAATGAACCAATGAACAGGTAATGGTCTCTGGGTCTATGGTGCTCTTTGTATTAAAGAGCACCACTCAAGTGGATGAATTGCTCTGTTCCCAGATCTCGTCGGCATGATTTGCCTCACCGTGAAGGTGAGATATTTGAGAGGTGAGATTGAGAAATCTAGAGCACGCACAGGCCCCCCACACATCCCACACAAATGAATATATGCCTTTGGGATCTGTTCAAATTATGATCCACTACTGATCATGTTCGCCCTCTAGACCAGAAAAATGTGTCTTGAACAGACAGTCTATTTCAAAACAATCGTTTCATCCCAATCTCTCTGAGAGACGAAAATAAATGATACACATTTTCTCTCCCTTTCGAGCACGGAAAAATAACTTCTCGGTAGTTTTTGGAGCTTCCTTGGACTTAAAATGGCTTTTGTTTCAACACTCCCATCTATACTTCCACGGGTTAATTTTCAAGTTTTTGCTCTCTCTCTTGTACCTGAACTTGCTGCCACACGTTGACATTAATCTATTGTCTACTTGGAAAGAAGTCTCCATGTAGGAAAGAACACAAGCTGCATGTAGTCAACTACTTCACCCTCTATTTTATGATCATTTTACGAAGGTAACCCGAGAATTCCACAAAGGAGTTTTCAGCCAGGCTTGGAAGCCTCCCCCCAAAAACTGTTTCCACCGTTTTTTATCTCTGTGTCAAGAAAAAGAATCCCAACACTTTCGAGCGGTTTTTGTCCCAACTTTAATTTGAAAGCCTGAGCCCGACGTTTGTTAGTTTGGCGTTGTTTGGATTTGATGAAGGTATTGAAGTTTTTTACCAAGGCCAATAAAAAGATGGTTGTGAATGGTTTCCGACAGGCGTTGGTTGGTACTTGATTTGCATGACAACAAAAGTGGACATCACTAGCACTGGGCCTGTTTTTTAGGCTTGACGAACGTGATTTGAGGCTTAACCACGTAGATTTGCGTATATACGTGCTCGGATATATCTTAACCAACAGATTGGTTTGCAAATCATGCGGGTTGTATTATCTGTCACGTTGCATTTGATCTTTTTTTGTCTATTGAGCAAAAAGGGTTCCGTCTTGAAAAAACGAATAGATTCGTTCCAAATCATTTCGATTCTCTAGAACTTGCCAAGGATATCGTGAGAGATCGTTTTTGTTAACCCTAAATGTTCATGCGAGTCCCCCACTTTGTGTGTTTGAGCACTTTGGCTTGGTTGAAGACATGGTTTCTCTCTTACACACGAAAAAAAGCTCGTTTGGTGAAGCAATTGACCTCAAAAGCAGTTGTTACCTTGATTTTCAGACCCCCAACTTTAGTCCCCCGACAGCGACGGGACACCAAAAGCTAAAAAAATGTGGAAGGTTTCGAAACAACTCTTGATTTTGGTCTGGAACGATGTTCATTTGGGAGACGGAGGAGATTCACGGGGGGCTAAGGGTTGTGGTTAAGATGGACGAGACAGTTATGATGGTTTGATATTTGTTTGGAGAATATGTCATGGCAAATATCGTGAGCTTAAGCGGTCGTAAATTTTGCGATTGTATTTAAAGAACCTCGTTTGGCCGAAGACGCTTCCAATAACATTCAAGTACTACATCCCGATCCCGCCCACCGACTTGACTGTCTTTATTTCCTTCTTTTCGGTTTGGAGAATTTCTGATACTCGGAAAAAGTGGCTTGTCTGGTTTACAAAGAAAGGGCAATAAATTTCGTTGTCTGATTTTCACACCAAAACGCTCATAAAAAATCCTTCTCGAGACTCCTTGGGGCGAGGTCGCATTGACTCTCCCTTGAGCAGGATTGGAGTGAGTTGCCTTGTGGGTTTAGGATTTAAACTCAAACCCTCCACTAAATTTGTTTGAACCCGACAACTCCGAAACTGATCTCGAATGCGATAAAATAGCTTCTTTGTCCCAACGACGGAGATCGATGTGTCTTCCTTGGAAATTCTCCATTTAAAGTGGCTTGACCATAAACGTAACAAGGAGAGGCGGCACACGCATTCCTCTCCCCACTTCCCAGAAACCAATCCGACTGACCCTTTCATTAGCCATATTAAACCTTCTCCTTGGTTATCTTCCAGAATGTGAACCACAATGGCAAATTGCGATCCAAGCGTGGTCTCTTGCCATTCGTCGAGTACAACGGAGAGGAAATCGCCGATTCCGAATTCATCATCAAGGCCTTGAGCGAGAAATTGGACAAGAACATGGATGAAGGCATGGGCAAGGATCAACTCGGTGTGCAACACGCCATGGTGGCCATGGTTGACAATCATCTCCATTGGTAAGTGGGCACATTTACATATCGCAAAGTCTTAAAACAAGGGCTCACGTGTCTAAACCGTTGGTGGCTCATGATTTGAATATGAGCCGTGTGGGGGTAAGACGTGCCATCAATCAAATGAGTTTGATTGCCCCATTAAAAACTCGTAATTCAGCAATTGAAAACCAAGCGTAGCCTCCTGACCCTCGAGCATCTGTTATTTCTCGCCAATGCTTGTGTAAGACGTTTCTTCTTCCATTTCCTCGTGTTTTTGTGTTCACCACCCAAACGCTTGTAAAAAGAGAGATTGGAATGCCAGTTGTATTGTTTCAAAGGAAAACTTTTCCGTTCTCTCTTGTTGAATGGGCGAATGGCCAAATCTTTTTTAGTGGAGACGTTCGGACAAGACTCGTCTCTCACATGTACGTAGATGGAGGGTTGAGCGATTTCAGATTGGTTTCTATTTGCTCACGGCTAGTTTCACGAAAGAAGGGAAACCCATTAATTTATACAAATTTGCCGGTAGAACTGACTGGAGTCACGGTACGAATTTCTCTTGCTCAATAGTTTATTGACACATTCTTCTGAAGATAAGCCTCGAGATTCGTGCACTTCCGATTATGTAAGAGTATTTCGAAATTGAATGGGAAGTCAACGAGACATTGTCAGGCGCTTATAATAAAGATCGGAGAGAATTTGCCGTGAATTGTTTCCAAATTCTTTGGCGAGACATGTCGAGCATACCGAGGTACAAATACATTCTTAAGTGTAATGCGTACAGCTCCACGTTATGGCTTTTCCCTCAAAATCGCTTGGGAGATAAACATCACTTACTTCGCTAGGAATGGTTACTTCACGCGTTAATCGCATGATTGAGTCCGTATTGGAAGAATGAGCTCTATGAAAGTTGGCCAAGGGGCGCTTTTGGCGAGATTCCCTGCACTTCTTCCTCCACTTAGAGTTGGGATTTACTTAAAGTAGCACGGAATCAGTTCCGTTGGATTCAATATGTTTTAATCCCATCACTCTTAATGAGAGATCAAGTGCAAAGCTTAAGGCAGATCCAATCTTGGCGAGAAGAAACGCCCGCAGTTGAGCATCCATTATCTTGAAGCAAATTGTACAATTTCAGACGGTCTTTTTGCTGAAAGGCGCCTCGTTTTCCTCTTGTTAGTTCTCAATTGAAGAAGCAATGAGGGTGGAAGAAGTTTCTCAATTGATGTGGGCACGCACAGATCGAGCCAAAAGATGGGGATGACGAAGATTCGTCATCAAACTAGACGAGATCAGGCTGGGAAAGGGAGAACGAGGTGATGCGATGTTCATTGATCTTAATGTTTGATTTCTCTGTCCATTAACTCGTTGATCTCAAGATTGGAGCCTTCTTTCTCGTCCAATGGATCATCATTCTCTCTCCAGACACGAAATCACGTCTGAGAGAGAATGTGAATTTGGAAAAATCAACAACTTTGTTCTAGTTTTGAGGCAAAATGGAGAAGATGTGAAGCATTCCTGGCCAAAATAGGCCAGTTTTTCTAGAGGAGAGTACTGATGCTAGTTACCATATAACCATGCCTTTTTTGGCAATGGACAATTGAGTCTTAATGGACGAGTGGTGATCACACAAAGCCCAAATGAACCCCATGGCATTTCATCAACGAGCGCAAACCTTTGAATTTGGTTAGCTCGTAATTTCCACTCGATTGGCTTCTCAATCCAAGAGTGACTCTTGTATCTAATAGTGTGTTTCTTTAACATTAAAAATGTTTGCAAATACCAGTCTTCATGGTTGGAGGGCACTCTTCTCTCTGGTAGACCATGTGCTAACGTGCAAGACTCGATTGCGTTAAAGTAAACCAGTTTTTCAAAGGTCTTGCACTTTATATCTTTTCCCCAATTACTCACGTGTCTTGAAAATGAGCAGCAAGGACCATGAAAGTGACTTGAAATGTCATGGTGGGTAAGAACCTTGGCCACCTCCTGCCATTTAAATAGATAAAGCACTTGACGACTTTATAATCTTACGTCATGGTTGCGAGTCTGGTCGGGGTATGGCATTCATCATTCGTTTCTCACCCCCGCATTTTCACCCATCGTATTTTCATATGTTGGATCTCCACTTCGGTATTCAATTAAGTTAATGATGTTCTCCATTCACTTCGTTTAAGTGCATGTAGGGTAGGGAAGTTGGCCTCGCCAGCCCAAGAGTAGTGATATGATAAAATGCAAGATAGACATATTTGGGTGGAGCAGCACTCCTCATGGGAGCACACCCCTTTTTCTGCCACAACGACATGATTGGTGTTCGTCAAGTAGGAGAATTTGACCCATATTTCTGAATTATGGCGCCAATTGGCTTGGCCGCCAAAATTAGGGTGACGAGTTGTTAATGTCAAGTGATCACGAAAAATGGACCATAATTCGAAACATTTTTTTTTAACTGAGCAAGTGCATTCACCCCAGACATTGAGATGAAACCATGTGAGTCGTGATAATGGAGAAGGGTAACGAACGTAATCTGAAAATCCCTTTATGCCAATTGATTTGCTAGGGCTGTTCAATGGAAATGTCAATCTCGTTTCCAGTTCACGCAGGGTGACGGCGAGTGGAATGTTAGCCTGACCAATCGGCGCTTGAGGGCATTTAAAGCTTGGAGGAATTTTAAATCCCTTCTCTAATGGAATCGGGCATGAAGGCGAAAAATCTAGATTTTTTTCCCCTCTTCTCGGGTGTAGCCTTAACAAAAACACGTCAAGAGAGTAAGAGGGTTGGCTTAACATGCAGTGTTGCCGCCAACAACCCATTATGTCATTGAGTGACATAAATTCCGTGTGTGCAATGATGTGGCATAACGCAAATTGCAGTCCTTCCAACACATATCCCACCACTTTGATCCAAAACTTTCTCCAGAGATTGCACTTGGCGCTGTTTGTGTTTTGCTCGCCTTTTCGAGAGCGCTTTTTGTGAAATTCAAAATTTCACTTGTCAATTTAAATGTCTAGATCAGCCATGAAGTTGGCAAGGGCTGATTACGCTAAAAGCTCTTTCCACTTGGCTGATGGATAATATCTAGGGGTATTGCATTACTTTTGCGAGGAAAGTGATACTCCATAGCTTAGCTCGAATTGAAGAGGAAAATTGAGGAAGAGAGAATTCTCAATTCTCTAATATTTGGAATTGGGATGGTCAATGTCGAGCCAATACAAAAGAACTAGTAGTCTACCCAAAAAACCCTCCTTATCTATCAAGACTGATAAGATCTTGGGACGAGTTGTTCAATCATTTCTGGTGGAACATTGTCAATTTCACCATGAAATTGTGATTTAGTTTCGACCAAAACGGATTAGATCACAGAATTAGCGCTTTTTTAGCCGTCTACCTTAGCATTTTAAATTAGATCATTGGTCGAGTTCGTCTACTCGCATTTCTAATGCTTGATTCTGATTGCCAAGCAAGAAGATAACAACCTACCCACTCAAATTTCAAGAATTTGCTGAATATGACTCGAAGTTGAATTGAAATCAGACACGCTTCTTTTTTGAAATGTATTACATTTTACCGCCCAGTAAAGTGAATTAAAACGCGTGAAGTGAAGCTCCGGACCTGTTTACCTTTCTTTCATTCCGAAGCTATCTTCACTAACAAGCTTTTCCAATTGCATTCAGCGTTAACCGACATTTAAATCCAGGAAGAGGTCTCCTTCCAGCGATCTTCATGAATGTGTCTTGCAACTTTTTTGTTATACAATGCTGGGAATTTTGGTTGTTTGTTTCTCAGGGCTGAAGCCGTTACAGCGTGCCTCATCATAAAGTACCACAGCTAGAACTGGAGCTCGTATACCTACCACATTCATATCATGCAGTATGAGATGGTTCCTAACTTGACGGGTTTCAAGCGGGAGTGTTTGCCCGTCTCTTTGAGAGCGAATCATAAGCTTGACTGGTAGAATTTTTGAATTCGAGATCACTCGATTGTCTCCAAGATTAATCTGGCGTTCGAGTAGTTCTAGTTGAGTGAATGAACTCTGGACTTGAATTGGTTTAAATCCCAAAATGCAGTGATAGTTTCCGCTCTCATCGCCTTTGAGGTTTTGGAACTCGAACTGACGTTGGGGGGCTATTCGTGAACTTCCTGTGCATGAAGGCACTACTTGCTTTTCCTCCCTTGTCAAAGACATGATTGCTTATTCATGTATGGTTCCAAATTTTCTCGCATTTCACCTGAAAACAGGACGCATTGTTGCTCATTCAGTTGTTTGCTCACGGAGATTTTTTTTGCTTCTTTTGGATGGCGTGATTAAAGTAAGTTAGTCCTTTGTAAATATATCAATGGAAACATGCACTCCTTCACGAGGATCAAAATGTTCGGCGGGCAAATATTTGTTCGTCTCGTCACTATATTTCGTGGGGCAAAACTCGGAAACGATACTTTTGTTCGTACACAGGAAGAAGAAATATCTTTGGCCGTTCACTAACTGAACACGAAAACATTTCGTATTCCCCATTGGATTACCATCTCCTTAGCCATGAACATTCAACAAGCCCCTAGTGTGTGCTACGTGCAACCCCTTCATCATCTCACCCTTTGTGTCATAGTTGAACCCCCCAACAAAAGAAGCCAATTTCTCATTCATTAAAAAAACTTTTTCCATTCTCTAACCTTGGTGCTGTCCAACTGGACAGAATAAAATCACGTGGCATCATGAAATGTTTACGCGGAAGGAATTTTTGCGTAGGGGGGCCCTTTGAAAATTCACGGCGGAAACTTGATCCCACTGAAATGGCGAATGAATTAATCTTGGCAAGAAAATTGAGCCCTCTTCAACCTTGAGTCTTAAAGAGAAATCTTCACTACGCTCGTGGAAATTCGTTGCGAGGATAAGCACCTAAACTGACCGTCTCGTTCATTTCCAATGTCTAGTACTATGAGCCATCCTCAAATGGACGAGTCTTGGCATCAAAATCAATGAACTCCTTCGTGCGGTTCAACTTCTTGTTTTGAGTCTTTCAAGTTTAACGACCCCGAGGGGGAAGGTTGATGATCAAACTTTTATCTCCATCATGACTGGTCAATCTCAAGTTGGATCAAGCCCTTTTTTGTTTAGCTTATGAACAAAAACAGTTGGGCCAATCGACATATTCAACAGTTCGCCTCTCTAGTCTCCTTCTGAGTGCAACCTCTCGAATTTCACGGGTTTCCAAGAATCGATTCGATTCATGCTTATTCCAAGGAATTGATCTGATTAATTTGTAATCCAAGAAACTTCGGTGACTGTCTCCGCTTTGAAATTTAATTTAACTATGAATCACGAGGCTTGACAGACTCACCGTTTTTGTCTGTAGTCAATCCAGAAGAGTCAACGTGTGGAATGTCTTAACGAAGAAAAATTATCGCCAACTCGACATACGTTTCGACATCCAAAAATGCTTCATGAAGAGCACAGCTTAAACGTCAAGAGGTTTTAATTTTGCTCTCCAACCTTATCGGACTCAATTCTGGGGATCGCCTTTCAAAGCCTAGTCTTCCGCTCGAGTTCGATACAGAAAATAGCACTTCATATTCTCTCCGCAGCGTTTTTCTCGTCTAGAATTAGGTCTAGCTGACCTCAAGCAAATACCATGCGTTTGATGTGTGAATGGATGTACTGCTCTGTGGCCTTGGCCAAGGAGTATAATTTTCCCCCAGATTGGCTTCGAGCAATCCGTTATGGTAAAACTTTCACCAGATTTGATAGACAAGTGCGAGGTCCATCTGAGGTGGTCTGGTCTATGCCATTCAAGGTCTTATTGAACTTTGAGAATATTTGAGCCCAAAAAATGTATGAAGTACGGAGACTTGCTAAGGGACCTGGGAAACCCCTCCAGGAATGCTCAATGAATTGTCTTTTCAAAACACGCTTCTCGAGGACAAGCGCTTCGCTCACCGATCTAGTATCTCTAGGCCTGATATCCTGGGGTTCATGTGGTTGAACGAATCTTCAAATGCTGCCGTTCCCATTCAATAACTAATTTAGCTGGAAGAGCAAATGTATTAGTCATTTCCTGGCCAAAACTGCGAAGCGAGAAATCAGGCCCTGCCTCTTCTCGCCACAAAAACCACAAACTAGTGATTCACTTCTGACGAGTTAAACGGCCGAGAAAATGGCACATTGTGCAAGTTCTGTGTCACCCTCCCTGAACATACGTACACCGAGGACGAAAATTGGTACACACCCATCGCTACTAAAACATGAGTTCGAAGTTTCTCTCTTTCCAATCTCGACCATAATTCCTTTTTTGAAGTGCATTGCACAAATCCCAAAGCACCACCGGTCTCAGGCCGAGCAGAATTATGAATGGATTATTAAAGTTGACCTTCATCAAGGTTAATTGTGGTGCTTTTTACGCAAGATTTCGGCTTGTCGAGAGCCAAGGAATATCGGTCAAAACCCTCAAGGAACTCAATCTTGCTCAGGTTGGCCAATGAGTCATCAGGCAGAGCCAGAATATCTCGCTTGTGGCCAGGTCGACGCATTTTCGCACGCAAAATTAGTTTACCAATCCATCTGAAGTGAAGTGATCTGTTACTGGATTATATGTGAATGTTCCAGCTCTTCTCACTCTTAGTCCATTATCATTGGAGTTGTAAACGAACTCTTTAACTCCTCGGTTGAGTCCTCGCCACGTTGTTATGATGATCAGGTTCTGTGGGGGCTGGAGGGGGTGAAATTTCCTGAGAAATCATCATTCCCAATACTCTCAAAAGTCAAACTGGTGGAGTACCTCTCTTTTCCTCCCAAAGACAAGTCAGTTGGAGGGTTTAAGTAGCCACCAGGAAACTGAATTATAAATTGACTTGGCTCCATAACGCCTTGAGGATCTACTACGATTTAGGGCACAAGGAGGGAGACGAGGAAATTTCCTTTGAGCCGTAATTGAGGCATATCACTAGTAAGGAAGGCAATTAATATTTCTTTCTAACCTTCGTGGACGACGTGGCTTAGCTGTGGTTTGGCTCCATAGGATTGCAGGTACACTCGAATGTGTCAATTACTTGTCTTAGATTGTTGTTTGTTTTTCTTGTAATCACCAATTTAGTGCCTGGTTGCGCCTAAACAAAGGCCCAAGTGTGGTAACTGAGTAAATTTTAGAACACAAAAACTTCGTTCCAAGAAGTGGAGGGTGATAGTGAGTAAACCCTTCACAACTCCTGATGGGCTGCATATTTCATCTTCATCTCCCATTGAGAGAGTACAATTTGTCTTTTTTTTCACCCTCAATAAGAGAAAGTGAATGCAAATTGAATAATGCTCATTGGATTGGTTGTGGCATTTGATTCAGGGTAGCCATCCAATGAATCGCCCCTACTTACTCCACTGGCATTGAGTTATTGACGATTTCCTGCCTCGCTCGGAGAAAAAAAACTGCGTTTCTTTTCAGCCAGTTGAATCGAACTTGAAATTTCTGTTGGTTGGCCATTGACTAATGTTGATTAAGGCTGTTCATCGTGCCATAACACCACTTGTCCTTCACATTAGCTGATTGAAAAATCACGTCTCTGGTATTTGCATGATCCAAAGACTCGATTTTTGTGGGCGACGATCTGAAAAGAACTGTCATCCTGTGGTAAAGAATTCTATTGGCATACCAAGTTGTTATGCATTAGTAGAATCCCATCACGAGCACAGAGATCAAAGAGTGAGCCCGAAGCTTCAAGCAAACTTGGTTTTTACGAGAAGCAAACATTCAGTCCCATATATTTTGTGCTGAATTCTCCCTTTATTTGACCTCGCTAGTCGGCCATTCGTTATTGATTTGCCAAGATCGGTCAATTAGATGATTGTGAGTGAGGGAGCACAAGGGATGAAGAAGATCATCAATGTACAAACGGGAAGAGTGCAAACCCCTCTCATTGGCTCAGAGGGAGGGGGAATGTACCGAGATGAAATGATGAGCAAGGGAGATGCTTTATGGTGCTCTATGGCTCTGCCAATCCAGCTTCCTTGGATGGCGGGAATGATTTCACAAGCTTCTGGAAGCATCCAAGTTCGGGGTTGAACCCAAGTGTTATTGAACACAATATTTTTGTGAGATCGCCAAAAGAACTTATCAGATTATCTGGTTAGTTATCGCCGAACCAATTACAATGTGTCACTTGAAAGACCCCTTGCTTAAAGAGAGCATGCGTTCGAACGCGTGCTACCCTTTAAAATTGTTGTTAGGCATTTGTCAGTTGAGTCATAGATTTGGTGAGCAGATCCAGATCCTTCAGATCTCTCTATGCAAACCCGATTTGATTTCCGGATATTGTGTTGCAAAAATCTTTTATGTCCTACTCTTGCCATTAAGGATCTGCTCACAAAGAGGATCGATCCACTAGGCGAAGAGGAAAGGGAGGGTTCGCAATAACATACCAAAGCGGGACTTTCTCCTTTTTTGCACAAAAATACCCCTGGTTCACGTTGAGTCAGGTGGGAAAGCTTTGGCTATCTTCCGCCATAACTGTTGAGTAAAACTTGCCCTCGCTTTTTGAGTCTGGTATAACCAACATCAAATGATCCAACTTGTTCCACAAACACAAAAAGCAAGTTTGTCTCCTAAATGGATCAGCGGCGTCCTTCTCGTCGGAAAAAGTGCACTGTTCCACGAAGGGAATATAATCTGCAATATCGATTTCGTGTCCGCTCCCACCTCATTGAAAGAATGAAGTTGGGAAAGTTTGATTTGGAGAAGTACAGCCTTTCCAGTTAGTCTGCCTTTTTCTCGAAAATCGCCGATTTTGGTTGCCTTGACCTCAATAAAGCCACATGGAACGGCCATAATTGCTATTTTCATTGTTCCCGTGAAGTGGGTCTAGGAGACGACGATCTAGTCGAGCTCTGCAGTGGTGATATCTTGTTTCGACCTAGTTCTCTCCCACAAGAAAATTGAAGATAACTTTTTTTTGGGAGGAAGAGGGAATGCCTTTCTTTTTCTTCCTTATTTAGATATACACTTCACAATCTAGGGCTTATTGTCTGAAAGGGATCCAACCATCTTTTCAGTGAGAGGCTTGGAAGAACTGGACACTTGTCATTCATCATTTGCTTGTAACGCGAGCTTGAGTTTTTGCGAGTTCTAATTTCTTCAAATGGAACAAAGAACTATGGGTTGAAACTAATGTGGGAGGGCACATTCGATACAAAGGTCAATCTATCATGGCTCCCTTGGGTGTAATGTGTTCTTCGTTTCGATTACATAGCATAAAGACCACCGCCATTGCCACTCCTATTCCACGAGTCCAAAACCGTTGTTAATAATAAATGACCTTCAATTTAGTCTTCTATCCGAGAACACGAGCACACGCACCTGCCTTTCACTTCCGACGTCTTCTAGTAGCTCTCAAAGGCTATTGGCATGCACTTAGTGCTTACCAGGATTTTGGTTCCACACCCCGTTTTCCCATGAGTCATTGAAAAGAACGGGAATTTTTTCCCTTGTGCCAAAGCTTGTCCAAGTTATTGTTCAAGCAGAGTCTCTCTGGCGTTTTTAATCTCTCGGGAACATACGTTCATCCAACCAAGTACCCAATTCTACACCCCAAGCTCGCTCTTTCTACGAGTGGGTGGATTGTTCGCATTGTGGCAAAATCCAAGACTTTCCTGCTAGACTCTTCTTGAAACTTCCATCTTGAAAGGGCAACTTCGATCCAAAAACGGCAAGAAATGGAACAAGGCGTTCTTTCTGTCTAATGGTATTGCACTTTCTCTCCTTGTGCATCTTGGAAGGAAACCTCTTTAGAAGAGGACGTTGGTTTTCATCTTCGCAAGTGGCCATATATTGATGAAGTTCCTCCTTTCCTCGACAATGCTCACCATGCATTAAATGGAACGATCCATTTGTGCAGTGTTCTCGCATAAAACATGACACGATCCAGACACAAGCCCCAAGTGAGAAGTATTCTAGCAGTCTAGCCGGGTCCATCATGCCCGGCGGCTTGATTGTCTTTCTCCAACGCTGTCCAATCCATGCTCCTTCGATCCTCCACCCTCTTGGCTTTGTGTGCTTGGCTTTCACTTTTAAGGTGTGGCTTTTCCAAGCAGACCCGGTAGACGCTCGGGGAAGTTCGTTGTTGTTGGCTGGCGCTTGTTCCACTCGTTCCCAAGAGCAACGCTGAGCGAACGCGAGCAACCAGAGAAAGGAAGAAGGCGCGTACTTCCACTCGCTCTCTCGACAAAGTTGAAGAAGTCTTTGTTGTTACCAAGGACGCTTTTCCGTGTTTTACTGCCGGAAAAGTCTCTTTCTAGCTTTGAAGTATGGAACTAAACCAAATGTGGCGTTTGAAAAACTTGTTCAAGTAGTGAGAAGTAGAATTAGTGATGAAAAACTAGAAGCATTTCTGGAAGGGTTTGATAGTGGGCGGTTTTAGGCGTCGGTGGATAGATCGTTCTAGCGAGTTTTTCTTAGATTGAAATTAAACGATGCTATCATGAGCTTAAGAGCTCTAGTCGCCTTGGATTTTAAAGGGAAGGGGGGGAAGCTTTGGAATGAAAAAGGGAAATGTCAAGGGGGCGAAAAATGGAAACAAATCATGGGTTAAGCAAATGTTGATTTTTTGTTCTCTTGCACTTGAAGGGAAACTGAAAATATTTTGACTTGGAATGGCCTCGATCGGCAATTAGCTAGCCTTGTGGGGAAAATTCAATGCTCAAACCCCTTTATGTTCCTTTTTCTTATTTCAGGTGTTTGATGCAATGGTTCAACCGAGACATGAACGATACCATCAAGGGATTACAGATCAACTTGCAACAAATGACTGGTTCCAAGTTGCCCACTGGCCTCCTGAACTTCATGATGAAGCACACCTACTTCAGAAAGGTAATGCATCAATTAAGCTTCCATTTGTTTTTCCCCTGCAACCAATTCATTGATCAAATGGTCCATTTCAGAACATGAAGCGCTTGAAAGCCGCCGGTTTTGCTTGTTACACCAACGATGAAGTCGATGAGATGGGCAAGGCTGATCTCAAGGTTCTCTCTGAATTGCTGGGAGAGAAGGAATTCTTCTTTGGAGATGAGCCCAGAAGCTTGGACTTGAAGGCTTTCGTCTGGTTAGCCATGATGTTGAACGTGGACGAATCCGTGAAATGTCCTCTTCGGGACTTCATCAAGGAAGAATGTCCCAATCTCGTGGGTGTTTACACCCGAATGAAGGTATGATCCACGGCATTAGATGCCTTGTAGAAGTGTAATTTAACGTGTAAGTTTTATTTTTATAGGATCGTGCTTGGGGAGATCATTGGGAGGAGGCTACTGGCGAGAAGTTGGATTTGAATCCACATATCCCCAAACCCGAGCCCCCAAAGGAGGAAGAAAAGAAAGAGGAGAAGAAGGAAGATGAAAAGGAAAAGGATGAGGAGAAGAAAGAGGATGCTAAGGTAAGATCAGTTTTGTTTTAGAAATTGTCAGGTAAACATGAAAATACTTCTCAGAGGCAATGTGATAGAAGCAAGAAATTGAAGTATATTCCCTTTGTTTTGCAGGAAAATAAGGACGAGGACAAGGAGAAGGACAACAAGGAAGACAAGTAAGAAAGTTCGAATGCAATTGAACCAATCAACTATTGGTGATCCACTTTCAACTCTCTGCCATCCTCCAAGCATAAAAGACAGAACGGACCCATTTTCCAGAGATGGGTAGCCAGTCTACGCAGCAAATCCTTCGTCACAAGATCTACAAATACTAAAACAACAACTCCTAGAATTATCAAAACCAAAAATTGTCCCCCCTTTTTCACTAGACACCGTTTCCTTTATGTCCCATCATCACTTCCTTTCATCAATGTTAGAAGGAACACTCGATTTCCTTGACAGAAACAGCTACTGGAAATATTTATTATTTTCGTGGAATATTTTCCCCGCGCTCTTTGCTTTTGATTTATTTCGTACATATTACTTCAACTGCTACATTATTCTTACCCACTCCCACCCTCGTCTACCTACCTACCTACCCGCCTATCTATGCCCCACCCACAACAACTTAGGCCTATCGTGAAGAAGAACAAGAAAGCCACAGCAAGTACCATTTCAACTTCCTAAAAGTATTGACACAAATACTCTCAAAATCCTTTTTTTCCTCTTCAGAGGAATTTTTGTTCCCTTTTGCTTCGATGTCTTCTAATTGTGTGCCTGAGGACGACAAAGTTCTTCATCCGATTTCATGTTGCTACATATAACTCTTATTACTGTACCTCATTTGTGGAATATTATTCGGAATGAATGATAGAATAAATAGCGAGTAAGTGACTTCCAAATGTATTCACAATCCATTTATTTGTTCAAGGATGGTTCAAGCCAGGATTACTTTCAAAATACACACTAGTAAGGAAATTCAACGGAACGAAGTATTTATTGCAGAACCTCACATTTTAGTACAGTGATGTATATTTTTGAAATCCGTCCTGAAGTACAGTGGTTCCTGATTTGTTTCAGTTTAGCCAAAATTAGAAAAAAGGGCGTCTGAATTGTTTATTGGAACTAAAAAAAATAAAAACGAAGGTCAACTCGATGTTTTCAACGCAAGATCAAAAACGCTCGTTCAACTCGCAAGAGACCACATTCTTATAAAAGAATCTAAATCGACCGGTGATGACGCGCTCTTGACTCGTTTTTCTAAACAAATCTTAAAATATTATGTTAAAAGAAATCTAAGAAAAGCTCATTTAGACTTTCTTTTTAAGGTAAATTACATGACGCAACTATTGCATATTGATTATGATTGAAACATGCAAATCGTTGTTGGTGGCTATTCTATATTTTAGGGTCCCTAGTCCATGGCAAGCAAACGAAAGAAGTCGGAAAGCCTCTTCATTAATCCAGGTGCAGATATTGAAATCTTTCCAAAATACGCACGCAACATTACTTCAGCATTTAACAACCTCTCATGGTTCCATCTAAAAAGTAGACTTAACTCTTTCAGGACGAAACTTTTGTTACACACTGTACACGTGAAATATTTTTAAAGTAGATAGGTACTATAGCACTGGTATTAAATACAACAAATTTGATGTGTTATACTGCATGACCGTGACTATATCAAAGGTTGAATTTTTGGGTGCCACAACACCCAATTGGAATGAAAGGGCTAAAGATATTCATAACTTTGGCTTCTTTTGTTACCTTGTGATGTAAAGTTGCATGAAAATCATCAAAACAACTAAGGCCCTTTACATTGCAAAGAAAGAAGTTGTAGGTTTCATGAAAATTCTTCAGTTTTCACACTTAGTCGCAAGTCAAAATGATAAAAATATAATCTAAAGCACACTTAAATTACATAGTTTTGAAAAATGTCTTTTAAATCATGAAAAGGGCTTGTTCGGACGTATTCAATTCAAATTTTGTGAAATTCTGTAAGCTTTTGAAAAATCGCTTTTGGTCCAAATTGAGCATGGTTCTTCGAGAAAAATCATATTCACATGTCTGAAGACACGTCTGTTCAGTAGATTTCCTTAAATTTTCAAATGATCATTCAACTTAGTGATGTGAAGATAATTAGAATGTTTTTTTGAAACTAATTTTCAAGTTCTTGCATGTGTGGGCGAAGTTTTAAGTCTTTTTACGTTATAGTTTATTTACAGTAAGCCTTTAAATTTTGGGTGTTACAATACCCAATTGTCTGGAACAGCCCTTTACATTTATGACATTTTGTATGATGAAAATGAAGAATGAAAATTTTGTATGATAGAAATGTCCATTTTGACCCCCCAAAAAGCTAAAAAAACGCTCCGGGTTTATGAAAACTCAAATTCCCAAATATTCTATGTAGGTTTTTAATCGCACTAAGTACATGAAAATTCTTCATTTTTGTTTTTTTGGCACGACAGGTCTGAATAAAAATAAGTATTGAATAAATCATACATAGAATGTTTTTTTGAAACTAATTTTCAAGTGATCTATGTATGATTTATTCAATACTTATTTTTATTAATTTTGAATTCATATGAAAAATAAGTACGGTTTCGATGTTTTTGATCCTATTTACAGGGCTTTAGCCGTTCCTCAAAAAAAAGGAACGGACTTCAGTTCACATTCCTATTTTAAAAATGGCGTTTCAAATTTCTCATTACAAAAACACTCTATCAAAAGGCCGTTTTTATCGAAATTTGTCACTATTCAACTCAAATTGTCAAAACAGTTGGTCAAAAACCGTTTTTTTATTTTGTTCCCTCAAAAACGCAACCGACAATCAAGCTGTTACTTGGCCCAAGATTCGAATTAAACTTTTCCAAACTTTTTTTGTTGACTTAAATCAAAAAATAAACTACTTAAATTAAGAGCTTTCAATTCAAGGAAAATTTTAAATTTTGTCCTATGGGATATGCAAGGTATGAAAGGTATCTGATACTGTATGTCTTCAAAAGCGTTCATGGGCTCTGACCTAACCCAGGATTTGAGATCAGTTGAAGCGATCGTAGAGGTTTTACGTGCGTTCTGAGAGCACCTCCAAATCCATGGGAATCGAGGCTAGTTCGATCAATGAAGTCCTCCTCTCTTCTTTATCGTCCAACAACGAGTTTTAAGAATATTTTTGGATTTGTTAGAATTCAATTTAAGGACAAAAAAGTGAAATATTTTTTGTATTGTCAGTTTGATGTCCAATGTTTTCTTCTTCTTTGATTCTGCTTGTGTATCGTCAGCAAGCTGATGTTTTAAACGTCCCGGGTTTTGTGTAACGTCGGGACTTTACTTGTCTCTTCCTCCGAACCTTGGCATCAGCCTTAGTGCCATCAGCATTTTTACATAACCATGCTTCGCAATTCACATGATCACCATTCATCCAATGAGTTGTAAATCTGGTCTTCCATAGTTTGGTAAGGACCAACCTTATTCTTATATTTTATCTAATCGACCTTAATTACTCCTTATTGTATCGAATCAGTCAATCATATTTACATGCTCTTTATATTCCTATCTTTGCAGTCAAGAATAAATTATCTAAACCCGAAAAGGAACCATTCACTTTTCAAGGGCATTAGGATATCGTTGACCCGCCTGGAATCAGCTTCTACAAACTGAAGATCTGGGAAGGGTAGAGCAAGAAGCCAATAACTTTGCAACTCGCAGAACAGCTTGGCTAGAAACCGTTGTAAAAAAATAGCAAATGGTGGGAATCGGGATTTTGCTCGGTCTTGGAGAAACATGAGCGGTTTGGGACCCCCCCAACCAAAAGTAACTGAAACATTACTGTCTGCCACGATCATAAGGTGATAAATAGGGCCCGGAAAAATATTTGCTAAAAAAGTGACAAAATATCCAATATATATTTTCTTCAAAAGCCCAAAATATTTAGAAAAAGCCGGATATTGAAAAAATATTTTTTTTAAAAAAGGCCATTATTTGGTAATTTTGTCTGCGCATCGATTTTCCAAATTAGTTTTGGGTGAACTTGGTGCATTTGGCTGTGTTTGGAGGGATACTTGACATGCAATTGATTTAACAATGTAATTTTCAATTTGTCCCAAAAGATGGCGCAGTTTTTTTGTACTGACAGTAGTTTTGGTTGGGAATTCTTTGTCTTAATACAAATGCCGTTTTGCAGAGATTTTTGTATTTTGGGTTCATTTTGGGTGAGCTCTATTGATCATTGGTCATTCATTTATTTCCCTCAATTTTGACCGAAATACTTTATCTGACTAAAATATTCAAGAAAATATTTTATTTTCTTGAAACAACAAAAATATTTAACAAATCGAGGGAAAGTGGGGAAATATTTTTATAATATTTTATAGTTTAAAAAAATATTCCCGGGCCCTAGTAGTAAATCTTGACAGTTCATCAACATTTCTGGTAAGGGAAGGACGTCTTAAAAAACAAAGATAAATGTTAAGCCCTCCACTCTTTCCAATTTGGTTAATTGCATACCAAATATCATTTCAAAGGATAGAAGGGCTAGTTGGGGGAAGATTGGATGATTCTGCATTTAGATACTTCTGTTTACACCTGGATGTTATTATGCTCAGTCTAATAGTTAGAAAATGAGATGTAAAAAAACATTTATTTCTAGAAAGAAGCAGTAAAAAAGTATTTCATTTCTCTTTGTGGGAAACATTTCGAAATATTGATATAATTCTAAGAAATCAACTGAACAAATATGGATCGTCAATTTATTTTTTTGGATTACTGTTAATGTCCTGTTTTTGCAAATAGACAAGGCTTGCTGAAGTGTTTTTATTCAATGACCTTGAAAGTTAATTTTGCATATTACTGGCCCAGCTCCAGCCAATGTAGTTGAATGGGAAGTAAACATCATTTCCCCAAACTTAAACACTTTGAATACATGCTAAAATTGAAATGACTTGGATTTGCCAAAATGGGCCGAGCAAGTTGCCACAACCAACGGCCTTATTTTACCCTTAGCGGTATATTTTATTTCTTTGCGGATTTTGTATTACCGCTACAGGAAATGGGATTAGCTGTAAAGAAAGTAAATCATTAATAAGAAGTTAATCATAAAGGAAATTATTTTTTTTATAATATTTTTATGATATTTGATCTACCAACGAGTATCCTTAAATTGAATCCTAACAAATCCAAAAATATTCTTAAAACTCGTTGTTGGACGATAAAGAAGAGAGGAGGACTTCATTGATCGAACTAGCCTCGATTCCCTTGGATTTGGAGGTGCTCTCAGAACGCACGTAAAACCTCTACGATCTCTACAACTGATCTCAAATCCTGGGTTAGGACAGAGCCCCATGAATGCTCTTAAAACACACAGTATCAAATACCTTTCATACCTTCTCTGAGTACTGTACAGCCCTACATTGTACCCTGTAATTTCTGGAGCCTCTCCCAATTCGAGAGCTCTCTCATTCTTGTGATGTTCCTAGTAAAACATCTTTGGACCTGCTCGACCTTTTGCAAACCTGCCGAACTCATTGGAGCCCAAATGGGTGAGGCATATTCAAGATGCGGCTGAACAATCGACTTGTACAGAGTTAGGATCGTAATACTATCTCTGGACTTGAAAGTGCGATAGATCCAGCCACATGTTTGAAATGCCTTCCCCACTTTCAACTAGGTATGCTCATCAAACTTTCCATCATCTTGGATGACAACTCCTAAATCCCTCATGGACGATACCTGCTCAATATCACAACCTCCATTGTCTTTGAGGGTAACATCTAATTTGGACGCCCCATACGTCATTGTGCGGAATTTCATCCCGTTCAATGCCATATTACTCTGACCAACCCAAGAGTAGACTTTCTCCAAGTCCTCAACTAATTATGTTGAGTCCTGACGATTCCTTCCACAAACTAATTTTGTATCATCAGCATATGAAGAAATACTGGTTTTTGTTCGAAACTTCTGTAGAGGAGCAATAAAGAGAATAAACAGGAGCGGACCTAAAAATGAGCCTTGTGGAACACCTGACTTGACATCATACATTCCACTAAAAGATCCTTCAACCTTAACCAATTGCTTCCTTTCGCTCATAAAACTATCAATCCAATTCAGTACCTTACCCTGGACCTCAAACTCTTTGAGTTGATCAAGCAAAAGACCATGATCTACCTTATCAAAGGCCTTGGCAAAGTCAAGATAGACTACATCAACTGACTCGTGACTTTCAAGCCCCTCAATGATTTGCTCAATATGTTCAACCAATTGGGTGACTGTACTAAAATGGGCTCGAAAAAGTGGCGAATTGCCAACATGCTACCCTGGGGGAATGATATCATGGGCTTCCAAATACTCAACAAGCTTGGACTTTATGAACTTCTTAAAGACCTTTGCAATACTGGAAGTCAGTGAAATGGGCCTATAATTACTAGGGAGTGACTTATCTCCACCCTTAAGAATTGGAACGACATGAGCTAATTTTAGCGAAGAGGGAAACTTGCCCTGATCTAAGATGCAACGCATCAAGTAGGAGAAAACTGGGGCAAGAATATGTGAGCATTTCATCAGAAACTGAGATGTCACACCATCAGGTCCAGGAAAACTCGAGAGCTTTAAGCTCTTGATGGCCTCAAAACATTTTGATCTGTTACTACCAGATCCTCGAATTGATTGTCCTGACTATCAATGCCAGGCTCATCAACAAATTGTGGTTCGAATCCCGGGCTTGCCGAGTCCTAGTGGCCTGTGGTGTTAGGTTACATGTAGTAGTCACGGCCTTTGACGGCTTAAATGGGCGAACCTGGGGCCATCCCCGAGGGTGAGGTAAAAATAATGCTTGTTCAAGTGGGGCAGCAATATCCTCATATGGTGGACAGCGATATTTAAGTCAAGAAGTAACATGTGAAAAGTTCAGAATTTCAATTTTCATTTCAGAAAAATTGAAAATTTCCCCAACCGCCCATTATATTGGAGTTTTGTCAAATTATAACTTAAAAACTTGAAAAAAGAGTCCCGCTTTTCATGGAAATATCAAAAAATTGAAAATTTCCCTTTTATAAACCCACGAACTTGAATTTTGCCACATTTTGCATAAGAAATTCAACCTCAATTGATAAGTCTTTCAAGTACAAATCCGGGCCATAGTAATGAATAATTATGAAATTTTTACGAATTCGGCCTAAAATGAACAACTTGCTGAGAGTTAGCTATTTCTTCTTTGAAAATGTTTACTTTTGGAAGATACTTTTCAAATTTGAAAACTAAATCTGATTTCACGGCTCCCAGCATAGGCATAGTATTGATTACTACTACTTCAATGTCTAAATTTTGCTCTTCAAGATTGAAAAATAACAAGCAGATGACAAGAAAGTATCTGAAGCTTTTTGTTTCAGAAATTTCAGTTTGTTGCGAATTTTTAAATTTTGTTTTTGCGCTTTTTTGGCTTTTTTGCGCTTTTGACCTTTTTTGCATTTTATTTTACGCTCATTTTTGTGCAACTTTTGGTAACCAAAAGCTTGTTCTAACAATTCAACTTTCTATTGCCATTTTCAAGTCAAAATATTCAGATTTTTTTTTACTTTTCTCCAATTTGGAAGCAATTTTTATTGGTTTTGATCAATTATTTTCCGATTTTGAGCATACAATGATATATTTTTATACGTTGTTTTTTTTCTTGCCATTTTAATAGTTGTGAAATACACTTCAAAATATCAAATGATGGACATTTTTATTATGAAATTCTTCGACAAAGGAAAAGCTAATCTACCTTATTGGTTGATATTGTGGCATCAGTTTTCTTGCTTTGTTGAGGAGCCATTTGTTTGAAGCCTAAATGGTACACTTTTAGCAATTGCAAAAACAACAAAAACATATTGTATCGTTCGTATAGCCCATTTCATCCTTTTTTTTCTTCACATTGAAGCTTGAAAACACTTGATGCTAAACTAGAACAGTTTTAAGTGAAAATCATGGCAATTGATTTGTGAGATGGGCTACTTTTTTCACATAAGGGTGCCTTGAGAAAACTTCCTTTCAAGTTGTGGCATTTTATTGCTGAGTAGGTGGATATGTGTACTCTTCTCAATGGGTAAAATCTTTTAGATTTGTTCTTACTAATTTACCAAAAATAAACTTAATGTCTTGCAAAATAATTAGTTATTGCACCCTAAACTGTCGGATTAGGGGAGTGGGAAATGGTCACATTCAAAGCGTACTTCAGGGTAGATTGAAAAGAAGAGGAGGCCGAGCACCAATACAGTTTAAAACTAGGCTGTTATTTAAACCCAAGGATGACTCAACGATGACTCAACGAAGGATATATTACAGAATACCACTTAAGGCCGAGTTACTACAATGAAAATTCAACGGAACATTTACTGCTTTAAAATAACCTCTCATTTTAGTACAATGACAGGCCTTAAGCTGTATTTCTGTAATTCGTCCTGAGAAATTGAAGCCAACACCAAAAAATGAAAATAAATTCTTCTTGAGTCTTTGTGTGTAATCCTTTTGATAAAAAAATGTCTAATATTTGCTAACGTATTCACACCCAAAATTCCAGTATGTTTGTGGAAAGAGCTCCAATTTTTTTAAAATGTCTAAACCGTCAAAATAATTTGCGAGTCAATGCCGACCAAAAATCTATTTCTCATACGCCATACTTATAATTTGGTGTCAATATAAGTCTCAAAAAGGGAACATTAAAGTGTTGGGAAATCTTTTTTAAATCGATTTATTTTTCAGCAAAAATCAGATTTTGTTATAAAATTTAGGAATATACCGAAACCATACCCTTTTTTAATAAATTCAATGAAAAACGGAGATTACCCTTTAATTTTGGAAGAAAATTGCCCAAGTATTTAAATTCTGCTCAAAATGGCAAATTAATTCAGATAAATATTTATGTATTTGATTGAATATATTCGGCTGTTACGCATTGCTTGCTTTTGATGTTTTTATTTTGCTCAAGCTGCTGCTTAATATTTTGCACTTGAATCCTTCATCATGAAATCATCTGCCAACTCCTAAACGCTACGGTCTTGATTTAATTGGTCATGCTTAAATGATTAAAAATTGACACATATTGTTCGGAAGTAAACTTGAAACCAAAGAAATTTGAATATGCCATCGGGAAGCAGAATTAGTGAGATTTCAACGGAATGATGTATGAAGTGTGTTCCACTGAGGATGCGAAAAGGCGAATCAGACGTCTCATTTGTAAATCTCCAGCGTTTAAGGAAGCCCCTTGGTTTGCCGGAACCTCACCTTACCGTAGTTTCAAAGTCCTCTTCGTCACCGTCGCTGTCGTCTTCACCCTCATCACTAGTTAGGCCTCCGCCAAAGACAGTACCTTCACCGTTTCGATTTGGTAGCAGGTTCGACCTTTTGGAGGCACAAAAGGGAAATGAGGCTCCAAATAGCGTTTACTCCTCGTGGGTCTCCGTTCTAGGTGAGAGAGCACGGCCTCGGCTGGATCCTACTTTTCCTTCTCGGTGTCCATCCAAAGTTGGATGTTGAGTTGTGGGTTGGGAGTGGAGAAAGAAGTCTCTCCCTTCGTCTTTACTTTGGATCCCTGTTCCACCTCCATGAATTCGTGTTTACGTCAGTTCTGCTTGTTGCTTCGAAACACGTTCAGTGACAAAAGGTTGTTTGTGACTTTCAGGTGGACCATTAAAAGGTGAGCCAATCAATCTATGGTAGTGCTAGGGGCTTTCTAATGCATTTATTGCAAACAACATTCACTTTTGATGCAACAGAAAAGTGAAGTTGCACTTGATGTAGCAGTAGACTGTTTTTAAAGACTGTGTTTGCGTTTATTTGAAACATACTGTTTCCCAATGATTCTAATATCATGTGTTTAAAATCTTGTTATTATTAGGCACACTTAAAAAAGCTCAATTCCCTACAAACTTAATATTTTACTTGGAGTTGTCTTAACAATGCGACAATCAAGCTTAAAACGAATCCCACAAACAAACTTGAAATATTTGAACTTGTTGTGCAACACACATGAGACTGAATCTGAAATCGGTCTTGAATTCATTTAATCTGGTTGGTTGCAAATATGAGTTATGTTTGACGTTTTTTAATTAAATATCAAAAACACAAAGTGTCTAGGTTTAAAAAGGTATTCTTAAAACTTGCTTGTCTACTGGTGCTTCGAGATCTTATTACTACATGTTTTTACCATTCGAATCATTTATTCGAATTGTCGTTCTGGAACAACCCATTAAAGACATTTGCTATTGAATTCACTAGTGTGGTAATTATATGTACATATTTTAACTTAAACACGTAAACACTTTTTTGGAAAGTTTCAAAGTGCACATTGGAAGTGGGATAGTTTCAACTGATTGTTAATTAGACTCGGATTTAAAGTTGAACCATTCTCAAAATACGATTGGGACTCGATTCTACCAAAGGTTTTGGCCAAGGCCTACAAAGGAAGAAAAATGACCGTCCAGATTGAATAAAGTAGACTTCAGTCGTGTTCCTATCTAAAACACTTGTGCCTCATGCAAGCAAGCAAGCAAGCTGGACAGACAGACAAGCCGAACGAGTTAGCGCACCTCAGAGTTTTTCTCGTTTCATTTCAGGGGGAAATTGGATCAAATTACACCCCAGCTTCGCCACAACCAGAATCTCATTTCCTCCACAATGGTGTTCAAAGGCCAAGGCTGAGTACGAATTGGACTATTGGGGTCTCGACATGCCTTGTGGCAAAGAGAGACCCCAAAGTGCCTTGGATGTGATGGTTACATCTTCTAAGGACACATTGGGTCACGCCCAACAACTGTGCGAGAAACCCAACCTCCAGTCAAGTAGTGAAGTTACAATGGATCAGCCGGCCGATAAACCCGAAGATGGCGCCAAAAACGGAAAACAGAGTGACCAATCTTGGCTGAGAAAGAACCTTATCGGGCGAACTCCTTCGCTCCCCAATTCCTTGGGGAAGAAGAAACAAACTTTTTTGAAGGTAAGACCAACCATACGATTTCCTTTTTATCAATTCCGGAAGTCTGTCTTGGAGTGCCCACCGTGATATGAAGCAATTGCGCCAAGTTCTACGTACCTCTTTTCCACTCACTTTAACCCAACTTGCTTGATATAGGTAACTGTGTAAAGCCTCTTTAGTAGGCCACTGTCCGGGATCGGATTCCAATATTTTACGTCGCAGACATTTCCACCTTGTACACCCCAGTTATGAACCCCATTTTTGACCAATATCCTTTCACATATCGGTACCACATAATAAGAAACTCCAGTTTCTGAACCTTGTGCCTTGTCCGTGAACTGACCATAGACTTGATCTCGAATTGTCGATATTCGTGGAAGAAGAAGTTCTGGCCTTGTCCCAAAAAGTGCTTCGAGAATATATATCATGCTATCGCCTTACTCAATTCCCCGTCTTTCTACATGTAGTATGTGGAGAGAATATCTCTATTTGAAGATGAAAAGACGAATAAAAGGTAGGCTAGCTGTGCAGTATTGCTACCTCATCTTAGCAACCCATGCTTTCTTGCTTGGTCGCTTGCGTGATCAAAGATCAAAACGTACTAGAGGCTTGCTTGGTCCTTGTAGAGACATTGCTGAAGCGAAAAACTGGCCTCTAAAGAGATCTTCTTGAACAATGACAATAAAGGCCAACATGTTCTCGACCATGGTTCACCTCCGCTGGAACCCGTGTTCATTCTTTAAAGAGCAATGCCACCTGCGAACTAACATGAATCATAAGGCATATACTGCATTGATCCATCTAAAACACGCATGTCAGCTTTCGCAGTCAGTCATGTTCCTCAAAATGGCCAAAAATCGATAAGAAGTCAAATTGTCTTTTAAAAAGCAAAACCGCATAGGAAAATGAAACGTGAAGACTTTCGTTGGTCAAAAGCAGTCATACCGAAACAAAGAGCAATCAGCCAAGAAGAAAAGAAATTTTTAGAAGCTCTTGGCGACAGACCAATATGCCAAGCCTCCATTGAGCAAATGGAACTCATCTGACAGGTTTCATTAGTCGTTAAGAGCGCCTTATATTTGACATCGCTTTCCAACGAGGTTAATTAATAAAGACTGGAGACTACTTAGATCAAAGTGCTCTTTTCCAAATTGACCTCGAAAGGCCTGTCAGACACTTACCGTCGCTCATAGTTGTGTGTTGTTCAGTGTTTTTTTCTAAGACCAAAATCTTGCAATGCCTTTAATCCTTCATAAATCAAATATTTTGAATTCATTTTTGGCACTTCACACTGTAGATCAGGGGTGTGCAAACCCTGGCCCGTGGGCCAAATGTGGCCCGCGAGAGGATCTGTCATTTTCAATAGACTGTGGCCCGCAGCATGGTTTTGGCATAGCCCGTGAATTTTATACTAGAAATAATTTGCCGTTTTGGGTGGTGTGGCCCGCGAGCGCCTACGGTCCGGC
>CM021321.1:6562686-6573718 GCA_010645155.1 Tigriopus japonicus
GTTTGAAATGCCTTTCCCACTTTCAACTGGATATGCTCATCGAACTTTCCATCATCTTGGACGACTACTCCTAAGTCCCTCATGGACGAGACCTGCTCTTAACCTGTGATAACGCAAATAATAATTTTATTTACCAAAATCAAGTCAGATTTTTAAACGGTCGTCGAGCTTGTACTAGCTCCAAATGCTACGTTTCAAGCCCAACTGATGACTTGAAAATGAACTTGAAGATCGTTAATTTGACTTGAATTTTGTATATCTTAAACATATTCTTATAAACGTTGTTGCTCTAGGTTGGAAGTTTAGTATGCACTTTGGACTTGGAGTGAACGAAGTTTACCTGTCTGGCCCGAACCAGGAAATAGCGGGTATTGATGCTGTTTTGGTCTTCCGTTGAGAAGAAACGCTTACCTCATAAACTGTAGCGTGTGCGGATTAGATACACTTCCAAGAGCATAAGAGCATTCTTTACGGCAAAACGTAGATCACTATAAAGAATATAAAAACGAGATGGGCATGTGACAAAGAAAAAGAACGAACTGTACGTGTTTACTTATGAAAACTTGGAGGCAACAATATGTCTCATTGATATCAAACACAATTACTGTCTTAATGTCAATAGGTAATACATACGTGTTGTCTTTTCACCAGAATGAAGCTGTTTCCAATTTTTGACATGCAAGAGAACCTGTTCAAGATTTAAGTATCATTTAACCTAAGATGAACTTTTACAGAAAAAAATCATGAAATGTTGATCAAGCATTTTTTTTAATTCTAGCCTGAATTAGCCTCACACGTTTAGCTATTAGGTAGGAGTTTAGCATATAGACATCTTCTTTTCAAGAAAAAAAGATTTTATTTTCAGGTTGCTTTATTTTTGGCAAAACATATTACGAGAAGGAAAGAAGATAATTTTTTATGAAATTTCGTGGCGATACATTTAAGGTCATCAGTATAAAAATCGACGAATATTGTTACATATTTACCATCCCGCGCAAGTCTCTATGACAAATATGTTGTTTAAAGTTTATTTATGTTATTATCGAATGTAAGAAACATCTTATTTGTACTATAATGCCTTAAAACATTTGAGCCATAAGAATAATTTCAAAAAACGTCCTCATTATTTAACCCTTGATTTTTTTCTCATCTCTTTTATTCATTTCTTGACCCAAAAGTGGTGGCCGACCCCTACATTAGAGATATAGAGACTGACCTTTCCGAACACTCATATCATCCATACGTCTTACATCAAAGATTGGAATAGCTGAAAAATTAGAAGCATCTTGTTGCAACTGCAATAAATGCTCTCTGCGTCTTTTCTTATTTTGCCATCCTTTTTCTAGATCATTCTGAAGGGAAAAATCAAAATCCACAGAAACAAAAAATTGAAGATTTTGGTAAAAACATTGTAAAATGTGATTTACAATTAGTCGATCAGCTTGAAATGTAGCCTTGTTAACCCCGTTGAATGTCGTTGCAATCACTTTAGAGTGTGACTGTTTCTCCTTAGTTGTATAGATTATCGTATTTTTTGGCATTGACTGGAACCAAATGACAATGTTCTAAGAACGAGAACATACTGGTATGAGAAATTGTAAGTGAACCGATGTAGTTTCATTCAGCCAAGAAGCACGGAAATCATGGAGTGGGAGGCTAGCAATGAGAATTATGATTTGTGGTAAAACAACTACCACAAAAGTAGTGATGGACCGAAAGCGCTTTCGGCCGAAATTTCGGTTTCGGTTTCGGTTATGCCTACTGAAACCGAAAGCAGACATGCACTATAAAGGACGGAGTTTGACAACAAAATCGAAAAAAATTTCGTCCAAAAACCACTGAAATTCAAGTTTCCCGATTTTTCAAAATCTATGCCCTACCCAACATCGAACACATGAGCAATTTAATTTTTGAGGTGGATTTTGCATTTACACAATATTGTAGCCAGCTGCTTTCGGTTTCGGTTTCGGTTTCGGTTTCGGTTATGCCCTCTTTCGGCCGAAACTTTCGGTTTCGGTTATGAGCCCTTTCGGTCCATCACTACATAAAAGGGCTAGTTCGTTCATTCTCGGTAGGACTTGCTCTGAACTTTGAGTGAGCATAACTTTTGTCTCCGACGTTCGATTGAGCTCAAAATTGAAATACGTATTTTTGTCAACATATGCAAGGTCTCATTTGCAGAAGAACGAAATTGAATCGTACTTACTGGAAATCATTATTCTCTTTGCTTGTCTCCAACTCCATGATTTCAGTGTTTCTTGATCCAACTTTTTATCTGGAAACAATATTGTCTCGCTTTTTACCTTTTTTTGAAAATCTCTTTCGGTAAAGTTTTCCAAGAGAATACACCAGAAGCCGTGATGGCGACACAACTTTTGTTGTTTCTTTTAAAAATAATTATATTACGGCTAAATATGTCTATCTTTATTTTCACGTGAAAGCCTTGAAGCCCTTAAAGTTGCAACTAGCTCCTCCTATACAGCTGAAATCCTTGGAACTATTTAAAAAAAAATGACCCATTGATGGTCATTTGGTGGCCCAGATCTTGAATGACGTTGTCTTCCTTTTTATTTTTAACGCAAATTTTGTTGATTTTTGTTCGTGTGTGGCATACTGTGCTTCTGGATATATCAAGTGAAAAAGTGCCATTATGTTTTGAAAAAGTGTCAAAATTTTCGCACAACCAGAGGCTGGTTTATTAGACCCAAAGAACGATCTTAAGATCGAATTGTGGTTTGGTTAGTTGGTTAGTAAGTACGATCTTGAGATCGCTCTTTGCGTCTAAAAAACAAGCCTCAGACCCCAAAAAGCACCATCTACCACGCAAAGTGTCACTTTTTCGCGCAAACTAGAACCCGAAAAGCGCAAGATATGGGGTTAGACTATGGTCGGCCTCAGAGAAGAAGAAAATTTCCCCAAAATGATCTCGTGCAAAAGAGGAGTCGCAACTACAAATATCTATAGAAGCGCGATAGCTATTACTTAAATCAGGGAGACCTACAACTCCGGATTGGACAAGGGCGAAGCTAAGCTACTTTTTCTTTTGATTGATATTCTTCACGGGAAGACTTAAGACATAAAGTTGACATTTTGTTGCTCTTTTGAACTACCAAGGTACATTTTCTTTGCAATCGTCTAAATCCAATGTTCTAGATTTTTACTACAGAAGTTACAACTTTCTGGAAATTTGACTGAAATGAAAATAACTAAGGAATCACATGAAAAGCTTGCAAAGTTTTCTCTCTCCTAACCTCATTTGGGACTACAACGGATTATCTCCGACCATTTTAAGGTTTCTAACTTCATCCACTAAAAAATGGCCTAGTTTCGCCCAAAGTCATGTCCAATCCTCCGGTTAAAGGTATCAATGCTAAAATCTAGATATACATTTATAGAACGATTACATCTAAGGGCAATCAAAATTTAGAGTAAATGAATTCCCTCGGAACTTTAAATCTCATAAAAACCAAAACCTCGCAAAATGTAGGGCATATTTTTGGTTAGTGAAAAAGACAAGTTAACTTGTTAGCTAGCTTTTTTCTACATAATAGGAAAGAAAATTATTCAAATGGTATGGAAACTGTCGCAAATGTAAGGGTTTGTGTCCCCACCAATTGTTTTGCCAAATATTGCGGGTATATGATGGCGATTTTAAAGAATATACGAAAAGTAATTCACTATTCTGTGTCAAATAACATATTGGTCTATGTCTTGATCCTTCCTGCCACTGGAATTATCTGTTGACAAACCCTCTGGGTAAGGGTTGTGGGCTACCAGAGGGTCTGATGCTGATCGCTGAAGATGGACCCAGGATACAAAGTCTTACGCCTAAGTGGGAGTTTCCAAAAGATGTTTCCAAGTCTCATCTTGGATATCTCAAGTGACGTGTCAAACACCATACTCACTGAGAGCTGTGAATCGGATCCGACTTCTCGGATCGATTTTTTTCGGGTTCGTTGCGGAATTTCTACTACCGCTGCAAGGCATCTAAAAAAATCATAAATGAAATAATCTAAACTAGAGCGCTATAATAAAAGAGTACGCGCATGTGCCATTTTGGTCCCAAGACGTCGGTTCCATTGTACTGTGGTTCTTGGGTTCAACCTGTTTGAGGCAACTTTACTATGCACTATTTACTACCAAATTGACGCTCATGATCTCAGCTTACCTTTGAAAGCATAATGTTTGACCTTAATAGCCTTTGAAGGCCAAAGCTGGCCAAAACCGTGGGTGCCGGAAGATAACTTCTCGTTCTCCTTAAACCTCGATGCGCGTTCAAGCCCAGGGCTGCTGTGAATTGACTCGGTAATGTCAGCTCTCGATGAATCTCCACGCTGATTTGCATTGAGTTTCTTACTTTTTAGGAAAACTTAATCTAACCAGAAACGAAATTGATTGGTGAATATTTAGAACGTCACTTGAAGCCATTAGAGCGTTTTCCTTGCGCACAATATTGCATTGTCATGTGAAATGACTTTTTTGTTGAACAATTATCTGGCAGCCCTGGTGAAGTTGCGCATTCGTAGCAGTCGTCAGGCTGACAATGCTACAGACTGTTATGTTAACTTAGAATGGATAAATCAGTGTTTCAGTTAAAAAACGGATCAAAAAGGGCTTCTAACCAAAACCATTTTTGTTAAAAGAGGGCTTTTTTGAAATGAAAAGAAGCTGATTACAAAATTATTAACATGCAAAATTCACTTTGAAATTTAAACTATTGATGTGTTTAGTGTTGAGAGATTACAAATTTTATAAAATAGGGAAAATAAGTTGCAAAGGTTTCTGAACCAAGGAATATTCAACTTTGGTGTGAAATATCATTCTTTAAAATACATGTCTGCCTTTGGTTTTCATAGAGGCATAAATGAAATTGAAACAAAAAAGTGCTTGTGGTTCATCACTAGTTTCAATTTAATCCTGTAATTTGATGAAAGCGTTTAAATCATAATGATTGGTTTCTTACAAACCTTAAACTATTCATGAAAATAAGTTTTTATAATTGTCATCAAAAAAAGTGCTGCATGGCTTGCCAATTGTTTTGTTTTGCTCTTCATGATTCATTTCACAATCAATGCGTTATAAATTTTTGGAGGCAAAGTTTTTTACTAGTTTTGGCAAGTAGCAGAAAATATATTTTGTGTCAATTTCGGCATAATCAAAGTCAAAATATAGACTCAAATATTCACTAATGGGCATAAAAGCCGCTGCAGTCCCTTTTTTTGTATTAGAAAATGTAGCATTTTTCTAGCATTTTCCATTTTCCAACAAGCATTTTTCTAGCATTTTCCATTTTCCAACTAGCATTTTCCTAGCATTTTCCATTTTCCAACTAGCATTTTTCTAGCATTTTCCATTTTCCAACTAGCATTTTTCTAGCATTGATTTGACTTTAACTAGCATCGTCGCTCCAAAAACAGTTAGCCACCCTGGTAGATTCCCGGATCAATTGACTGTGCGGGTGGATTCTTGGATCAATTGACTGTGCGGGTGGATTCTTGGATCAATTGACTGTGCGGGTGGATTCTTGGATCAATTGACTGTGCGGGTGGATTCTTGGATCAATTGTGCGGGTGGATTCCTGGATCACTTTTTTTTCATCGCAAATTTTAATAGAAATTTGAACTTCCTCATTGACGGTGGCGACAACAATGAGTCATTGTTGTCAATGACAAACAAATGCGTCACATCTTGGATCATAGCAAGTTTCCCTCTTCATTGAAAGTTGCTCTTGTTGTTTCAATTTTTAAAGGCGGAAATAAGTCTCATCCCAGTAATTATAGGCCCATTTCACTGACCTCCAGTGTTGGCAAAGGTTTTGAGAAGATTATGAAGTTCAAGCTTAGAGATTATTTGGAAGTCCATTATATCGAATGGGTTTCAAACTCATTTTAGCACAATAACCCACCTGGTAATCAAATTGGCCAGATTATTGACGGTGGTTGAAAGTAACGAGTTAATTGATGTAGTCTATTTTGACTTTGCCAATGCCTTTGATTATGGAGATTATGGTCTTTTGCTCACTCAACTCGAAGAGTTTGGGATCCAGGGTAAGGTCCTGAAGAGGATTGATAGTTTCATGAGTGGTAGAAAGCAAATGGTAAAGGTTGAAGGATCATTTAGTGGGCTGTATTATGTCAAGGCAGGTGTTCCACAAGGTTCAATTTGAAGTCGGCTCCTGTTGATTCTTTTTATTGCTCCTCTCTAGAAGTTTCTTACAAAATCTAGTATCTCTTCATATGCTGATGACACAAATTAGTTTGTGGAAGGTATGGTCAGGACTCAAAATATGGTCAGGACTCAAAATTTTTAGTTGAGGACTTGAAGAAAGTTTACTCTTGGGTTGGTCAGAGTAATATGGCATTGAACGGGATGAAACTCCGCATAATGACGTATGGGGCGTCAAAATTAGATGTTCCGCTCAAAGACAATTATTAAAAACCGGCAAAATAGTAAAGATTCTAAAATTTCACTTAAAATTATATTTTCGACCTTTGGTTCACCTAACCTAAGCTCTTTTTATGCATAGTACACCATTTAATTTAAAAGGCATCATTCGTTCATAAATTCAGTTTTATATAACATAACTCTGGATGTATTCCCAGAATTGAAAGCTTCCTATTTGGTAAGTTATATTCAAAGACAGTCGAACTTATTGATTCAACACTGTACGTCGCAAGTTGACCAATCCTAGACCGGATCGTACTATACATTAAACTTTGGCCTATATGCAGCCTTTTCAGAGTATAAGGGTAAATGTCCGTTCAAATTCAAATTAATTGATGTTGATTTCATAAGTTCGTACATTCCCTAATCGTTGAATTGAATAACATTCACCCACAAAAAAAAGATACTCAGTAGCTTAAATCTATTTGAAAGATTTCCTTTCCTTTCAAAGCTTTATAATCTAAAATCAGAGTGTGAATTTCTTCATAAGGAAATAGGAATCGATCGTAGTGTCAGTTTAAGGACATATTACCAGCCTTTGTAAACCAACCGCGATGATTCGTTTGTCCTATGCATTCACTCAAAACGGTCTTGAATAAAAAATGATGTTTGGTAGTGGTGGTTGGCAAGCCTTTTTTACGTCTGCCCTCCCTAAAAAGGCATTGGAAAACGTTGCCTTTCCAATAGACACCTTCATTTATTGTTAAACACTTTAGGGAGGTAGAAGTTTGGTTGGTGGTTCCAAAATAAAGGCAAGGCTACTGGAACAAACGACCACTGAAGCATAGATTAGGATTGGAACAATAGTAACCAATTATCGGCTCTCATCAATATTCTTTAGAATCACGTGCTCCAATTGATGGTATTGTCGTGTCAGTTATGAAGATGCTGCTTAACTTGGTGGTCCTCGGCCTTTGTTCCACTCTGGCCAAAGGACAATTTAAGATCCGTTTGATATCCGAAAAGGAACAACAAGAAATGGTGGCTCGTTTTACCTCGGGCATTGCATCTGTTCAAGCTGCAACTGACGGTTTAACCATTGGCGTGGAAAGCGTGCCAATTGACCGCGAGAACGACATGATTCAACTCAACGAGACTTGTGACCTTCTTCAAGGAGAAGATGATTATTCACTGATTGTGGATCTTTCTTGGGGTGGTTGGATGGGCTTGCGAGATCAAGCGGGGGAAGCTGGATTTCCATACCTGAGACTGGAAGCAACCAATCATCAGTTTGTTCAAGTAAGTTTGAAAGTGTCCAATTGCTAGTCCAAATGGATTCTTTTAATATTTACACTAAGATGTGCACGCTCATATTTAGGCTGCTGACGACTATTTGAAAGATCGTGACGCCATCGATGCAGCTTTAGTATTTCAATCGGAAATTGATTTGGATCAAAGCTTATATTTTCTTATTGGTAACTCCTACATTCGTGTGATTGTTATCAATAAGGATGAACCAGGTGCAATGGAACGATTAGCTAAAATGAGACCATCGCCAAGCTATTACATCGCGTATGGCACCACGCCAACATTGACCTCGGTTTTTAACGAAGCTCGAGCCCGATCGTTGCTAAAACGAGATGCTCGATGGACCTTCGTGTTCCAAGATTGGAAATTCGAAGAGTTTCCCTTAGAAGATCTAGATGTCCAAGTGACCTTCTTTACCATGGAAGGGAGCGATTGTTGTGTGGTGAAGAACAAGCCTGGCGGTAATATTTGTACAAAGAACCCCTAAATGTGTTCATTTTTTAACAAAATAAATTTTTCTAGATTCATGCACCTGTAATGAAGTCAAAAATCCAGCTATCCCTTTTATGGAAGAAGGTGGCAAGATGGTGGGTGAAACTTTGAAGGCCCTGAAAGAAAGTGGGACCAACCTATCCGGCGTTTTGAATTGTTACCAATCTAACGAGGACAAAACCAAAGCCTTGGCTTTTCAGACCAAAATGACCGAACTGCTTTTAGCCTCTCCGTTAGAATACATGGCCGATAAAAAAATGTTAACATTTCCGCTGAAGTTTGAAGTATCCGCTCGCAATGCAAGTGCAAGTTATCCCATGGGTGATTGGAATCAAATGGAGGGGTTTGTCAAAGCTAGTACCTATGAACACCGTGAGCTGCCACGATTCTTTCGAATTGGAACAGTGCCAACTACTCCTTGGGCTTATATTAAAACGGACGAAAATGGAAGGGTGATCAAGGATGCGGCTGGTCGGCCTTCATTGGCTGGCTATTGCATGGACATGGTGGAACAACTTAGCAAGAAAATGCACTTTGATTATGAACTGATCCTCCCCACCGATGGAAGCAATTCCTATGGTAAAAAGTAAGATTTTCAACACTTTTTCCCCATAAAACAAGAGCCACAGGAAGGTGGACTGATGTGCTCAAAATTAGAGCACTATGATAAAACTATAAAATAAAAGAGCAAAGACATAAGGCGCACTATCTATTGGATTTCCGGCGGCAACAGCTCACATTTCCCATGATATACAGTCAGGAGCAAAAGTATTTGTAACGTGACGAGAAAACCAGAAAATCCTTTATTTCCAATTAAATACTATGCTAAGAAGTTTGTAAGAATGTAATATTTTTTCCGATTAAGAATAATACCAGTTTCCCGCAATTGTTTTATAAAAATGTCTGAAACTAACTTTTAATTATTAAAAATAAAATTTTAGATAGTGCAAAAGTATTCGTAACGCGCAAAAAAGTTAACAAAATAGGTTTATAAACAGATTTTTCATCAGAAAAAATTGATCGAAAGATGTAGAACATTCTGGAAAGCCGGAGAAAAGTCATTTAGTCTCCTTTTTTCCAAGATTTTCTAGATCTTTCTTGGATCTTATAAATTTTAAGGAATTGAACAATTGCTTCACAGTCAGCCAATCATGACCAAGGTCAAGGAGCTCGACAAGGACTTGAAGTTGAAGATAGTAAGTGTTGGAGACTTTCATCCCTCAGCAAATGGACTGTATAAAAAACACTCTATTTCCAATGAGGGATGCAGGGGGAGGTTTGAGTGATCTCTTCAAAAATCTTATCGCGGGCGGATGAAAGAAGAGAAAAGGCTTGTTTGGCAACAGTGGGTGGCTCGTGAGAATTTGGGCAGTTTAAGGGTTTTCGCAATTTACAGACCGCCCTTGCGAATTAGATGCCATGAAAAATGTCGAATTGCAAGTTTGAACACCTTTGGTTAGGATTTTGGAAAAAAATGCACACTTTATTTGCTCGTTCTTGCACGAGAAAATTCTCAACAAAAGGCCACTTTTTTGGGGTAAGTACAAGTAGTGTAAGTGATGTTATAAGCACTGATTTGTATTGTAAAGCTCCAAAACCATCATGGTATCAAACAAAATGCCGTTTTTTGTACGTGTTTCTCTTCAAAATCAAAGGTCTTTTTTAAGTGCTTGCCATTTTTTAATCAAATGAATAATTTTGCAAATTCTTACAAAACCGAGAGTCAAAATGTCCAAACTGGCAATTCGACATTTTTTGTAGCATCTAAGTCATAAGGGCGGTCTGTAAAACGCGAAAACCCTTGCACTGACCAAAATCTTACATTGACGAACAAGCCTTTTCTCTTCTTTCATCCGCCCGCGATAAGATTTTTGAAGAGATCACTCAAACCTCCCCCTGCATTTCCCATTTCACAAAGGTATTTTTTTCTCTCGCGTCTTTTCCGTACTTGTTCAACAGTCAGGCCTCCCCTCTCTTCTGCCCTGTTAACCGGTTCTTCCCGTTTTCTCTTCGTCGTAACTCGTTCTTTTTCCCGCCCGAACCGGCAACACCAACTATTCAAACCAAAGGCGGGAAACCGGGCATTTCCGCCGCATCCTCCTCCCCACCTTGCCGGTTCTGGGGCCGTTGGTTGATGTATCGACCAATTGGATCAAGCGGGCAGATCTTCGTGATTGGCCTTATTAGTTCCCCCTCATTGGTTCGAACCGTAACGGCTTGGACGATCCCATCTCCTCCTGGATGAACTTCTTGCACCCGTCCCATCTTCCATTTTCCTCTAGGTTCAGGGGATCCTACCACAAGTACTGTTTGTCCAACCTCGATGTTCTTCATTCTGACTGTCCATTTGTTTCTCTTCAGTAAAGATGGAAGGTAATCTTGGGTCCATCTTTCCCACACTTTATCAATGAGACCCTGGAGGTATTGGAAGTGATGCCGATGGTCAAGGGACGCATATTCACCTGGAGGCGGTTCAATGCTCCCGCGCTGAATAAGGAAGTGGTTGGGTGTGAGAGCTCTGGCATCACCAACATCGGATCCCTCGTATGTAAGGGGTCGAGAATTTAAGAAGCCCGTCACCTCACAGAGAGCAGTCCTCAGCTCATGTTCTCTTAAGTGTCTTCTCGCCCCCTGCTCTTCTTCAAGGACATTGGTGAGAGCACGTTTGGCTGACTTCACAAGAGCCTCATGCGTTCCACCCCAATGTGGCGCTGCGGGTGGCTGGAACTTCCATTTTATTCCATTTGCTCCTCCTTCCGATAGGTCCGCCAGTAACTTTTGTGCCCCCACGAAATTGGTTCCATTGTCACAAAAGATCACTGCTGGCTGGCCACGTATATTGGAAAAA
>CM021321.1:6584634-6603269 GCA_010645155.1 Tigriopus japonicus
ACTGAGATGTCACACCATCAGGTCCAGGAGAACTCGAGAGCTTTAAGCTCTTGATGGCCTCAAAAGCATCTTGATCTGTGACTACCAGATCCTCCAATCGATTATCCTGACTATCAATGCCAGTCTCGTCAAAAACATTGCTACAGTCATGGCCTGCTCTGACTACCCTTTTTGGAATTGAAAATACACTTGAGAACTAATCTCCAAGCATACTGGCCATAACCTCACTATCATTGACGGTTTTACCGCCGACCTCAAAAGGTCCTACAGGATGCTTCATTTTTCTCTTTGTATTCGCAAACGAGAAAAACGCCTTTGGATTAGTCTTAACCTCCTGGATCACTCTACTTTCCTTCTCTAACTGATTGGAATCAATGGAGGCCCTAATTTTTGATTGGACCACATCCAATTTGCTTTGGAGGCTGGCTACAACAAATGGATTTGAAGTACGTCGAAGTCTATTCGAAAGCTGACAACTCCGTTTGAACAACTTCTTCCTAACCTTTGGAATTCTAGACAATGGCCTACCTTTTGCCACTATTTCTGGAATACCAATGGACAAACAAACCTCGTCAAAAAGTGAAATTAGCTTATTGATAGCTTTATCTATTGATGGTTCCTGCTTTAGAATGGAAATCAAGTCCAACTCGCCTAATCTTTCAACAATAAGGGGCCAGTGTTCATCTTTGAACTTAAACTTGGCCACGCCCACCTTTTGAGCAGGTTTAACTCTAGAGCTCGCCGGCTTTTGAGTAATGGTCGACCCTATCTCAAGAATGTGATGATCTGAAAGAGTACATTGGGCAACATGGACATACTGGATCAGATCAGGGTCATTGGAAAAAACTAAGTCCAGAACACTCTCTGCTCTGGTTGCAACACCAACGTGTTGAGAGAGATTACGCAAGATCGCAAACTCTTCTAATTTTTCGAAAGACGGCGATGCCGTTTTCGAAATGGGAATGTACCCATCCGGACTAACCTCCCACTCTACAATGCTAGCCGGAAAATTGAAGTCGCCAACAACAAAGAGTCGAGAACAAACCTCTCGATCTAACTCCTTTCCAATGAATTGGAGAGCTGACAGAAATGAAGAAGAGCTACAAGAAGGTGGCCGATACATTGTTACAACCGTAAGATCAAGGGCCTTGATATGACAAATCAAAACTTCTACTTCTCCATTCGACATTCGTACATGAGTTCATTCGTACATGAAGGCTAATTTGTCCAAACTTGATAACAGAGTTTCGGAGTGGAGATACCAGAGCAGGCCATTCATGAACCTTCATTGTGGGCAGCAAAGGCCGTTTATCATCAGCGACCAGTTGAAACTTGCATAAACAAACGTATTCCTAGGAGGCAAATTTTTGAAAAACATTTTTTTTGTGCATGTGGCCTCCTGTCTAAGCTTTGCTTCTCCCAAATTATACTGAGGTGCTCAGTGAATATGATAATTCAATTTGCAGGCATAGATTCACACAATTATAGGATTTTGCATTGAAAATCTGTCATGCCCACTTTCATTTTTACTATCATCTTTTTTTTTACTCGTTTGGGAAACTATTTTACGATATTCTTTGGAAATATTTGCCTTTTCTATTGGGCTATTTTCTATTTTTTATTGGGCTCTAAATGTGCCTTGACCATAACCTCTTACTTTCTATTACGTCCATTTTTTATGACTATTTTAGCGTTTCTATTTGGATTTTTTGAACAGTACTTATTATATTTAATGAAACGTCAAAATACTTATTTTCTGGAATTGAATATTTTGCCAACGAAAATCGCATAATGAACATTTTGAAAACACTTAATCAAAGGATTTTGGAATGGAATGAAAAAGTATAACAAAAAAAGATGAATTTGTCCTAGTAGTACTAAAAACCACGTCATATCTTAAAATGAACACAATTGAGTGATCCCTGTTCCAAGGTACTATTTAATGGTGAAAAGTTTGACAGTGATAACTTTTCAAAGTAGGACACCCTTTTTTAATCAAAGCATGACTTACAAATGTTGGTAATAATATTGATGGTTAACTACGAAAACAATGAATCACTTAAAATATTCAGAGATGTACCTGCCCAAACACATGATGAATTAATTCATGGTCACATGCCTTTGATGGACACAATCTAGTAATGGAACAAATGATTGAAGACTTGGCTAGTTAATAATTCAATGCTTTGAAGTTTCCAGCGTTATTCCGATACTCTACCGATGCACTTGGCAATCAATAAAAGCCATGAATTATTTAACTTGTAACAACGTCATTTTTCAACCCGCAAATGAAACCGTTTAAACTTGAGGACTAGGACTAAACAATTGAAGTCAAGTTCAGCCCTCAAGGCCAAAAAATGAAATCAATTTGTATTTTTTACAGACAGTGGAGCGTATGCAAACCACGGTTCAAGGTTTGGAGGAACTGGCACAACAATCAAAAATTAATTACACTGTCGTATCAGATTCGGCTTATTTTGAATACTTTAAGAACATGGCCGGAGCCGAAGAAGACCTTTACCGGGTGTGGAAAAACTTGACCTTGAGTAGCGATGCTGATCAGTCCAAATATAGGGTGTGGGATTATCCCATCAAAGAGCAATACACTCATATCTTCAAGACCATTAAAGCCAGTGGATTAGTCAGTTCACCCAAGGAAGGCTTTGACAAGGTTTTGGCCGATCAGCAAGGCACATTTGCTTTCATTCATGATGCAGCTGAGGTGATTACTTCAACGAAAATTTTCGATTTCAAATTACTTAATACTGATTGATTTTTTGTATTTTCATCATTCAGATTCGATACGAGTTCTACAACAATTGTAACTTTACCGAAGTGGGTGAACCTTTCGCTGAGCAACCCTATGCAGTGGCCGTTCAACAAGGGAGTCATCTTCAGGAGGAGATTAGTAAAGTGATCCTGGAGTTGCAAAAAGATCGTTATTTTGAGTCCTTGTCGTCCAAGTATTGGAATAGCACCCTCAGGAGCCTTTGTCCGACTTTGGATGATTCGGAGGGAATCACGTTAACTTCGTTGGGAGGCGTATTTATAGCTACTCTGGTGGGATTGGGCATTGCCATGGTGGTTCTCGCTTTCGAAGTCTATTTCCAACGAAAACAGGAGAAAAACGAGGTTATGGATATTTCAAAGGATATGAGCTTCAAACCCAAAGTGGGAGTCATTCAAGTGGGATCACGTCAAGTGCACATGTAATCTTCAGCATAATCTTTGAAATTGATTTATGATCAATGAACATGTATTGGAAATTTTGGGATTTGTTAGTCAAGAAGTTCAAAAAAGTAAAAGAATGCAACAGGCTTTCTGACTTGTTGGTAAATGGAGAGAGCATAAAAATATTGAAAAGTAAAAATGCACACCTTTATCTGTTTGTTGAGAAGTCAGAACGCAGATTCGCAGCTACGATCTGATAAAGGCTGTCCACCATATGGGGATATTGCCGCTCCACTTGGACAAGCTAACAAGCAAGCATTAATTTTTGCCTCACCCTCGGGCCCAGGTTCGCCCATTTAAACCGTCAAGGGCCATGACTTCTGCATGTAACTTAATACCACAGGTCACTAGGACTCGGGATCGAACCGGGGCTCGCCTTGTTTGCATTGAAAGACATTTCAACGCTAAATTTTGACTCCGAAGAGTTGAGTTTGGAAAGTTGTGTTTTGCATTTGAAAGACAGTTCAAATGCTAAATTTTAACTCCGAAGAGTTAAGTTTTGAGGGTAGCAGTCAGCCGGGATCGAACCCCAGCTGTCCGCATAACAAACCGACGCAGTACGCACTATGCCATGCCTCACCCCTTGCACATCTTTATCTTATTTTTAAACATAATTTCCTTAGAATGAAATTTTGGCAGAAAAAAATCCTTTTAGAGAATGCTTTGGCAAACTTGGTAGTTTTCAAGAGAAATTGTGCTGAAAAAAAATATTTCTTAAGAGTTCAAATCCAAAGAAGATTTGTCAAATGACTTTGGCCTAACCCAAATTTAAATTTTGACAGGAGCTTTTTTTCTCATTCATCATGTACGGTACAAATAGAGTTCTGACTTCAAGTCACACCTACGATGCCAAATGGACCAATCTGATACAACTTTTTCATGTCTTCATAACTACTTTCAACGTTTTATGTCTTTGACACTAGTTTGTTTTTTTATTTTTTATGCCTTTGACACAAAAATGAAACTAATGTTACTGTTAACCTGAACTTAACTTAAACCTAAAATTATGGAAAAATAACCAATCCTACAGATTCCTTCCTCAAAAACGTCGTTTCCAAGAACCCTCACGGAAGCGCAAACCCCACTTTCTGGCTTTGATACACACATGCTTGCTCTGAACCAGTGGTGCCAGTTTTTTTTTGGAAAATATCCCAGAAAAGTGATAAATTACGCAAGAAATTACTCCAAAAATTTTCCCAAGTTGCAAAATTACCCAGTTTAAGGGCAAAATTACCCCAACATTTGGACTGATCATAGTCACAAAATAATCTAAAAAACTCACAAAAAGGGTTTAACAAACTATCCTCCATGACAGAGGTGCTAAAAATATGTAAAAAAATAAGCGAATATTTATTTTAGGTATGTTAACATTTTCTGCTGATTTTAAATTTTTGTGCAAGTTCCGAAATTAAAGAAAAATCACATATCAGTTTCAAGAACGTCAATGATTTTAGTATATTCCTTGAATTTTTTCAAACAAAATCCAAAAGAACATTCTCTCAAAATTAGGAAACAACTTAATTTTATCGAATTTTTCCATTTTTGTAACTTTTACGTCGGTTAGACACTAATTTTTAATGATTGTACCTTGGAAATAAATTTTGGTCGTCTAAACCAAGGGTGTGCAAACTTATTTAGCAATGGGCCAAATTGGCCAGCCGTTGTCGCTCGCGGGCCAAACCATCCAAAACGGCAAATGATTTCTAGTATAAAATTCTCCAATCTTCCTACCCTTCATATGCATAATCAATCTTATGTATTTTACTAATCCTCTCGCGGCCCACGCGAAATCAGCTCGCGGGCCACATTTGGCCCGCGGGACAGGGTTTGCACACCCTTGGTCTAAACTTTGCAAATTACTGTGACAATTTTTAAAAAGAAGAAACATTTTTTGAAAATGAATGAACGCATTTTCCACATGTGTGACAAGTGCACTGTTTTACGTGAATTGGCAGTCACAACGAAGTACAAAAATGATTGAGCAGATTGCAAATTATATTGAACTTCATCAGTAGTTTGAAGGAACTTGGTTTTCCTTGTTTTTAAGTGTTGTCATAATCATGAAGTATTTTGACTTTGGGTAATGTTGATGATTGGGGAAAATATTGCAAAAGCGGGAATTTCACTTTTTCACATCTTTGGAGCAAATTACCCCAAGATTTAGATTTTTGGGTTATACCCAATGGCCAAATTTGCTACCCAATTTTTGTCAAAATTAACCCCAGAAATGTGTTATGGGTAGCATCTGGCACTACCTGTTTAAGCCACGACGATCTATTTTTTTTCCTTGCTTGTTCACGGGTTTTTAACCGATGCAAGGGAATGATTTTCTGCAATGTTAGGTGTTAGTTTTTATAAAATATTTGGTCATGCAACGAATTTGAATTTGCCGCTTTTGGGCACCCCTGTATATACAGGGTGTCCCAGCCCAATTGTCCGGCGCCGAAAAAACACAAGGCTTGCATGATTCAAGCTAAAATGCCAATATCTCGTTTTTGTATGTATTCAGCAGAGTCTGCTTAATCTTTTTGCTTTTCAAATCAACGTAATTGTTCAATCAATAGTCATGCAATTGGCTAACAGAAACAGCATGGTGGATATGTACTGCGCCGGTGCCGACAACACCATTATCGCGTCAGTCATCGGTGTCAATGAGAGGACCATTAGGAGGGCGAGGGTAAGGTTCGAGGGACCTCATGCGTCTTCCAGCAAGATTTGGTGCCCGGACACTCAGCCAAATCGTCCAAACCTGAATGGAGGACAATGAGGCATTCTGGCCAAAGGGGTTATTGCCGTCCAACAGCCCAGACCTTAACCCCTTGGACTATGCCGTGTGGGGCGTCATGGATGCCAAGGCCCAGGCAACCCCTCACTCCAGTGTTGGCGTTCTCAAGTCACTCATCACCAAGGAGTGGGGCAACCTCTCCGAGGATTTCATCAAGAAGAGTTGCTTGTCCTCCACAGCCGGATTGAGGCCGTCATTGCAGCTGACAGGAGCCCCATTGGGTAAATTGTTTGCCAATTGTGTGCACAAAATACACAAAAACTTTGAAGATTGTTTTCTCCTTATTGCCGAAGTTATTCTTAATGACTTTCAACAGTCCGGCTCCGGACAATTGGACTGGGACACCCTGTAGGGTTGGTCAGGATCAGGAACAGTTTGTAGGAAACGATCCAAATCACGTTTGAAACTTGACAAAGAATCATCTAATGTGTAGACTCGTCTGAGATGTTGAGGAAGAAGGTTGTACAGGTTGGGAGCTCGATTTAAAACTAAAGACGTCTTTATATTTTTTAGCAACTATTGTCAGCTGAAGAAGCTTTATACCTTGGGATACATGTAATACCTCTCCTCTCGCTAATCGTATACTCTATTCCTGGAGTTGGGCAGTGGAGCTAACTTGGTAAGAAATTGTACAGGATCGGCCCTCTGTTTAAAATGGAGGATGATTTTACATTTTTTGCAAGTTTCTTATCACCTGGCAAGTACCCCTGAAAGGGAGTACATGTAACTTCGCCCGATCCCCTTTTGGTTTATACACAGGAGGGTCCAAAACTCTCCCCTTCATTTTGATTGACTCCCGCGGCTTTCATGATTTGAAAACTCGTTCTTTCTGCTCAAAACGGGACATGAGGCAGTCTACTCACGGGCTGCTACTCATTCCAGGGTTGCCAGGTGGCCGCCGTGGCGGCCAAAATTTCCAAAAGTGGCAACTTTTAACACCTGATGGCCACGAGAAAAAAATTGTGGCCGCCGGGGGGAAATTGGCCGCCAAATTGGCAACTTTTGAAACCTGATGGCCACGAGAAAAAAATTGTGGCCGCCGGGGGGAAATTGGCCGCCAAATTGGCAACTTTTGAAACCTGATGGCCACGAGAAAAAAATTGTGGCCGCCGGGGGGGAATTGGCCGCCAAATTGGCAACTTTTGAAACCTGATGGCCACGAGAAAAAAATTGTGGCCGCCGGGGGGGAATTGGCCGCCAAATGGCAACTTATGAAAGTTAATGGCAACGGGAAAATATCGAAAGGCTGCTGATCATTATGTGAGTGCCAACCAGGGTTGTCAGGTGGCCGCTGCGGCGGCCATAATTTCCAAAAAAGGTAACTTTGGAAAGGTGATAGCCACGAACAAACGTTAGTGGCCACCGGTTGAAATTTGGCCACAAAATGGCAACTTTTGAGGCTGCTGAATGGCCACAAGAAATTTTTTGTAGCATCTTAGCCGAATTTGGCAACTTTTGAAACTTGACGAATCATCAAGTACTTACCTGTAATTACCTGTATCATCAATGATGACACAGGCAATTACCAAGTAATTGCTAAATTGCGACACATGCAAATCTTTGGCTGCCAGTTGAAAGTCCATTTCAAACAAGTCCTCTAAACAAATACTTAAGTTAAACATTAGGTTGTGCCTTGTTTTTGACTGCAGTCAATTGTGGCGTCTGAATCATAGCGATGGACAAATGCGCTTTTGGGCAGAAATTTTATTTTTGATGTCAGTTAGTGATGGACCAAACAAGATCATAACCAAAAGTTTTCGTAAAAAGAGGGCTTAACCAAAACTGCAAGCAACTGATTGAAAAATTATATACATGCAAAATTCACTTTAAATTTAAATTGATTATGTGTTCAACATCATGAAAAAGTCAGTTTTGAAAAAAACAATTTGGTCAAAAGAAGTTGTAAAGGTTTTTGAACCAAAAGTATCTTCGGCTTCTTTAAAGTGCATGTCTGCTTTTCGTTTAGTTAAGCATAACTGAAACCGAAATCAAAATTTCGGCTGTAACTTGATAAGCACAGTGAGAAAAAAGGTTGTTGATTTTGTGCTCCGTAGTGTTGCGCCGCCCTTTTCTGGTGATTCTGTTCTTTCCTGTTCTGCACTGATCAAATATTTCAAATGGTCAGTTGCTCCGCAACAAACGGTCGAGAAAGAGATGCGATCATAGAATTTTTGTGAAGCAATGAGACAACAGAGGCCACGACGGTGCTACGGAGTAAACAAGCAGGCCCAGCTGATGTTTACTGAGCTTCCCTTATTTCGGCCGAAAGTACTGATGGGATTTCCCAAGCTATCAAGCACTTCAATTTTTCAAGCTGGGCTTGTTTCCATTTCAGCTGCCTCAAGCTAAACCAAGCATTCAAGCCACAGGGCTCAGAGGACCTATGGTGAATAGCAGGGTTGCCAAGCTATTTGTTATCCTTTTTGCCTGATCTAAAAATAGAAGCAGAAACTCCTATGCTGTTGCAGAATTTGCCATTTTTTTCCTAGATTTTTCAAGATATTTGCCTTCTTAGGGGCTATATGAAGCATGCTTTGTTAAACTTGAGTGCAAACTATTTTACTCCATTTCCAGTGGCCAACATTGAATTTTAACTGGCAAGCCTGACATCGGGTGAAGGTGCTTGAAACTGCTTGCAAGCTTTCAAGCACAGCTGAAACTGTTGCTTGGCCCAAACTCCTCTTCAAGCTGAGCTTGTGTCCCATCAGTAACAGAAAGCGCTTTCATTCCATCAGCAGTTTCAGTTATGCTTACCAAAACTAAAAGCAGACATGCACTAAATAGGATGGATTTTGATTGTTAAATAATTTTGTATAAAGACTAAAGATGAAACCCTATGCATTTAACATTTCCGATTTACAAACACATAATGTTACCTATCGGCAAAATTGGGTCAATACCAGCTTTATTGGGCGGGGGAGGATCAACCCTGCAATCCTAGCACCTAAGGATTCACGTTAACGTCAATTGTCTATAATGCCAAGTTGACGCTTTGTTCCCATGAAGTTTCTTACTAGAACGCACAATACAAAAAATGTAAAGAAGTTTAAGAAAATATATATTTTACAAAAAATGTCTTGAGCAATGCTCCTTACTTATACATTTTTTTGCAATGTGCTTGACAATTGAACAACAATAATGAAAACAATGAAAATAAAAAAATGGCTGCCAAGTGGCAACTTTTCCTCATTTTTGGCCGCCAAAAGGCAACTTCTGATTTTAAATTTGGCCGCGAGCCCTCCGTGGGACCTGGCAACCCTGACTCATTCTCAGTCAGTCAGCATTCTTCTTTTCCCATAAGCACTAGCCACCAAACAAACGAGTGAATTTCAAAATTAGACAAACCTTTGAATTTGTGTTAGTGATATGATGAGCCATTTTCACCCCTTTGGCCATTCTGGGAGGGCTCACAATCCTCAAGACTTGAGACAGTCTCACAATTTCCTTGATTTCAATATGTACGTACGTGACTCGTCTTTGCTTTGCCAGTAGTGATCAAGGATCAAAGAAAGAATTCATTGCAATGTTGCCAGTTCTCAGTCTTCAGTGCCAATTTTTTCCGTTTGAGCCAGTGATGGCATGCAGTGGAAATGCATATTGACATGCCTGTACAAAGGAAATCTACCAGAAAATCTCAAAGCATTGAAGGACCAACAGTTACAGACAAACATTATTTGGGTTTCAAATTTCTGACAAATTCGTAGGATCTCAAAGCCACGCAAAGTTTTAATTGACCTTGAACAGATGACAAGTTGAGAGACAAAAATGACATAAAAAGAACCTTGAAAGTAAATTGAATTGGCAAAAAAGCCGAGAAAATAACAATTTAAGTAACAGCAATGGACATAAAAAAAGTGAATATAGCAAGTTTTTGAAAACGTCATAAAATGATTAAAATTGTTTTGCCGGTCTCGGTGGATATCTTTATTTCATCATTCTGATCAATTTGGATGCTTCGTATTTAAAATTAGTAAATTGGCATCGACATTTTGAATTGTGAATTGATTATAAAAATGAGAAATATTAAACAAAACACTTTTACCTAACAATGTTTTGCTGGAAATTTTGAAACCCTAATCATACCCATGTGTTGTTATGAATGTAACATATTCAGCCATATGCTACGTTACTTCCAGTGATTTACAATCTCAACACCTCTCGGTCAAAAATGTTTCCAGCACTAGGAAGATTCAATACTTTTCCCTAACTTAAATAGCCGTGGCTAATGTTTCCTTATCTTAAACAACGACGCAGAAAATTAACAGAGAAGCAAATGTTGAGAAGAACTTCCAATTGGACTATTTTTACTCTCGCCTTCCTACCTTGGTTCATTATCCATTGATGAGCAATAACCAAGAGTGCTCTCCATCTTTGGGTTGCAAAAACTCCAAGTACACAAAAGATCAAGAAGAATTCAGAAAAGTGTAGAATTCAGGGTCAAGGACTAAAACCAATCAGACTACTTTCAAGCTACCAAAATATACCCAATATACCAATCTACTAAAGTCCTGTCTACCAGAATTCTTTGTGATGAACTTTGTTGTCCTTTGGCAAATATGATCCATGTATGTCTCCTTCTAACCAAAATGATACTGTGGTGGGATTTGATTACAAAATTTTGTTATTTGATCCACATTTCTGCTACCATCTTCAAGAAAATCATTGCTTCATGTTTCACTTTTTATTTAGCTGTCATACTCTGAAATCTTCATTTAATTTGTGAATCTTGGATAGCATTATTGCTCAATCTTTCTTGATATGAAATTGTGTACCTAAATTTCATTTTTACTTTCAATTTATCGTGCTTATGATGTTTGCTTTTGCTTTGTACCTGTTCAGTGCCTCTGGTTAATATATTTCTGCCATGCTTATTGAATGAATGGTGTTTCTTGTTTCTTAATAGCTAATTAGAATTTAGATTTTTACAAAAAGTCAGTGTTGGCAGTGTACAAGATAAGTATATATTTAGGCCAAATTTTCACAAATGAGGTGGTAAGGATACAGGCCCTCGAGTTTTTAACATGGGAGAAACACTTTGTACTTGATGAGTTTTGGACCCTCCTACGTATTGGGGAAAAAGAGGTTAAGTGTACTCCCTTTCAGGGGTACATGCACCTGGATAGAATTTGAACCTGACTTCACACGTGATGCCTCTTCTTTCGCTAACATTATAATTTATCCCTGGATTGGGACAAAAGACATGAATGCATTTAAAGACACAAAGTATCTGGTACCGCTCGTACCTTCGCAGGACACTGTATAGACCAAGGGACCGAAGCCGTTCCCAATAACCCAGTTCTTTCATCCAAGTAATTGATCGTGTGAAACTCCTTTGTACCCCCTCGATTTTGTTTAATCCTTCTGCTGATACTGGAGCCCAGATGGGAGATGCATATTCCAGATGGGGTTGAACTATCGACTTATAGATGTTTTCATGATGTGCGGGTCCCTCGATTTAAACGTCCGATAAATCCAGCCACATGTTTGATAAGCTTTGGTTACTTTTGATTGGACCTGTTCTTCAAACTTGCCATCGTCTTGCACAATAACCCCAAGGTCTTTTAATGATTTCTCAGTTCCAATGGGTTTTTGAAGATTGTCCTTGTAAGTGGGAGGATCAGTTCAAAAGGGGTTAGTTATAAGTTATCACTTGGAATTTTTCTCCATTTTATGACATGTTGTGCGAGGCGACCCATTCGTAAATGGAGTTTAAATCAGTTTGAAGATTACCGGAGTTGAAAGAGTTTTTACCAAAAACTAATTTGGTATCGTCTGCGTATGATGAAATCGATGCGTGAAGGGGCAATCTGTGTAATGGTGCAATGAAGAGTATGAACAAGAGCGGGCCTAAGATGGTCCCCCGTGGTACCCCTGATACCACTGGACATGGTTGGCTTAGACAACCGTCCACTTTCACGGCTTGAGTACGATGGGTTAGGAACTCTCTTATCCACGAGTGCACCTTTCCTCCAAACCCTAATTGCGCTAAAAAAATTAGCAGAAGGGCATGGCCTACCTTGTCAAAACCTTTCGCAAAGCCCAATAAATAACATCTACGCAATCATAATGCTGAAGTCCCTCAATAATGTCGTCAAAGTGTTGAATTAACTGAGTCAGAGTGCTAAAATGAGCGCGGAACCCATGTTGTTGGTCAGGAATGCTATCTTTTTTGTCAAGATATTCAACAGGCTTCATCTTAACAAGTTGTTCCATGGCTTTTGCTATATTTGACGTCAGTGATATTGGTTGATAGTTCACAGGTTCCCTTCTGTCACCTCCCTTGTAAATCGGAATTACATGTGCCTCCTTAAAACCATTGGGAATTTTCCCCTCCACTTATGACCGATTCATTAGGTAGGCTAATATAGACGAGGTGACTTTCGCAGTACGTTTAAGAAACTGAACTGTGACACCATCGGGTCCTGGTGAACTAGCAGATTTGAGCGAGCCAATCACTTCAAAGACCTTTGTCTCCTCAATTTTCATATCTTGAAGTGAATAAAAACCATCGTACCGGGGTCGTTTGGAACGTTTTGAATGGGAATAGAAAATACAGATGCAAATTGCTCGCTATATTTTTTCGCCAGATCGGTGGGGTGGGATATTTCCTCGTTTGCTAATCGAAATGGCCTCACTGGGGGTTTGGCCTTGCGTTTGGAATTGGCATAGGTGTAAAACGCTTTTGAGTCAAGTTATTTGTTGTTCGCGACTTTATTTTCTTTTCGCAATTGCCCCTGTTCAAGGGACGATTTTAGAAGAACATCAATTGCTTTGATCTTCTTTTTCATGATATCTGATTTCTCAGATTTGACCGGACGAGTATCTAAAAATCTTAGTCGCTTCGCCAAGGACACTCGCTTTTTAAACATTTTTTGCCTTTGCTTTGGTATTCTGTCATTACCATCTTTTTCTACTAAAAGAGGTATGCCAATTTGAGCACACTCTTCTTCGAACGACGAAATCAGTACATTCAGTGCGTCGTCAATTTTACACTTCTGTTCCATTTTGGCAACGAGGTCCATCTGTTCCAAATTTTTGTTAATCAGCGGCCAGTGTTCATCCTTAAACCAGAACTTGGCTAGACCATTCTTGTGAACTTCTTCTCGAGTTTTTGATGGTCCAATTTTAACCGTGGTGGATAGTTCTAGAATATTATGGTCCGAAATGTTGATTGGCGTTACTTTAATTATTGAAACAAGGTCTGGGTCAGAGGAAAAGATCAAGTCAAGGATATTGTCATTCCGGGTAGGGTTCCCCACATGTTGCGAGAGTCTACACTCAAACAAGAATTCTTCTAATAATTGGTAGCATTAAGAAGAGCTCTGAGGTACTGGAATATAACCCAATGGACTAGGTCACCTCCTGAAATCTATTTGTCTCCTGAAATCTATTTGTCTCCTGAAATCTATTTGTCTCCTGAAATCTATTTGTCTCCTGAAATCTATTTGTCTCCTGAAATCTATTTGTCAGGAGACCTTTTTCGAGCCCTTCAATGATTTGCTCAATATGATCAACCAATTGGGTTACTGTAGTAAACTGAGCTCGAAACCCATGCTGTCCAGAAGGAATTAAGTCATGGACTTCCAAATAATCTACAAGCTTGGACTTCATAATCTTCTCAAAAACCTTTGCAACGCTGGAGGTCAGAGAAATGGGCCTATAATTACTAGGGAGTGACTTATCTCCGCCCTTAAAAATTGGAACGACATGAGCTACTTTTAGAGAGGAGGGAAACTTGCCCTGATCTAAAATGCAACGCATCAAATAGGAGAAAACAGGGGCAAGAATCTGTGAACATTTCATCAGAAACTGAGATGTCACACCATCAGGTCCAGGAGAACTCGAGGGCTTTAAGCTCTTGATGGCCTCAAAAGCATCTTGATCTGTGACTACCAGATCCTCCAGTCGATTATCTTGACTATCAATGCCAGTCTCATCAAAAACATTGCTACAGTCATGGCCTGCTCTGACTACTAGTGATGTGAAATCTGGGCTTGGGCAAGTTTTTTGAGGTCGGCGGTAAAACCGTCAATGATAGTGAGGTTATGGCCAATATGCTTGGAGATCAGTTCTCAAGTGTATTTTCAATTCCAAAAAGGATAGTCAGTAGTGATGTGACTTGGGCGCTTGGGCAAGCTTTTTTTCGTGACATCGTACACTGGGGTCGCCAATTTACCTTCAGTGAAATGGTATTCCCTTCTGCCTAACTATCTTTATAAACCGGTTTTTCATTAAGAAGCACTGAAACGCGCCCCTGACTTTTGTAACTTTGGATCAGGGTTGCAAATTAACCTCAAATTTGTGTTTGCTTGAGTAAGTTAGCAGAGCACAAAATCTCCATTAGGCGACCCTACCTTGCAACCTCCCGTGAAAAAAGCACTCAGAGATAGTGATGGGGGGCAAACAAGAGATTGGGCAAGCTGTATTGGCACAATGCTTGGGCTTGCTGAAGCTTGGCATAGCTTGGGTGCTTGTACAAGTACTTTTCCCAGCTAACAGGTTTGCCAAATTTGCTATGAACGAAGAATAAACTTGCCATCCGAATTTCACTAAACCAGGCTGATTCAGTTAAATAGGGCCCATACCTTTGAAAGGATGTATTTTTAAGAAAATTACACACTTCAATTCTCTCACATGGGGAAATGCAAAATATTTCGAGAATACTAAAAAAAGATTTGGCATTTTACTTTTTCATGCCGGCAACTCTGAGTAAACGAGATTGTTCTGGAAGTGTGACTTCTAAATCTCGGTCTTGATTAGCCTCAAAAGTGCATTCATGTGTGGCCTAGAACCGAAAAAAAAAAAACATGGTTTTGCAAATGCTATCCAAATTGAAATATTTTTTTGTATCACTTCCACTATTTATTGCTAAATTATTAAGGTCAAAAGATCATCGAAAATGCAACTTGACATTTTTTCTTCTAAGTCACACTGCAAGTATCTTAACTCTTCAAAGAGCAACTGCCGGCAACTGCATCTTCCGATGTTCCTTGAGCTTGGGAAGTGTATTGGTGTATTGCCCAAGTAATGCTTGTCAACAACTTGTTCTTGGGTGTTTGTGATGACTCATTACTTGCCCAAGTCACATCACTACTCAGAGAAGGTATGAAAGGTACTGATGGGTTTCGAGTTGGATTTTTGGCCGAGTTTTGCCACTTTGGATTTTAAGGTCAAAAAATTGACCCCCAACTAATCTTCTCAACTAGAGACGTCATAAAATATGGCAGCACTGCCAACTCGAAATCCAAAAGTATAGCTACTGATGGAACTCGAAATCGAACTAGTTCGAGTGTTGTCAAATTGGTCCCTGTTTAGGTCTTTTTGAAAACGTTCAATACAACCTGCCCTAATCAACAATGATAAACTTCCGAGTAAAAAATGGCAGCACTCCCGGTTCGAAACCCATCACTAATGAAAGGTATCTGATACTGTATGTCTTCAAGAGCAGGGTTGCCAGGTCTTCGACGGCTCTTATCGCCAGATTTGTCACCGAAATTCGCCAGAATTCGCCACCACATTTGAAAAATCGCCAGATTTTCGCCAAATTTCTTTTTACTAACGACCCTAAATACATAAGTAGTCAATCATGCTGAAATAATCTTCAAGGAGCACCTCAAATGGTCAATTCTTCAGTTTTGTTTATCAACTTTCATTTCAAGTGCTCTTTTGATACACAGTTCATGACAAAAGTTCTCGAAGAAAAACGGAATGCCACCATGTTGACTTTCCTTCATATTTTTTATTTGTAGCACTTAGAACGCGTTTTAGTTTTGTAATCTTTTTTTTTTTGGAGGGGGGCGGATTTTTTAATACCGCTACAAGGAATGGGATTCCCTGTAAAGAGAGTTAATGATTAATATAGTTTATAAAATTACCGTTTATATGAAGTTCGATCTACCAATGAGTTACTGTGATTATTGTTATTTGTGAACAAAATTGAAATTTTATTGATGCAAAATAACAAAATCTTTCGGACTCTTTTCTGAAATGCTCTGAAATTTTTTACTCTTTACAAGCAATGTTAATGGTATTACGTTAACGAAATCTAACCAATTTCCATTAAAAAATCCCAAAATGTAACGTGATCACTCAAATAGTGAAAAACATTTTTTTATACCATTGACATTGTTCATAGCCTGTATTTTGACCATATAATAATAGATTGAGTAGTAAACCATAAAAAGGGCGTAACCAAAACCAAACGGGGGCAATCGCAAAAAAATAGGATGCATAGTTTAATTAGGATTTAAATTGGCCCTATCATTAGGAAAATCAAATTAGGAGTTATCAAAATCAATTACACATGCGTTTGCCGAACTTTTTGACTTCATAACAGTCTCTTTTTCCCAAACTCTCTTGTTAAAAATTCTAGTCTGCATTTTTTACCGATTTTAAGTGGTACACAGTTAGCACAGAGAATGTTATTCCATGTAAATGTCAAAAAAAGATGAAACCCGAGTAGGGAAATGTCATGTCTGATAAAAGCGTTGGTCTGTAAGGGAGTTGGAATTGGCTGCCCGATAGAGTCATTGAGCTTAGGGTAGGTCACAGATAGTGGATAACAAGTCGTCCAGATGAGACTTAAAAAATTATAATGGGTCTTCTAATGGATAGATTCGTCGCAAAGAGGGAGGAAGTAAGTTCTACAACAAAAGAGCGAAACAAAATTTTCTTACTCTTGGTAAATGCACAATGCCCTTTAATGATTGTCCTCTAAAATATTTAAGCCTTGTTTTTGAGTCAGAATAAAAGTCAAAATCATAAAGAGAATCAAAATTTGCCTGAGTTTTCGCCACAAACGGGCGATTTTGCCAATTTTATTAGCCAAATTTACCCGATTTCGCCTAATTTTTCGCCAAATTTGCTCATTTCGCCAAATTTTTCGCCAGAAATACTAAAATCGCCAGATTTATCGCCAGTGAGATCAAAATCGCCAGATTTATCGCCAGATCAGCTGATTTCGCCAAATTAATTATTCTATCGCCAGACACGTTTCAAAATCGCCAGATTCGTGAAATCTGGCGATAGAAATCGCCAGTTGGCAACCTTGGTTAGGACAGAGCCCATGAACACTCTTGAACAGGGTTGCCAACTGGCGATTTTTATCGCCAGATTTTTTTTTTTCCAGATCTGGCTTTTATAATTTGGCGAAAAATTAGGCGAAATCGGGTAAATTTGGCTAATAAAATTGGCAAAATCGCCCGTTTGTGGCGAAAACTCAGGCAAATTTTGATTCTCTTTATGATTTTGACTTTTATTCTGACTCAAAAACAAGGCTTAAATATTTTAGAGGACAATCATTAAAGGGCATTGTGCATTTACCAAGAGTAAGAAAATTTTGTTTCGCTCTTTTGTTGTAGAACTTACTTCCTCCCTCTTTGCGACGAATCTATCCATTAGAAGACCCATTATAATTTTTTAAGTCTCATCTGGACGACTTGTTATCCACTATCTGTGACCTACCCTAAGCTCAATGATTCTATCGGGCAGCCAATTCCAACTCCCTTACAGACCAACGCTTTTATCAGACATGACATTTCCCTACTCGGGTTTCATCTTTTTTTGACATTTACATGGAATAACATTCTCTGTGCTAACTGTGTACCACTTAAAATCGGTAAAAAATGCAGACTAGAATTTTTAACAAGAGAGTTTGGGAAAAAGAGACTGTTATGAAGTCAAAAAGTTCGGCAAACGCATGTGTAATTGATTTTGATAACTCCTAATTTGATTTTCCTAATGATAGGGCCAATTTAAATCCTAATTAAACTATGCATCCTATTTTTTTGCGATTGCCCCCGTTTAGTTTTGATTACGCTCTCTTTATGGTTTACTACTCAATCTATTATCATGTGGTCAAAATACAGGGCATGAACATTGTCATTGGTATAAAAGTGTTTTTTACTATTCGAGTCATAACGTTCTATTTTGGGATTTTTTAATGGCAATTGGTCAGATTTCGTTAACGTAATACCATTAACATTGTTTTTAAAGAGTTATAAATTTCTCATTATTTCAGAAAAGAGTCCAAAAGATTTTCTTATTTAGCATCAATAAAATTTCAATTTTGTTCACAAATTACAAACTACAACGCGTTCTAAGTGCTACAAATAGAAAAACATGAAGGAAAGTCAATATGGTGGCATTCCGTTTTTCTTCAAGAACTTGTGTCATGAAATTTGTATCAAAAAATAAAAGTTAAAATGAAAGTTGAAAAACAAAACTGAAGAATTGACCATTTGAGGTATTCCTTGAAGATTAGTTCAGCATGATTGACTATTTATGTACATAACGTTGTTAGTAAAAATTAATTTGGCGAAAATCTGGCGATTTTTCCAGTGAGGTGGCGAATTCTGGCGAATTTCGGTGGCAAATCTGGCGATAAGAGCCGTCGAAGACCTGGCAACCCTGGTCCTAACCCAGGCTTTGAGATCAGTTGTAGCGATCGTAGACACGTTAGGCGCCGGTTGGTTTTAAGACAGATGTTGTTTGCAATGCAAGCCACTAGATTCACACAACTTCTTTGTTAGTCCTCTACTTGTACACAAAATATCAAATTCCTGTACGACTCATTTTCTTACATTTTTTCTATCATATTTTGCTAAAGATCAAATAATTT
>CM021321.1:6613905-6655134 GCA_010645155.1 Tigriopus japonicus
TAGAGCAGGGGGTGAATCCGCACAAGCTGTTCCGTCAAAGTCACAGCTTTTCAATTTTCGTCTCTGAGATCTTAAACAACTTTTTCCGAGGACAACCAACGACCAAAATCTCTCATTACTCGGATTGGACATTGGTAATTGTTCCAATCGGCCAAGATCCGTAAAGGTATTTTAACGAGATTTTGAACACACTTGACAAGCTGGGCTCGAACCCGTTTTCAAGCCCAGAGTGCCCAATTATATCCCTCGATAACTCCATCCAATCAACCCATTATATTCGTCTGTCATCAGAAGATCTCTTTCCTCCACTCATCCATTGGCAAGAAGCAACAAAGACGCACTCACTCTCATCACATCGTTCTCGTCAAGGATGCCATCCAGAGGGATCAATTTCAAGTGGATGGAAGAGGAGATTGACAAAACAGTGGAAGTTCGGGACGCGTCCAAGAAGGTGAAGAAGAAGAAAAAAAGGTAAAGAAGAAGCCCAGAAGCGATGTTCTCGTCTTTGCTCGCGGCCAAGTGATGGTTGCTGCCTCTGACTCTTTGCCTCACTAGCTTGATGTTAGTATTGGTGGTGGTGGTGGTTGGCTTGAAATCCAGAGGAACATTCACAATGGGTCGATTGTAGAAAATGGTTGTTCAACGGATCGTTTCAGGTTTGGCCGTGGGAATGAGACGCTAGCTCATACCACTACTAACTCAAACAGTTTGTACTCAATCAGCATTTTGGAGAAATGTTTTGGATATGCTGAGGAGGTAAAAGAGTCAAAGAGCTAATAAATGCTGATGTCAGGTGAATTCATCCTTGTTTTGAAGATGAAGAACAAAAATGAGGAGTCCGTGGGAAAAAAAACTTGAAGCCTCGAAATTGGCTTGCTTTGCCCAGGTCGGTCGGTGCACTTAAGTTGAGATAATGCCTTGGATTTCACCTGAGAGCCAAACGAGTTGAACCTCTCGAGTCAAAGAAACCTTCATTCAAGAGAGACTTGCGCAAAGAACAAATGTCTTACAAAAAATATTGCTATTCATTTTTCACTACTAAGAGCTTATCGTGTATCGTGTGTGGAAGGCGTAAACATGCCTTAACTTATCTTTTGGTAAAATGTGAAGAAAAGAAACCAGTTTTGAGCTCACCATGTTGCAATATGGGAAACAAGTCTGGATGGAGTTTTGTGTGGGAAAGTGACCAAACTCTGATTTTGTAGGAGGAGATCTAATTTCGATCTTCCAACGAGTCTTGGTCTAAATTGTAGTCCAAGGGCTCATATTTCTTGAGAATCATTCTCTTCTGTCCATATATGCCCGAACAATGGGGTTCTCTCCTGAATTTTGGGAATTTTGATCATGATGGCTCATCTCTTGGTATAATAAAGATATTGTTTGCCCACCAAAAAGAGTTGACGACGAATCCAGAGGAAATGGGTTTCTGGGGAAACTGACTTGCAGAATGAAATCAATTTCCTGTCCCTCTCAACACAGGCTTGTCGCCTCGAGAAGCACACAGAACATTGGATATTAAAAAAAATCCTCCCTCTTAGACGGCTTAGCATTCTTCTGGCATTCGAAGGAACAATGACACGCTTATATTTGACAATAAAAGAGGAATTTGGCTTCAAATAATTTCTTTTGTATATAAAGTTCTCCATGGCCAGAAGCACGATCTGGGCCAACGATATAAATCTCTCTCTCTCTCCAAAATTCCTAACCGTGTCCATTGTGCTCAATCATCAATCGCACGGGTGCATGCATTCCTTACAACTCATAGAACTCATGTCAGCATTTGAACGTATCCAGATGAGAGAACTAAATAGTTTAGAGTTGAATGAAAGGGTCAGTGCTGCCCAAGTGTTTAATTCAAGTGCCCCAAATACCGCGGTTCTCGTATTTTTGGTGCTAGGCGCCAATCAGAGTCGGAAAAATTCCCAACAACCTGGAATAGTTCACAAAGGAGCAGGTTTCCCGGGATTTAGGTGGTCACGAGAAAAAATCTCTTCTCCCTCAGATGATTGTCGTTCGTTTCGTGAAGGGAATCCAAAAGCAAGCAAGGGTTGGTTGTATGTCGTTGCACTCTGTTCTCCAGCGGTGGTTAAGGTTTCAAAACAACAATAAGCGCACATAGTTTCGCTTCACAGTTTGCTCTATTGGAATGGAAGCCGTCCTAAAGAGCATCCTCGATACAAGTTGTGAGGGTTTCTGAGCGCGTCAATGCCAAAGAAGACGAGTTCTTTCAACCTGGATGAAGCTTAGTTGCTCTTGGAGAAGATTGGAGGGAAGGGGAGAGAGAACTGTTCCCTTTAGAACTCCCTCCTCTCTTCTCTGTCTCCCTCTTCTTACCCTTCTACCCTCTTGGTGGGTCATCTCTGGTAACCAGCCCCCTTCCTACATCTTTACCTCGAGAATGAAGCTCAAGTTTTGGCTAGCTATCACAAATTCCCAGTCTATTTTTTGAGAGAATAATCCAAGAGGAGAGTCATCTTTTGCCTTGCTCAACCACCAAAATTCTTCCCTAGGGGTAAATGATCAATCTAAAATAATCTCATAAGGAATCTTGGGAGCTTTTTTCTTCAAGAAACACGACACGTGGTCTCCTACAATGATTGACCAAACTGAGCAATTTCTCCCCTGGACCTGGCACCAAAGTGAAAAATTCCTCAAGTGATTACACACTTGCAGGTTGATATCAGCCAATCTTTTGAGCGAGCATGTGGATTCAATCATTTTTATGACCACCTGAATCAGGGTTTTATGATAGCTAGTACGATCAAGTGTGCTTACAAATAGCTAAGATTGTATTTGAGGGTAAACGGTATATTGTAAGCGAGACAAATGGTTAATTTGTAACATTCATATCACGTTCAATTCTTGTTGATCCTGAAGTATGAATTTGGGACTCCTTTCCGTTTTCTCAAAACTGTATGGAATTTTCGAGTGTTCCAAGATGCTTTCTTGTACACGAATGCAATTTCGGCACATGGCACATGTCTGACACATTTCTTTAGTCAAGTAAAAGAGTCAACTAATTTGCTGGATGAATCTTGATGTAGGAGGCGGAAGGATAGGATGAGGATAACATTTATCACATCTGGAATCTCATCAGGGGGATTATCTCGAAAGACCGGCTACCGTTTGCCACTCCTCAAAATATATGACATGATATGGGTGTGACCGGCAAACGAGGCAATGTGAAGGTTCGACCAGCCTTCTTTCGTCCGCAAACGGGAATCGGCCCCAAACTGGATCATAAGTTTGACCAAGCCCAAATGACCCGACATGACAAAGTGCTGCAAGGGTGTTCGACCATCTTCGTTGTACTTGTTGAGATCAATACTATGTGAATGGAGTTGAAGGATCTGGTTGATTTCCCCCGGGTCACCCTTTGCCACCGCGTTCTGAAAACGGCTTTGAATCTGGGTATCAAATTCCGAGCGATGAGTGGCTTTTGGCAGAGTGGTCTTCAAGTCCGGTGTGGAACGAGCACTTTTGAACGGGGGAGCTTCGTTGTCGTTGGCTCTGTAAAAACTGCGTTTTCTTGATGACCCACTACTTAACGACGACACACCTGACATTGAAGATGCAACTGACATGACCTCACTGGCCATAGATTCACTGTCCGAGGGAGTTCCAGGAGATGGGACCGGAGACCCTTCTGACATGGACATTGCCGAAGCGGAGGCTGAAGATCCAATTGAACTTGCTGGAGACAGGGCTTCCTCTTCATCATCCTCGTGAACCACCGATTTATGTGTTTCAAGGCATTTTGCATCAGATACGAGGTTATCAAGCCCCTGGGACTCTTGATTCCCTCGTCCCTGCAAGCTAGCCATGATTTCGTCACTGAATCAGTAACTCTCAAACATGTTCACGCACATTGGTCTTCTATTTACGGGATTTTTAAAAGCAGTGATCGTTCTAAACTTCATATAAAAACGCACTTGGATCCCACTATTCTCCCCGGGAGAACTTGTTTCCTCCAATCCTGGAAGATCACACTCTACTGAAGCTGGCACCCTGCCTCCCAACCCTCCCTCATCCGCTCCTACGTCCGCCCGTACAGCTGCTCGTTGTTCTCTTTAGGGCGCACGATACACCCGTCTTCATCCATCCAGCAATTCTTTAGTATCACCTTTCTATCCAAAGACTCGGTCCTCCTTTGGATTTGCGCTTCACGGCCCGGCTTTTCAACTCGATCCAGCCAGGCTTCTTTTCTTCCATGGAAGACGTTACAACTTGGTTGCAAGCCCCTTGAACTCCAACCAGGTCTAGAACAAGATCTTACCGAACTTGCTGCGAAGCCCAAATCCACCCAGAGAGAAGGAAGTTTGAGTCCAGCGGAGCATTCTGCCAGCTCCTTCAAAACTCTGTCGGAGCGTCATTTCATCCCAGGGTTTTGGGTTTCTTCGACCCGGGTCTTTGTAGTTGTCGTTTCAGGGCGATGAGGGGGAGAGGGAGAAGTGGGTTCAAGGCAGCTTCAGAAGAGACCCTTTTTCTCTGGAGGATGTCCACAACGAGTTCAAAGCCACCTCCATCCACCACCTGTATGTACTGCTGCTTGCCGGTTTACCGAGTTTCCTCGTCACGATGTGATATCCAAGGTCCAGGTTCCAAAGGCAACGCGTTACAAGTTCAAGGGAGAGTACTGAAAAATTTGAATTTGAAACAATTTAACTGATGGAGGGGCTTTTTTCAATCATCCTAAGAGCAAGTCAATAATATATTCCCATTCGGCAATTTATTGTTCCGGCCAAGCTCAATTCATTTCTTGATCGACAGATTTCAAGCATTCCATCTCATTTTGTCCAAATAAGGCTCGGATTGTTGATGTTGAGATCCTTGACCCTGTGTTGTCTCAACTTTTTCCGTGTATCCAGTTACCTTAATGTGGCGTGGGAAAGGTCTTATCATTTTAAGAAGCTTGACTTACTCCTTCCTTTTTACTAAACATACGAAATTCTTTGTCAAAAAAAAGCAAGATTTTGCTTCATGTGCAACTAAGAACCGATGCTTTTTGGGATATTGCATCCCGATCCAATCGATCGTATGATAAGTTCAACATTAGATTAAGGCCTTCTTTTTAAAGCCTGGATCTAATCACATTTAATCATTTGTTGCATCGGGATAAGCGACAGAATTCCCACGCTCGGTTCTCGCCTTTTATGTACTCAAGCCTCTCGATTTCGGCCTGTTTCTCGCTACTCAAGATAAGAAAAGAGACAAGGTTGAAGTTGGCAAATTGTTCATAGCAACGATTGCATGGGAAGGGTTTAAACCTATGAAAGCAAACCTCAAGATGCTTCTTAGTTTTCTGCTGTTGGTAGAGTTTAGGAGTGTTGATGAAAAATAGTTTCATTCTATTCCTAGTTTCTACAATACTCCCACTTTCGCCGCCTTTTTTATTTTGTTATCGCGGCGTTGTGACCATATCTGACCACCTGTGGCAATCAGAGCTACGAATTCCAGAAAGGCGGTTTCGGCTTTTGACTTTCAAGGCGTGATCAAATTAAGATAAGCCCATAGATGAATGGCTTAGAACTGGGAAGGGGACAGAAATTGTCTCGTATTCTTTTCCATAATGTGACTTGGGTAGCAATTTGGTCTCAGATAGAGCTCAAAGGTTGACACTTCCAAACTTGCTTGGGAAGAAATGGTTGTACCATGTACCCCTGAAAGGGAGTACACTTAACCTCTTTTTCTCCAATACGTAGGAGGGTCCAAAACTACAAGTAAGCTAGAAGTATTCAAGTACAAAGTGTTTCTCCCATGTTAAAGACTCGAGGGCCTCCATCTTTACCATCTTATTGGTGAAAATTTGGCCTAAATTCAGGCTTATCTTGTACAGTATTAAAACCTTTGTAAAAATCTACTTTTTAATTAGCTATTAAGAAGAAAGAAACACCATTCATTCAATAATCATGGTAGAGATATATTAATCAGTGGGCACTGAAAGGGTGCAAAGATAAAGCAAAGATCTTAAGCATGATAAATTGAAAGCAAAAATGAAATTTAGGTACACAAGTTCATATCAAGAGAGAATTAGCAAGAGTGTCTAGCTTAGAAAGGAACCCAGTCAAAACGGTAGGTTGCGTGAGTAATTTCGTAACCTTGCGTCAATCTGAGAGGAGAAGGCATTGAATGAAGTGAGATATATGATATGTGATTTAAATGATATATGTGAGCCATATCGGGCCATGGAGGAACTGGAACGGTGCCAAAACTCGCCCACGAGTACGTGTGAAATCATCTCTGATGGTGACGACCGCCAAACCACCAATGAGAACTAGATTTCCCTACTGGGTCTAAATGGGCAATTTCATCGAGCTCAAACATAACCTAGTTTGCACGATCATATATCTCACTTCATTCAATGCCTTCTCCTCTCAGATTGACGCAAGGTTACGAAATTACTCACGCAACCTACCGTTTTGACTGGGTTTCTTTCTAAGCTAGAGCAAGAGTGTTATCCAAGATTCATATATTAAATGAAGATTTCAGAGAATGACAGCCACATAAAAAATGAAACATAAAATAATGATTTTTCTTGATGATGGTAGCAGAAATGTGGATCAAATTACAAAACTTTGCAATCAAATCCCACCACAATATCAATTTGGTTGGAAGCAGACATACGTAGGAAATGGATCATATTTGCCAAAGGACAACAAAGGTCATCACTAAGAATTCTGTTACATAGGGCTTTGGTAGATTGGTAGATTGGGTTTATTTTGGTTGGTTGAAAGTATTCTGATTGGTTTTAGCTCTTGACCTTGAATTCTATCCCTTTCTGATTTCATCATGATCGTTTGTGTACTTGGAGTTTTCACAACCCAAAGATTGAGAGCACTCATCAATGGATCATAAACCAAGGGAGGAAGGAGAGAGTAAAAAAAGTCCAAATGGAAGCTATTATCAACATTTGCTTCTCTGTCAACTTTCTCTGTGTCCTTGTTTAATACAAGGAAACATTAGCCATGCCAATGAAAGTGAGGGCAGAGTATTAAATCTTCCTGGTGCTGGAAACATATTTGACCGAGAAGTGTGGAGACTGTAAATCATTGGAAGAAATGTAGCATATGGCTCAAAATGTTACATTCACAACAACACATGGGTACGATGATTAGGGTTTCAAAATTTCAAGCAAAAATGTTTTGTTCAATATTTGTCACCTTTATAATCAGTTCAAAATGTTGATGCCAATTTATCAATTTCAACTATGAGGCATCCGAATTGATCAGAATGAAGGTTGTTCTTATTTTAAGGTCACACTAAAACCCAACTTACTAAACATATTTTCCAAAATCTTCATCAATTCCATGATAAATGTTGTATTTCTTAAAGAAAAAATGCGACAAATGTCCCAGTAAAATGCAACTAAGATAATCCGAACAATGCAACCGAGCCCTTAAACTTCTGACCAAAATATCTTTTCCCATGTAAGGAAACCGACTTTTCTTCACAATAAGCAATATTTTCTTGCTTTCAGAACAAAATGAGTAGTTGTTCCAATATAAACTAGAACTTACGAAAAATTAGCCTTCAAAACCGAGAAATGACTGTTTAGATTGATTGCTAAGAAAAGGAAATTTTAAGAAAACTTATGGAACATGCTGGAATTGGATCAAATTTTGCAAAATTTGTTGATAGGATGGTTGGATTAAAAGCATTTAAGCAAGCCTTCTGTTGTGGCAAAAATCCAAACAATAGAGGTTGTGTAGAATTGATTGTTGTCTTTCACTATGGCCGCTGCCAAGACCCGCCGCGTAGACACGCTGTAGGCCAGCCAGCACTGTCCAGACACATAGGAAGAGACAAATTCCCTAATATTTCAAGTAAATTTGCCAACAATGTCACCAACCAATGTCCTTTTTGATATCGGTAAACAATTATGATACTTATTTATCAGTACAATATCACACATATTGCGAAATAGTTAAAATTATGTTGAGTTTTGTTTCTTCCCGAGTGCATGGACAATGCTGGCTGGCCTTCAGCGATGTCTACGCAACAGGCCGGTGGGGCGGGAATAGAGGGGGACAACAAACAATTCTTCACAACCTCTATTCACAGCAGCACTGGGCTTGAACGCGCATCGAGGTTTAAGGAGAACGAGAAGGTTATCTTCCGGCACCCAAAATTTTGGCCTGTCTTGGCCTTCAAAGGCTAAAAAGGTCAAACATTATGCTTTCAAACGTTAGCTGAGATCATGAGCGTCAATTTGGTAGTAAATAGTGCATAGGTCAAGTTGCCTCAAACAGGTCGAACCCAAGAACCACAGTACAATGGAACCGACGTCTTGGGACCAAAATGGCACATGCGCGTACTCTTTTATTGTAGCGCTCTAATTTGGAAGTTTTTGCTTGAAGTAAGACTTCAATCACAAAGCACAGGTTGAGAATACGGGCACAAATTTCCACCTCACAAAAACAGCAATGCAAAACAACGTACCAGTTAAAAGTCAAACCAAACAAAAGTCAAACAATTCATGGCTTTTACAATCAATTCAAAAATTATGCCATGGATTTCATTAGGAATTTAGTTTGTGTTTATTTACTGATAAAACCGCCCAAATCAACAAAAATGTATCACAGAGAGGACATGCAATAAAAATAGAAAGGCAAAATGAATTTTTGCTCGATGTGACTTTGAGACAGTTCTTTTTTAGACCGTTCATTATACTAATACGATCTAATAGGCAACGGATGCGCTTCCGTGTTGAAGACCCACTTGTCGAGATCGATCTCATGGCGATCGGCATAGAGAAGGTACACAAGGTACAAATATTTGAGGGTCTTGCCCAGAAAGAAGGACTCCATCATGTCCTTTGGCCTGAGATCCACGGCATTCTTCACATTGCCAATGGCGGTGTACCCATTCCTCACCTTGGTATATTTTTCAATCCCCTGCAAAATTCAAATTGCCTATTAGGACAAACAAATTCAATACGAGATTCCTTCTTTGGTTCCAAACCTGGAAGATTTTCCAATCCCAATCTTGATAGGTGGTATTTCCCGTTAAGTAATAGAGATAATAGAGTCCTTCTATGGTCTCTGGTCGGAGTAGATAGTGCGCGTCATTGGATTTGACATTGAAATCCATTTGCGAGGCCGAAACCGAGTTGAAATAGGTGATACCCGCCGCCAAATGCGTGGGTTGACGAGCAAAGGTCAAATAACAAGTGTAGGCCAATTCTTCAGCTATCTAAATGAGTGCAATGAAGAGGTTTAAAATGGTAATTTTGAAGTCCATTGAGAGCCAATGAGTCTTACCAACTCGTCCATTTTGGGTTTGAAGGATCGTCCTCCGCTGAGGATCTCTCCAAAATACAGAAGATTGTTAGGAACGGTTCGCATGGCTTAGCGATGATTCATCTAGATATGAATAAATAGAGTCCTTTTATCTAGTCGAGTTGATAAATAGGCCATGCATTTGTGACCTACGTAAGTCTAGGATCTATCGATTACTTCCAGCCTGTATGGATGTCACGGAATCTTGCTTGAGGTATTCCTGTTTTTTGCCAGCTTGGAGTCATTGCTTCAACAAGTATTTATAGTAGGAATCTCCTTTGGCTCATGAAGTGATTGTGGATTGGGCCCGGAATTTTTCTAGAAAAGAACGGCTCGATACTTCCAAAATTTGAAAAATTATCTAAATAAAACAGTTTGGACTTGATTGGTAGACTTTTCTTAGAGGAGTAATAAACTTCAAGGCAAAAGTAGCAGCACTCCCAACTCGAAACCCATCGCTAGTGGCAAGTGCGAGCATAAGCTCGCCACAAGTATCTTGATCTCTTTGAAAAATGTGTGGACTAGTTTTGCAAAAACGTGCTAATTTTGTAGGTCTTTAGGTGACCAACTTTTAATCTAGACCTGAAAAATGTAGTAAATTAAAGTTGTTCCATTTGCTGTTTTAGGACTAAAATATTTCTCATAGTGTTTGGGAATTTCTATGCAGACTTGATATGATTTTTTCAATACCGTAAATTGAAAAAAAACGTGAACCAATATGATTTTCATTTAAAAAAGGCGTAAATAGGGTATCAAGATGGGTCGGTTCTATATAAGAAATACATGTACCAAAACAATTTGTTTCCATTTGAAAGAACGTGTACCAAGTTTACTTGAATTCGGCAAGATCCATTTTAGACCAGATGAGTGAGGGACTAACAATTGGTTAAGAGGATTCTTTCAAACATCTTGTACGGGCCAACGTTTGAAATTGTCCTTAAGAGAGGCTCTTCTAAGGAGATGGGGCAAATATAGTTACTCTTGTTTTTAGAATTAACAGGCACTGCAACGAATCGACCTACTCCAGGGCAGAACATAAAACGGGTCTTGATCCACCATATCGGGGACCTAATGAGGTTCTTCGACAGGATGAGAAAGTATTTGTGGTAAACAGAGATGGAAAGGAATATTCTGTTTCGATAGTCCGATTAAAACCAGCTCTGTTCCCCTCCTCCAAATCTTCTGATAATCGAGTACCATCTCACGGTACGATCAGAACCGTCACACTTTTCCTCCCGTGCGTTTTTCTCCTTCTTGATTTTCATCGAAAATCTGCTGCTCATCGTGTTTTTTTTTCTTTTTTTTCGTTGCATCATTTTTATTATTTCTATGCTTTCATCATTTTTATACCATGTGTTATGTGTTTGTTTTTTTAATGGGACATAATTTGAAAAAGGGCATATAGGTTTGGTGATAATTTCAAAAATTTATCGCTAGCGGCAAAAAGCCATGGATGGCCCAGCGAATTCGGTTACGAAAGAAGGAGGTCGCTTTTCATATCTGCTTTTTGAGCGATACCATTCACTAGATTTCCCATTTGAAAGGCTTGAGATCGACATTGAATAAATGGACACTACAAGAAATCAAAAAAAGACAATAATAAGCTCACAATATTGAGAATTAAGCGCTTTAAGACCATTTTTTCTCGGAAAGGGAGGACACTCCGCCTGGTCCAAGTGTTGCCAAACCTTTAAGTGGAAGGAAACTTTCATTCCATGTCTTTGCTGATGCTCATGAACTGAACTAAACTGGTCGTTGGTAAGGCCTTGGTTCTATAGTTTCTTGACTCGATCAATGGAAGGCTTTTTCAATTTTACGTCATAGCGTACTTTTGAACGTCAAGACATTTCGCCATTTAGCTACTTGGCGTTTTATCGTATTCTGGATGGCAAGCCTCTTTGTTATGACAGACGTGGTGAAGATCAAGCAGTGCCAGGGGGTAATGCCTGATCAGTTTTTCTTTGAGTGATAAGTTTTTGCATGCTTATCTGAATGAGAGTTGGACAAACTAAATTGAGAATGAACAGGGTAATGTCACGATATCGCTCTTGCAAATTAAATGATCTCTAAACTGAGCTGCGTCGCCGAAATGTGAAATGTGCGGGGAGAAAGATGTATTTGAGGAACGTCTTCATTTGGATGTGGTGGCAGAGAATCATGCTCAGTGGTTCCCTGGAGACACCTCTGCAGTCCCTCCAGTCACTCCCCCTTCAGCCATTATTCCTCCCGATGACATCGAGTTCACCCAAGCTTGGCCTGCACCCTCTGATCGAAATGTGATATTGAACACCAAATTGTTTTCAGACAAGCTTTGGAACAAAACCGAAATGGTGATTCATCGGCCATGACAAATGGACTTAAAATGTTGGAAGACTGTGTGGAAACAATCAGTGTGAAGTCAGACGCCACTGGAATATTCTTCTGGGGTATAATATCCGCCGAACTGAAGGTCAAAGTGTCTTATTGTGTCAAGGCTGTCATTTTGAGCCAATTCAGTGGGATTATGTGTTCGTCTTGTGATTGTCCAGTTGGGCAAGGCCCTAATGCTACGTGGTAACATGTGGTGGCTCTATTACTTCCAAGATATTTTGAAACAGGAATTCTAAGAATTAAAAGAAGCTGCATGGAAACCCTGCAAAATGTTCATAAACCTAGATAGGTTCACCAAGGAAGGCCTCTCCAAGCAGTAAATCTGTCTCCTGGAATAGGTTATTTTGACGTCGATCCATGTCAAGAATGTGATAGAAAACGGTCAACTCCTAAAAAAACGTATTCAAATTGCAACAGTCGCTTATTGGGGGAAATTGTGGGAGGACCTAGCAATGAGATATACGTTTGGTAAAGCTGATTTACAATCATCTGCTCTGAGCCACGATGATCCAAAGGAGAATTTTTTAAACCATTAAATAGACCACAGTACTTTTGTCACCAAAGAGCAAGCCAATACAATTGAAACATCAGCGCGACTGCAATCCAAATGCAGTTTGTGGCAAAAGCAGAGAATGTCTCGTTTAACTGCCAGCAAATTTGACGAAATCTGCAAATTTACAGAGGACATGACCAAGCTGTGCCGATCTATCTTTGGTGGGAACCAAATCTCCAACAACGCCATGAGTTATGGTTCCACACATGGGGTGGAAGCCATCAAGGCTTTAAAACTCCCCGAAATGTTTGTGAAACCCATGGATCTCGTAATTCATCCCAAATTCCATTTCCTAGGGGCTTTGCCAGACAGAGGAATTGAAAAATACAGGTCCTTGGTTGAAGTTAGATGCCCATACAATAGAAGAAATGAGCAAATAAGTCCTTGCAAAACTTTCAGCTTCTTGTCTGCTGGGAAAACCTTGAAAAGAACTCAAGATTATTACTATCACTCAAGGGAAGACATGTTGCTTCATCGTGTACACAAAACAGGATCTTCTCATCGAAGAGATCGTCTTTGACAAAATCTTCTTCAAAGAAGAAGTGATCCCCGGAGTGCTCGAATTTTATTTTGTTTTTTTCCGCGAATATTGTGCCTCTCAACTTTGAGTATCAAAAGTACTTAGGTTTGTCTTGTAAATAAAGGTTTATTATGAATACCACCTATGTAACTCATTATTGTTGACAATGTCTTTAGTAAACCAAATCTTTGTAAACGTGAATTGTTTAAATAATATTTACGAATTATTTCTTTACCTGAATCCAGAGGGGAAGTAGTGTGGTGACCCTGAAGAGGGGAATAAATGTTCAATGTATAACTAATCACGGTGTTTAGCTGTGCTCCATAAAAGTGTTTGCTCAAATGCCAAGACTTCAAATTACGATTTTTGATATCACGGTATCATAATGAAGATATCTTGTGAATACGTACATATTAAAAGTAGCTCAAATAACTATATTAATTCACTTAAAACCATTAAAACCAATATATTTTCTAGTGATGGACCGAAAGGTCTCATAACCGAAACCGAAAGTTTCGGCCGAAAGAGGGCTTAACCGAAACCGAAAGCAGCTGACTACAAAATAGTATAAATCCAAAATACACCTAAAAATCAAATTGCTCATGTGTTCGATGTTGGGTAAGTGCTAATTTTGAAAAATCGGGAAACTTAAATTTCAGAGGTTTTTGGACGAAAAATTTTTCGATTTTGTTTTTTCAAACTCCATCCTTTATAGTACCTGTCTGCTTTCGGTTTCGGTAGGCATAACCGAAACCGAAATTTCAGCCGAAATTTCGGCCGTAATTTCGGCCGAAAGCGCTTTCGGTCCATCACTAATATTTTCCCAAACCATATTAATAGATATTGAGAGGGTCCTTAGTTATGAATTGATGCGAAATTTGATCAATATCTTTTGGGCAGATAATTAACTATCCTTTCTTCAAGACTTTCAAATGCATCGAATTTTGCCATTATATGGTTTTGAGCCATACAAAGCATAAGAAGGCGATAAATAAATTGCTTATATCTTATAATTTTCCTAGTGATGAAATAACTTTATATGATGATAAAGGTGAGGAATTTGTTACCGATACCGTGATTAATAGAATAAGGGAAAATAATTGTTAATTTGACATTAAAGAGTCTTATTTTGTAAGGAATGAAGAAAAGTTAACTTTTCTGGAAAAGTTAACTTTTCTGGAGGATCTATGTAAAAAAGGTACTTATTCTGTTTTTGATGGAGTTTGTCTCAATGTTGAAGATCGAGAAATGTTTGATGATATATGTCAAAATTATAAACAAAATGATGGGGCTAAATTCAGAATATGGTTCTGGACTAATCATTATCCATATCTTATGGTACCTCACATAGATTTAGATTTGGACCCTGACGTTCTTTCCAATATATCAAATGATTCAGATTAGTTGCGCATTGCCCGACACATTTCAATTTTTCACAAGGGGAATCCCTGGTGAAAATTCATGGTTTTTCCATTTTCCATCACAATCTACTATTATATAATTGTTGGTAATAATTTCATAATTTATCAATTTAAAAAGGTATTTTACCTTTTGAGGTGTAGTCAAGGCTGCCTCGGGAGCTGCGCTAAGTTTCAATATATAAGTCTCGTTCAAGAGACTTCTTTTCTTCTAGACGAATCATAACATAACCACATTTAAAAAGTTAATGCAATTTAGCTTTACTGTTTCAGACTAAGTTTAATAAAGTAGATTTCTACTAAACTAAAAGTAGATCTACTACAGTAGATACTTTTTTCTACTTTTTGTTTGAAGTTTTCTTTCCCTTGAAGGGGTTATAATTGTGGGTGAAGCTGCCGCCTTTCCGCTGTTTGAAAGGTCCGGTCCGATCTTCTTGTTTCGGATCTTGATCCCAAAAACCATCCTGTCGCACCTACGCTGGGGGTGCGGCTGGACCGTCCTGGATGCATCCAACGAGAAGGAAATTTTTGCCAAGGTCGGCCTCCGTCGAACCCGTATCCTAAAAAGACGGTCAATGAAATGTGTGCTCAGGTACGTTCGTACTAAAGGCTTTATATACAAAGAATCGCAAAGGTCTGGAATCGAAGGTCTTCTCTGATTAGAGGGTTCCTCGGGACCCAAGTTCTGATTGGTCAAGCAACCCCTTGCGCCAACGTGACTCGATGCAGCTTTTCTCGGAAGCTTTCAGGCCCTAAAAATCACAAATTCGTGGCTTCTAAATCAAGATGAACATATTGAATGTTTTACGCGACTAAAAAAGAGAGGCCCCAACAAATTTATGAAGTTTTAGACATGAGATTGTATGAAAAAGTGGAAAGAGTCAACCGCTTTCTTTTTTTGGACACCCTGATGATCTCTACTCCACATGAGATTGGGAGGGCAAGGAGAAGACAGGAGATCTCAGTTGCTGAACAAAGGGTGGCACTTTACATGCCATTTCCAAATTTGTGTTTCTGGACTTTGTGTGAGGCAAAGAAAAAAAATGCTACAGAATGTTTAAATTTCTTTATGTAGTAACATTCCAATTTGTAACTGCAACATGTATCTATTGGATTGAAAGCCATTAAATCGGAATTTTCTTGGGACAAAAGCTTCCGAGAAAAGCTGCATCGAGTCACGTTGGCGCAAGGTGTTGCTTGACCAATCAGAACTTGGGTCCTGAGGAACCCTCTAATCAGAGAAGACCTTCGATTCCAGACCTTTGCGATTCTTTGTATATAAAGCCTTTAGTTCGTACACAGCTGACAGCTCAAAGGAACTTGCCTGGAGGATGGAATTGTAGGCCTGAAGCACTGTGGTCAAATGAGATAGAGAGACGACCTCAATCTCAGGGCCAGACTGTCCGTACACCGGTCGTTCGTACCCGAGGTGAACGAATGACGACACACCGAGCCCTTTCCTGATTCGTACGGTCTCGGCCACGAAGGACAACGGCCTCATCTCGTGCACGTCCGGAACGTACAGCGGCTGCCAGGCACCAGACAACTTGATGCCAATGGTAAAGAACGCCATTTTCGTCTGGGGGGAGAACACAACAAGCCCGGCTTTTGAGAATGACTTAGACTAGAGCTCTCAGAGAAATGTCACTCCAGTTCAGAGCTTTGTTTTGAAATATGTGGAGGTTTGGTGATAATTTTAAAGAAATATCGCTAGCGGCAAAAAGCCATGGATGGCCCAGCGATTTCGAAATTTTACGAAGTATTACGAAAGAAGGAGGTCACTTCTTTAATCTGGTTTTTGAGCGATAACATTCACTAAATTTCCAAATCTGAGAGGCTTGAAATCAAGATTAAATAAATGGACACTACACAAAATCGTAAAAGGATAACTTCACACAATTGAGAAATGAGCTATTTAAGCCCATTTTATCTCGGAAAGCGATGACGCTCCGCTTGGTGCAAGTGTTTCCAAACCTATTAGTGGAGGGAAACTTTCATTTCATCATGTGGCTGATGCTTATGAATTAAACTGAACTGATCATTGGTAAGGCCTTGGTTCTGTAGTTCTTTGACTTGATGAATCAAACTTTAATAATTAAAGGATTGTTCAATTTCACGTGATAACTAGGGTCCGGAATAATATTTGCAAAAAAGTGTCGAAATATCCAATATATATTTTATTCAAAAGCCCTAAATATTTGGTAAATATTTGAAAAATCGCGCGATATTTAAAAAATAGTTTTTGGACAACGCCATTATTAGGTTTTTTGTCTGTGTGTCCCGATTTTTCGAATTTGTTCTTAGCGAATTTGATGCATTTGGCCGTGTTTGGAGGCATACTTTGCATGTAATGGGAGTGATTACCGTATCATTTTACGGACCTGCTGCCGTCTCTAACTGCCTTAGCAGTGTAGGCTTGCCAAAAAAAATCTCAGTTTTCAAGGGTCAGATTTTCGAAAAATGTTGCATTTATGGGCAATGGCATGGTTAATGTATGTTGATAAGTATTACAAAGTAATTTGAAAACAAATGGAGAAATTGGAAGCCTTCAATTTAACAAATTGTTTGTTATTAGGTTTAGTTGCCCCAGGAACCGATCTCCTCTGGCCATCTTGTTATTCAAAGTTGGGCATTCCTAATTTCAAAGTTCTGAAGAACCCTCTCAACTTATGTAGCGAAATTTTAAATAAAAGCAACAAAACATACTTTTTTGCAAATACAATGTCAAGAATTGCTATTTCAACTTCAATTTGTGCAGATAAGAAAGGCATTGTTGCAATCACCAGGCCTAAACCTTCGTTTTCGTTACCTCGCACGCTCATCAGAAACACAGGTCTTCCGAACTTTTTTTCCCGCCAAAAATGATGACGTCACTGGTAATTGCTGTAATTCAAGGTCAATGTTGCCCAAAGCATCCGGTTTCTCCCTTCCCCCTACGTAACTCACAAACAAATCAGTCATCTACTATCTCTCGACTCATAATGTTAGTTGGATCATAGATCCGCCACATTACAGCACCATACGGGTGTCGGCCACGGGTTCACCAATGTGGGGGATCTATGATCCAACCTACATAATGAGTCTAGAGATGGTAACATGTTTTGCTGTCATTTCTTGAGTACAAAACATTGAATTCAAAAATCATGTCACGGAATTCATTAGGAATTCAGTTCGTGTTTATTTACAGATAAAACCGCCCAAATCAACAAAATGTATCACAGAGAGGACATGCAATAAAAATAGAAAAGCAGAATGAATTTTCGCTAGATGTGACTTTGAGACAGTTGTTGCTTTAGACCGTTCATGATACTAATAAGATCTAATCGGCAATGGATGGCCCTCCGAGTTGAAGACCCATTTGTCGAGATCGATTTCATGGCGATCGGCAAAGAGAAGGTACAAATATTTGAGGGTCTCGCCCAAAAAGAAGGACTCCATCATGTCCTTCGGTCTTAGATCCACGGCATTCTTCACATTGCCAATGGTGGTGTACCCATTCCTCACCTTGGTATATTTTTCAATCCCCTGCAAAATCCAAATTGCCCATTATAATAATCTCAATAAATGATCCCACCAAATTTGCTCCAAACCTGGAAGATTTTCCAACCCCAATCTTGATAGGTGGTATTGCCCGTAAAGTAATAAAGATAATAGAGTCCTTCTATGGTCTCTGGTCGGAGAAGATAATGGGCGTCGTTGGATTTGACATAAAAATCCATTTTTGAGGCCGAATCCGAGTTGAAATAGGTGATTTCTGCTGCCAAATGCGTGGGTTGACGAGCAAAGGTCAAATAACAAGTGTAGGCCAATTCTTCAGCCATGACAAGATGATCCTTGGGCAAGCCATTGTGAACCCCAAGGGCCAAGGTTCCAGGAAGAAAACATGTCTAAATGAGTGCAATGAAGAGGCATAAGATGGTAATTTTGGAGTCCATTGAGAGCCAATGAGTCTTACCAACTCGTCCATTTTGGGTTTGAAGGATCGACCTCCGCTGAGGATCTCTCCGAAATACAGAAGATTGTTGGGCACGGTTCGCTTGGCTAAGCGATGATTCATCTAGACATGAAGATATGGATTCATTTTATATAGTTGAATAGATTAATAGGCCATGCATTCATGATCTACATAAGTCTAAGATCTATTACTTACACCTTGTACGGCCGTCACGTAATCTTGCTTGAGGTATTCCTGTGTTTTGCCGGTTTGGATCCATTGCTTCATCAAGTATTCATAATAGGAATCTCCTCTTGCTCCTAAAGTGATTGTGGATTGGGCCCTGAATTTTCCTAGAGATGAACGGAAATAATTTCTCAAAATTTGAAAACATTATACAACTATTGTGGTTTGCACATGATTGGTAGCCTTCTGCTGGCTTCGAAGATCTTTTAACCACACATTTTGATGGAAAATGTATCTTTAGTATGTCACTAGAGCTCGAATAAAGCTCTACACAAAAATCATGGTCAAAAGCTCTTGTAGTTTCAAAGTATTTAAACATCAAAGCTTGGGTGTGTATTGTAACAAAAGCTACCTGTTTGTGTCATCACATTGACCGCAAATTGATGACAAAATAATTGTTTTACAAGTGAAAACTCAAAGTATCAATTGATATTATGGTTAATTTGAAGAAGTAAGAGTTTCAAAAATAATCGGTAATTTGTATTTGAAAATTCGTCAATTACATAGCCACAAAATGTAATTAATTACAATTTCAATTACTTGGCCCAAAAATGTGATTTTTTACAATTACAAGTACATGTAATTGAAATTACGTAATTGTAATTGCAATCACAATTACTCCCCAACTATTCATACTATGAAAACGAAATATTCATACTCCCCTGGGCACAATGAATAAAGAGGTTCTTGTGGATCAAATCGATATTGCTTTTTTAGTTTAGTTACAGATCGGAGGTCCATAAAGTAAGAAGGAAAAAAAACAAAAGCAAGAAAACAGTCTTTGAACAACAAAAGAACATTTATAATAAACAATATCCTCTTTCCACACGCATCCAAGTGTATAGGGCCAATTTCACTCACTAACCGTTTCTTTTTTACATTGGACGTGGATCGTCATGTTTCAAAAACAACCCTTCCGGCACGATTAAATTGAAAGCAGAGCTCATAAAGATTAATGGCGTCCGTGTCACCAAACCACAACTTCAACAAGTGTGCATTAAACAAAAAACGTTCATAACGACTCACGAATTGAAATCTAACACTAACATCTGTTCCATAAATGCCCGTCCTTTCAGAATTCCTAACACCATCATCAGTTTGGGGCTGAACCTTAAAATAAATCAGTGATCACGATCCTTATTCCTTACCCGTGTTGGGGTTGATAAAGATTGGAACTAATCCTTCGGTTTTTGGAAGTTCATGGATCTTCTTTGAAACCTTCTCTACCGCATCTTCGTAAGTGTTGATACCAGTGCATCGGGACAAATCTCGAAATTCCAATTGGACCGTGGTCACCTCGGATGTGCTACTATCCGAGCTCCACTGAGGAACATGACCTCGACTGGATCTATCCCAAGGAATCAAAAATAAATTTGCGAACCACTCTCATCATCACCGAATTCAAACTCAAACCTGAGATTAACATCTGAATATGGGATTCCCGTGGGCGACGAAAACGCGCCCATGAGACGATCACCCAAATCCTTGGCCTTATCCACAAACATGGCATCGCCACTCATATGAAATGCTCCCAAGAGGCCTCCAAGGACACGGATGGTAGTTTCGAAGAAGTTCACATCCTTGTTCACCGCAAAATCCAAAGTGCTCTCCACCCAATCTCGAGCCTCGCGGAATTCGCTCTGCAAGTTCATGATCCACATCGTGTCCAAAGAGTCCACGATGGTCAAACCGAGGCCGAACCAATTCTGGGCCGATTTGGAGATGGGTCGCAAGTGATCGTGGCCCCAAGCATACTTGCGATAACCTGTCCAAGCGTGTTGAAAGGCCTCGACCACGGCTTTTTGTCGCTCATTTTGAGGTCCTCCGAACTTTATGGAAGTGCCTGAAGCTTCGTCTTCTTTATTTTCTTCAGCTTGATTGCTATCTTTTCCCCCTTCCCCTTCCCCGGCTCCTCCATCACCTTCATCGGGTTGATAGTCGTCGATGGCTTCTTCGGCCATGTTTTGCTTCTCATCCACTGGAGCTTGAATGGCATTGTGGACCCGTTCCACTTTGTTCCAAGCTTCTTTGCCCTGAAAGTACGTGGGAATCTAGCAACGATCTAGAGATAGAGTATGGTGCCTATTTATTTAGGATTCTCATACCGCGGGATTCTCGTCTAAAATGTTGGCCAGGGGTAATTCGGGAGGAGCTTTGGGATCATATTGGGTGAGATCGGGTATCCGCATGGATTCATCCCGCATCATGTAGGAATAAAGTAGGATCACGGCTAAAACTGTCATGATCATGTAACAGATACTCCTTTGAAACCGCGAGAGTCGCTTCCATGCCTAGAATAAGATTAAAATGGAAGATTCATTAGAGAAGCATTCATCCAAAGGTACTATTATTGCGTTGTCAACTCAATCACATTTTTGATGCAAACACTAGGTCGGTCAATTTGTATATGTAACCGAAACTCAATCTACTTGTTTGAACTTAATTTCACGGTAAAAATGAGCATCAAACTATAATTTGGGGTCCCTAATTCAGGTTATTTGAAAAGAAAGACAATGGAGACTCTCCCTTCTCTCCCGTTTTTCTTAGTTTTGAAGCAAAGCAAGACTACTAATCAAGCTTCTTGTAAACATTGAAGTTTTCAGGATTAGATGACCAGGAAAAGCAAAAGAAAGACATCAGAAAGCCTTTTTCTTGAGCTTCTTATGAACATCTTGGTATTCGAATTCCAGAAATATCAATGAAAACAAAACAAAACAAACTTTTTTGGGTTTTCTTGCCCTCATTCAGAAACCCTTGCTTCTAGACATGAGAACCGGGAAAAATAAGAACATTCTACTTTGTTTTTACGGCAGAATTTCACCTACTTTTGCGTACACAATTTGTAGTCATGATAGGTTTAGGAAATTGGCATTTTACCCTTTTAGTTGATCATATGGTGTTTAAGAAACGCATTTTTAAAAGTGCTCAGTGTTGTATTTTTGACTTTGCTACCTAATCCCTGCCACAAGAAACCGATTCAATGATCTTTGTTGAGTTTACCCGCCAAAGAGAGGTTCTGTCATTGGTGCCACGTGGTTGAAGGGACTCAAGGGAGGTGCCTGAAGCGGGTGTGGTCAGAAACATGTTGGAACTTTAGCCCAAGACTCAGAGAAAGTCGATTTTCCGAATCATGAGTACCTCAAGAAGAGAGAACGTCCCGAATTCGTGATGCTCTATTTGGCCTCTAAAGGATCCAATGGAGTCTTAGTCGTCTTATCTTGAATTTGAGCTGAACATATACATACATACGTGTGCGAGTGTATTAAACGAGATTGAGGCATCAAGATCGGTAGAAGTCAGTGACAGAGGGGATGAACAAGAGGGGAAAGATCAACAGTAGAGCTCGGTTCAAGTTTGGCCTCGGGTTTGAGGAACGAAGTGTTAAGGGACAAAATTCTAAATGAGTACTTTTTTCGTTATAGAGCCTCCAAAGTTGGATTGGGTTGTAATTTTGTTTTTTCTCCTTGCTGTTTGATCAGGTGCGGAGAACTTTATTCTGTTAAGTCTAAGTAAAATTATCTTCAAATTACCTGACCACTTCAAATTCAGCTGATTGAAATTCAGTGTTGATTTCCAATGCGAGAGGAAATAAGAAGATGATACTGGCTCTAAAATCCTTGGCTAATGAACCTGTTAAGACTTTGCATACATTTCAAACAAAGGGATTTGAATTAATAAGCCCTTCTACATTTTTCTGAATTACGTTTTTCATTATTTTCATCACAATTGATCGCATTTTTAAGCTTTTTAAATTTGACTGTCTATGTTGGAGAACAAACGTTTTTGAATACTTGCCCATGCAAGTTAAAGATCAAAGTACAACCGTCAGTCCATAAGACTTGTTTGGGCAAGTTTCAAGTAAAGCCTTTGGTTTCAACTAGTTGCTGATGATAAACGGCCCTTGCTGTCTGCAATGAAAAACTAATGGCCGGCCCGCCCTGGAATCTCACCCTCTATAAAACTCTGTGAGAGATACAACTAGATTCCTGAAGAAGCATTCCTCAAGCTCAATATTTTTGTCTTGTGTCCAATTCAAATTGTCTCTCCCCTCCTTAAATTGAATAGAAATTGCTAATTCATTAATCCTCAATTGCCTTCAATGTCTTTTTGATTTAGGCTGACCCCAAAAGATCTGACGTGAAGGACATGTGTTATTCTTCATCGAGCTCATTTTCCTCGCAATTCATGTCATTCAAGATTCTGGAAGTTTCTCAAGCTGAAACCAAATATTGTTTTAGAGCCGAAAGCGTTCCAAACTCCACACCGTTGTTTACGGGATTGGAAAAGAATCGAAGACAATCCAGGCTCGCTTCATCTCTAGTGGTATTCTGTAGTGGTATCCACCAGGAGAAAGTACAAAACAGTACACCAAATGACAACTCAGAACATTGATAGCAATATAAGGTCATGAGAAAATCCACTCTGAAGAAAACCCAGTTTTGAAAGTTGTAATTGATTCATTGGGAGATCTAGAACAAATAAAACGGCTTCTTTTGTTTGAAATGGGTATTTGAATGAATTGATTTAGCTTCTTGGGTTGAATTGCGTTGTCTAAGTATATAATTTCTTTACATGTTTTCTCACGAATGGCCATAAATGATAGAAAATAAAATATTTCATAAGTGCATCACTCATTGCATTTTCGTAGAACGTAATTACAATGATCATTTTTATCATGACCTCTCCCGTAATATAAACACGGAAAGCTCGAAAAGGTGGCCAGTTTTTCTCATCAGATTGGAATGAAGTATCTTATACTGAACTTAACGAGACATTCGTTAAAATTGGTCCATGTCGACAATCCGTAAATTTCAACCATTTATAGACGTCCTTTTAGTTATGTGAGGGAGCATAATTTTGATTTTGTGTGCAATTTGTATGTTCAACAATGCTTGAGTGTCTCCGGATTTGCGACTCTCCAATTTTCATTTTTCCCTCTGATGAACTCAACAGCCCATATGAACACGTAATATAATTACATGAAAAAAATCTAACATAGAGTGATACCTAGATTTTTAGCCTTTTAACTTCAATTTTGAAACCATTCTTCCTCTCGCCGCTCTTTTATATCTATCTGTATTTGACGACACTGCTCGCACTACAAATTAGGGATGTGCACAGACACTAAGAACCAAATGAAATACACCATTTTGATTCCAAGGTGATGATAGATAATTGCCAATAAGAAATTTGATTTTTCAGGAACATTCTAACATGTTTTTTAGTCATTGCAAATAAGTTTCAAAGCGAGTCACCACGCCCAGAGCTCATAGCTGCAAGTAACAAGAATTATCAGACCTTGTGAAAAAATTCGTTCTTTTGAACTGTCTATCCATTAATACTTTGAGCCGTCGGACGGTCTTATGATTGAAAACTAATCATGAAGTCACTCTGAGATTGATACAAACTAATACCAAGCTCATGTTAACTTGTGCAGGGTTGTTCTTTTCACATGTCTGACCCATCTAGAAACAATCTTCGCAACACTAATGTGCAATCTGTCTGTAATCCGAGATTGTCACTATTTCTGCACCAAAAATGACTCGAGTAGCACTAGCCATTCCCGGGAGTTCCGTCCATCCCTAAAAGTAGCTGATTGCTGAGTTTTCCAAGGTTGGAAATTCCATTGAGAAAGAGAGACGCGAACAAGCCCAAACGACGCAATTCATCCCTCATCTCATCTATAAATAAAACGCACCAGGTATATTCTTTAGGCTTAAGCTCACTCATTAGTATCGCCCATTTTCCCCTCTATTAACCCCACAATGACGGTTATTCGCTCTGCCGGTTTAATGGTGGCCAAGCTTATTATATGACATTGTTGTTGTTGTATCTTGTATTTCGATTATCGACGATGTTTAAAAAGACTAATGTGCTCTTCCTCTGTTATATCACTCGTTAAGTACTTTGTTGACCATCATCAACCACCACCCGCCATTTCCACCCACTGCCACCTTCATCTCGGGAGGAGTTCTGGGCTGGCCTTGACTCACTCATTCATTGACTCACTGAATCAAATCACTCCTAGAATCATCCAGGTATGTTCTTTACGGGGTCAGGTTCTATCATGAAATACAGGCTTGTTTAATCCATATCCGACATTATCGATCAAATAACAAAAACGGGTTGGAAAAAGAGGGCAGGAAAACAGTAATTCTTTAGAGCAGTCAGGCAGGATTTAGCAGACATGATATCAATTCGTTTAGCTTGTAATCACGGGTAGTTCATACTTTTACTTTTATTTTACCAAAGGACACTCTTCAAGAGACCTCACCGTTGAAATCTTCGCGGATCATGGCCACCCAATTCCGAATCGCTTGTCGACCGGTTTGTATTCCAACACTTTAGAGAGCATTTAGTGAGATTTATGTACACTTAAGGCCACTTGTCCACCATTAAACCGGGCCTGGAAAAGCGGGTCCAAATCTGAACAGGATTCCAGTGTGCTGAGCGTTATTGTGGGGAAAAAATGTGTGCCTATGGTTTATTTCAGTTAGGACCATGTCCAAATTGGTGGTCAACTATAGTTCTGGCGAGGAATCCGGTCCCAATGAGGATGCCAACTACGAGCAAGTGGGAATGGACATGTCCGACGAGAATGACGATGAGAGTCCCAGCGGATCCGAGGCCAACGAGGCCCATAAGCTTTTTCCCAATAAGGCCGAGTTTAAAGCCTATCAGGCCCAGTTCAATCAGTTATCTCAAAAGGGAGAGACAAAACCAAAGAATGACGTGACAGCTAGTGAATATGGGACTGTGGCTCCCGAGGAACCTTCTGAATATGGATCCATGGAACCAATGATTAAGCAAAAGTCGCCGTGTAAAAGCCCATCCAGGGATAAATCGCCGGCATCAGAAGAGGACCGGGCCAGTCCAAAGGCCGAATTGAGTGTAAAAGATCGCTTAGGTAAAAGGGAAACGCCTCCACGTAGTCGAGATTCTCGAAGTTCCAGTAGGCGTTCCAAGTCCCCCAGTCGACAGTCCAAGTCCCCTAGAAGACGATCCAGGTCTCCTAGGAACGATCACAAACGTCACCATCGTGGGGGTAAGCATCGAGATCGACGACGCTCTAGATCCCGATCCCGTTCCAGAGATCATAAACGACGCTCCAGATCTCCCAAGGATCGAGACCAGGAACGACGACGCAGACGCGGTGGACGAAGTGGAGGTGACCGTGACCGAGATCGTGATCGGAGACGCCAAGATAACTTTCGAACTCGAATGCGATCCCGCAGTCCCACAATGTCCAAGGAAGATGTGCGAAACCGTAAATTACTGGCTTGTGGTCTAACCACGGCTACCGCACCGAATCTAGTGGCCAAACTTACTCAAAATGCTCAGGCTCAAGCTGAAGCCCAAGTAGCTCGAGTCAAAGAGATCACAGGGGTAGATCTGCCCAAATACTATAATCCCTCGGCCATCAATCCCTTGAAATATGCGGAGCAAATCAAGAAGCGACAAATGTTGTGGGGGAACAAGAAGACCAGTGGGGAAAGTCCCCCTGTGGCTCCTCCAGTCCAGGCTCCAGTTCCACAAGCGGCCCCAGTTTCCAACAATACCGTCACCAGTGGTCCCAAGAAAACGTCGTTCAATAAATGGGAGGCCACCAATTTTGGGAACAACCAAGTTAATGAAAAATTCCGACGTCTCATGGGTATTAAAGGCGAGTCGGCGGCTGATGGCAAAGATCCAAATCCAGTTGAAGAAGTTCAAGCATCTCTTTTTGCCTCTCAAGAACAGCAATATGAGCGAGCTCGAGCAGCTACCCACACACAACGGGGTCTTGGTTTAGGATTCTCAGGATCGGGTCTAACTCCTGTGCCAATTGAAACGTTAACAACAGCGTCCCACGAGAAGTCCAAATTATCGGCGGCCCCTGGAACGTTTGGTCGAAGGTAGATCGGACGAGAAATAACGTTTAAAATTTCCATTACTACTTCTACCACGTTGCAATGAGTGTTTGTTAAAATATGTCTTTCGTTCTTTTTTGAGCGTGTACTCCTCCTGAAAACGGGGAATTTCAACTTGCTGAATAAATCTGTTCCCTTTTTTTTGACATCCACTCTCGTTGATTAGAACTTCCTGAAAGTGTGAAAATAGACCTGAGGGTGGAATCTTTTCAAGGTTTTGACGAACATTAACGATTCCAAGAATAGCAGTGCTGATTCACTGCGCACAACGAAGATTGATATCATGTCTGCCATTGTCTTCCTGAAGTTCTCAAAAATGGCCAACCAGCCAGTGGATTTTAATCAGCTGGATAAACTCATCAGTGCTTTAGTGGAAAATGAAAATAAACACATTCGAGAAGACGAAGCCAAATTTCGTGCGATGGAACAAGCAACCAGCTACGAACAATTTCAAGATTACGTCAAGGTGTCGATACAACCTCACACAGAGAACGACGCCTTCATATTTTGGTTGCCCATCTTCTCTTTTAGACTTGATTCGTATTTGCTGGAAAAACACGTTACATGCGGTTTTAGGCAGTTCCCTTTTCAATCAAATCCCTTGGCCTTGTTCTCACTGCTTTGTGGACCAACGAAAGCCAACATTGTGTTTTGCGTAACTGGTTCATTCTGGAGAGCGGAGGCTCTTTAAGGCCCTTCTTTTAGTAATATGGCTTTTAAGGACATTCTGTGATAAAGAAAACCCAAGTTCGCCTTTTGAGAAGCACGGCGTAACAAATGATTGGCCTTTTTTAAAACTACCCTCGATCTTTTCCATGTCTCAAGGTAACGCTTAAAGTTGTCAAATCGTCATTTTGGACCTTTTTTGTGCCACCTCTTTTTGAGAGCCTTTCTCTGTGTGGGGATTCTCATCGAGTCCATTCCTAGACTGCACATTTGAAGCCAGTGGACTTGAAGGACAAAAGGCCACTGACAGCATCCAGGCCTTTGGACCTTAGTCGCTTTGAAGCCCAGCCATTCTGGACCACCATTTGCAAGAATAAAGAATGAACGGAAAGCGATAGTATTTGCATTGTTCCACGAACACAATCTGACCTTTTCATCGCTTGATCCAATTTCCCTTTTTTAAAGGAAGCAGACGGACAGCTCATTACTTGTGCCCGTTTTCCACCTTCTAATTTCCTTGGACCACTATCAAGAACAAGCATGAGCAGAAATAAATAATGCTTACTAGAAGAATTGTGTAGATGAATATTCAGAGCTCTTTTGAGTTAAATGCGTATTCTCTTCAAGTTCAACCAAATTGCTTGGGGACATTTTGCATTTAAATTGACAATTTATTCTGATGCGGATTTGAGGCATGCACTAGGCAATTGAATTAAATCGATTTCCTTGAAAAGCAACAAACTGAACTGATAAATTTGCCACAAAATACAGATTGTGGTCTGATTTTAGAAAAAGAAAGGAGAAACGGTGTATTTCACGTGAATAGGACTTTTCCGAGCTTTCCCAATGGTACGTTTAACTGAAATTTAGACAAACTACAAGTGTTTGGCATTAGTTCTAGAAATTTGAAGAAAGTTTTTGGGTGCAGATCCTGTCCCTGAATTTCGAGATCAAAATATGTGTTGTAGTTGAAAGAAGAGGGTCCTTCTACAGCAGGGGTCGGCAACGTCTGTAGTGTCAAGCCCCAACAAATTCTATTGCGTGTTGTGAAGGGCCCACCAAACAGATGCTGCTAGTAGGTCTAGTGTACGTGCAAAACAGCCGAGACCGTGATAGGAGTGAAGGAGTTCATTCAAGGAATAACGCAAGAGAAATAGATAAAGTAAGAAAGGCGCAAACGGTTTAGATATGAAGGGGAACGCACAGCGAGGCATGAAGGAGAGGAGAGAGAAATACAACAAAGGTTCACGGGCCACAAAGTAACGATTAAAAGGCTTTGGGCCTACGAGTACAGTACTATGGATTGCTTGCGGGTCCACGATTTTGGACTTTCCCCATTGCTCCTGTGCCCACCAAAACTCATCCTCAGACCCACATATGGGCCGCGGCCACTGATTGCCGACCCCTGTTTTACAAGATTGAATCATGGTTGGAAATGTAAAAAAGGCAATTGTAATACGAGGTCAGAAATTTATGATTTTTATTGCGAGGTCAAGCCTGAAAGGATTTGAATAAAACCTAAAATGGACAATCCGTCATGTTTGACGCATGGTAGGGCCCAATCTTGGTTTCTTAATATTATGAAAAAGATGGAGGAAAAAACTCTAGAACATTGAAGTACTTTTTTAAACTGGGGTGACGAATATAAGATCAGTAATTATGATGAAACTTGGTTCACAAATTTGATCTTTGGCACGGACATTTTAAGTAATCACTTTGACCCCACGAATAATGAGCATTGCTTAAAATGCGTCTAAGTAGGAATAGTTCGAAAATGCAAGTCAGTAAATTTTATTATATGGGCTATCAAAAAAATAGCAAATACTTAATTCAGCATCCCTCCTCTCTTTTTAAAGTTCACCGCATATGTTAAATTTCAATTATCGAAAACATCCTGACAACAGATCCCACTTAAAGCTATAAGGAGCTGCTAATTTTACCGTTTGTACGTCAATCACTTTATTCAACTGCCTGATATTTGCTAAAAACGAGACTCTTAGTAAATCTTCACTGTCAGGGCATAGCTATGCATGGTCAAGGTTAAGAATACTTTTTTATCTGCGCCCGCGGCTGATTTGAAATTTTCTACGCAAAATGCGCAATTTCACCCACAATATTGTTTATTGTTATGTCCAATCAAGCATCCATAAGATGAGATAGAACACTTGAATATGAAGGAACTGCCAGAAGTAAGCAGTACTTGAATTATTAGAATACGAATGATGAAGGACGTAGTCAATTCGATTTGATTGTTTGATTTCATTTTTGTGGTTGCTGTTGTTGGTTGCGGATTTTTTATTCCCGCTACATGGAATCGGATTACCAGTAAAGAAATACAGTGGGTTGATCAGGAATAGTATTCAAAAACAATTTAACCTTGCTTTAAAAGCTCCTACACATTCCCGAGGAAGGCTAATGGGAAAAATGAACAATGAAGGAGCCCGATTAAGAAGAGAGGAGGACTTCATTGGTCGAACTAACCTGGATCCCCTTGGATTTTGAGGTGCTCTCAGAATGCACGTAAAACCTCAACGATCGCTACAACTGAGGCTAGTTTTTTAAGCGCAAAGATCGATCTCAAGATCGAAGTTACAGTACTAAAGTACGATCTTAAGATCGATCTTTGCGTCTTAAAAAACTAGCCTCTGATTTCGAAGCCTGGGTTAGGACACAGCCCATGAATGCTCTTGAAAACATACAGTATCAGATACCTTTCATACCTTCTCTGAGTACTGTACAGCCCTATCTTCTTGAGCCTCTCCCAAAACGAGAGCTCTCTCATTCCTGTGATGTTCCCAGTAAAACATCTTTGGACCTGCTCGACCTTTTGCAAACCTGCCGAACTCATTGGAGCCCAAATGGGGGAAGCATATTCAAGATGAGGCTGAACCACAGGGCGGGCATAATGAACATTTTGTTGGACAAGTTACAGCTGTTGAATAGCAAAGGTTGGATGAGAAAACTTTTTTCCATGGTGCGTTGTACCCAAACAAACAAATACAGGATGTTCAGTGGATAGCTTGCGCAAACTCTATTACCGTTTGTGTTATTTTGTGTTGTGTTGTGGTTGTTTTGGAATATTGCGATCGAAGAATATGAGCTTGTTTGGGCACAAGTGATCAATCAATCGAGTCTGGCTGAACATGTCCACTCTGGAACTCTGTGGGCTGGACAATCGACTTGTACAGAGTTGGCATCCTAACATTCATTATCTCTGGACTTGAAAGTGTGATGGATCCAGTCACACATTTGAAATCCTTACCCACTTCCAATTAGATTTGCTCATCAAACTTTCTATTATCTTGGATGACAACTCCTAAATCCTTCATACACGATACCTGGTCAATATCACAACCTCCATTGTCTTTGAGCGGAACATCTAATTTGGACGCCCCATACGTCATTGTGCGGAATTTCATCCCGTTCAAAGCCATATTACTCTCGCCAACCCAAGAGTAGATTTTCTCCAAGTCCTCAACTAAATATTTTGAGTCCTAACCATTCCTTCCACAAACCAATTTTGTGTCATCAGCATATGAAGAAATACTGGCTTTTGTTCTAAACTTCTGGAGAGGAGCAATAAAGAGAATAAACTAGAGCGGACCTAAAACTGAACCTTGAATAGCACCTGACTTAACATCATAAATGCCACTAAAAGATATCTACCTTTCAGGTTGAAGAAGATATAAATGATAGGGATATGTTACAAATAAGGCTTGGATAAATTTGCTATTTTTTTGGCAAAAAGGAGCACTCTATTTGACGAAAGTTGCCAAAAAGTTGCTCTTTCTGATTAAACTTCGCAAGTTTGTGTGTTGTAAATAGGGACAGGAACTTTAGACGAATAAACTTATTCGTCTTTTTCATCTTTTTTCGTCTTTTTGACCTTTTTTCGTCGCGAATTTTTTTTCGCCTAATCGGGCAATTTTAATCATCTTTTCTCGTCTACAGTTCTCGTCATCTGGCCAAAAATTTGAATTTTCTTGGATTTCAAGCTCTTTAAGCGTTTTTTGTCAATTTTCCAAGCAAATAAGAATTTCGAAAAAAGTTCAACCTCACCAATTACAGGTCAATGTAATAATTTGATTTTCATTTGCGGTTTTGCGCAAAAAAACTTATAAATTAATTTGTACTCGTAGAGTTGCTCGACAGACACAAGATTATTATTGGGTTGAAAAAGCTTTCTAGCCATCAGAACCATTATTGGATCTGCAAATCTGATTTTGAGTATAACTCTACTCAAAACGTTCCTTTAAAAGAAGCACTTTTTAACTTTTGGTTTTTATTTGACATAGGTCCAACTGGCTAATTCTTGCCCATTAGGTGCTTCCTTTTTTACATTTTCTAGATTTCGCCGTTTTTACACAAGCAGACAGATTGGTCCTCATCAATAGGGGCATACATTTCGTCTATTTTGTGGGAGCAGTTTTAAACGTCTTCTTTCGTCTGTACGGGCATTTAATTTTTCTTCTTTCTTATAAGCCAATTTCATTCGCCTTTTTGGGAAATTGATTCGATTTTCTACGGTTTAAAAGTATTTTTTTCGTTTTATTTCGTCTTATGGGAACTTTTATTCGTCTTGTTCGTCTAATCAGGCAATTCTATTCGTCTTTTTTCGTTTAATTTGACAGCTTTATTCGTCTAAACCTTCTGTCCCTAGTTATAAACCTTGGTTTCCTTAAAGAATGTAGTTTTGCTTTACACAAATTGTTCTAGAATTAAAAGAAAAAAATTTTTAATATTCTGAGAAAGTCCTCTGAAAGGGCGTGCTAATATATATAATTCGATTGAATTCTCGCCCGATTTAAGTAATGGAGACAAAAAATGCCAAAGATTGCTGTTTGTTGCGAAGAAATTAAGTTATGAATGTGTCATATATAGAGCTGTAAAAAAATGCAAAATGTCTCCTTTTTGCATTTTTGTCAATTTTGACAAAAACGACGAAAAATTGGCGGTTGCGTGGAAATCGAATTTTATATCATGAATTATACCTCAGTTGAGCTTGCAATATTTTGCATTTTTACTCTCTTTTTCCGAGTTGATCTGCATTTTCGGGCTTCTACTTTTATTTTTTCTGCCCTACATATTTTTTTCACTTGGGGATTCGTCCGAATGGGTCATGAGTGGGTATTGTGTGAGTATTGGATGAGATCACTTTGGAGGTCAGTTCAGCATGAGTGGGACCAAAAAAGCACAAACCAATCCAGAGCCAGAACCAGCCTATGGCGACTCATATAACCTGAATAAATGGTACGTGGAAGCTCAATAAAACGAATGCAATGATATTAGAATTTTTTCTTTAAGAACCTATATGAGTCTAACAAAATCTGATCTGATCCAGATTTGCACCAATTTGGATCTGAACCGGCCTCAAAATTTTGATTTCATTTTGGAACTAAACCAGTTCAATCCGAAAAGCCGCTAAACTGATCTTGACCCAAAACCAAAAAATCTTGGCGTGACCTATTTTTATTAACATATTTTGCACAATATTCCATTTTTCCCATTGTATTAGCATATTTTTGCTTTTTTATTAGTATTTTGTGACATTTTGTGTTATTTTTGTTTTATGTTTTTTTGACATTTGTGACTTTGCCTGATTGGAAGTCAGAGAGATGGGCCTATAGTTATTAGGGAGCGACTTACAGTATCTCTATAGCGGTGTTATGAGTAGGAGTGCAGATTTCTGTCAAGAAACCATGCCTTTTAGGCCCAAAAATGGCAAATAAACGCGTCCAAAATGGCAAATATAATGGCATAAAAACTAGAAATGGCAAATAAAATGGCAAAAAGACACGAAAATTTACCAAAATATGGCAAAACTGGCCACTAAATTCGAAAAATGAACATTATGTTTCACCAACAGTCAAGTGGAATGCAAGTTTATGAACATTTAAGAGAAAATAATTTTATTCCATTGATTAATCAATATATCCCTGAAACAAAACATTTTGGTCAAAAGTTTGTTTTTCCTATTTTTCCCCCACAAAAGACAACTATTTGTATTGATTTGCCCCAAAAGCGACAAATTTTGCATTTAATTGCCCAAAAACCGACTAATTTTGCATTTATTTGCCCAAAAACCGATAAAATATTCCATTTATTTGCCCAAACATGGCAAATAAAATGAAAAATGGCAAATATGCTTTAAAAGCTAGCAAATTGCAAATAAACATTTTTTTGGCAAAAAATCGTCTTTGCCTGAAATCTGCATCCCTAGTTGTAGGAAGTCACCCTTGAGAAACGTGAATTTTGAGCACCCTGAAAAAGGGGAGAAAAAAAAAGTTCGAAACAAGAAAGACGTGTTCTTTGAATTCCAACTTATTAAAAGTGATAAGTGGTCTTAGATCCTAACGAAAAAGTAAACAACAGGCACTCGTTGGGCTAGAATGTGATTCAACCTCAGGCAATCATTTTCAAGGAGCGATTGAACGTCTGGGAATCGTTTCCTTTATTTTGACTTGGTTGGACATCTGGGAACCAATTCTACTAATATTTGGACTGAAGGAACAATCAAATACCTCCCACAACAAGCGGTACATAAAATGCAAATAGACAAAGTCAAAATAAAGTCAAAAAAAATGAGACAAAAATTTAAACAAAAAGACTAGAAATGCAAAAAAAGACCAAAAAAATGTTAATACAATGGGGAAAATGCAATAAAATACAAAATATCTTAGTAAAAAACATGAAAGTGTTAAATTCTTGATGGCCTCATCTGTGTCTTGATCTGTAAGTACAAAATCATCTAATTGATTATCCTGACCACCAATCCCAGTCTCATTAACAACATTCATAGAGTCATGGCCTGCTTTTTATACCCTTTTCGGAATTAAAAAAACACTGGAAAATATTCATGTGTTTCGAACTGGGAGTGCTGCCATTTTTGACTCGGAAGTTTTTCGCTGATAAAAAGGGCAGGTTGTATGGAACTTTTTGAAAAGACCTAAACAGGGACCAATTTGGCAACACTCGAACTAGTTCGATTTCGAGTTCCTTCGATAGTTATAAAATGGATTTCGAGTTGGCAGATAAGGTTTATTGCCTGTTGAAAAGTTTAGTTGTGGTCAGATTTTTGACCCTAAAAAACAAAATAGCAAAACTCTGCCAAAAATCCAACTCGAAACACATCAGTAATGTAAATACTTAAACCTGAATGTTTTTTCAATGCATTTGCATTCGTTCCATTATTGCATTTACAAACAAGCTCATGGATTTCGTTTGCTTCTAATGGCCAGTTTTTATTCATTAAACACGCTTTGCGCTCAAAAATACTTAAGGAGTAACTTAGGGAGTAGTCCATGATTTTAACAATAAACTAGCTCCATTGAACCGAGCAGTTCCGCGGTTCCATAAAGTTACTCAATACCTTCATTCCCTCGGAGGTAACAAACTAACCTCAGGCCAGGCTATGCAAAGGCTCAAGGTTTTAGTGTCCTTTGGAGTTCTCGTCTTATGTTACTTCGTTTGCCAATCTCAGCCGCAGATGTAGAGTAAAGACAATGAAAATGACGAAGTTAAGGTACTTTGGCTCACTGATTAAAAACGAAAAATTTCTGTGATGGATCTGACCTCTTTTTCTCTTTAAATAAAGTTAAAATCAAGGTATGTTAAATTACTTATTTTGGTATTTTTGTAGAATATTTGTATCTTATTCAACCAAAACATGCTAGTATCATGTTTAGACAAAAAACGCCCCCAAAAACGAGTACAGTATGGTGGTTCTCTTGGGATAATTTGGTTAAGAATAAGCTTGTGGTAGAAAATTTGAAATTGTCATCGCCTCTTGGGCAACATCTAGATTTGATGTGTGCAATCGAATTGGTATATTGTCATCAATCATCAATATTTCATCAATAACCAGTGACCATTTGATATCCTTTTAGGTTGAGATTTTTGTATGAACTCCCGATATGGTTAAAACAGGGAGCTCCAATCTCAAGATCTTTCGCCGGGTCCATTTCTTGAGACATGTTTTGGAGTTTCCTCACATGTATCCCTCTCCATCCGGCTTACGCTCATTACAAAGGTATCCAATAATCCAATATTCGGTAATTTTCATCCACACTAATATGAATAGTACATTCATTCACATTAATGAATTTTGCTTCATTCCGGAAGAGTAAATCGTGCGTAGGTTTAGTGATTGAACACGTTGATTTTCTTGAGAATAGTCCACTTATTTCATTTGTAATTGTGACAAAGGCTCGTTATTTAACGTCGACCATGGGTTAACAAAGCAGGGTTGCTTCCAAAAAAGATGGTTTACCGTAGAAAAGTAAGTGGTCTTGTCAGGTCAACTTACGCACATGCAGTTTGGTTTGTTCGTTACAGGAATTCCCACCATTCCAGGTCAGCGATACTGTGACTACTGATTTCATTCATTTTGACCTTTTATAAAGTGCTCCTCAAATGGTATGAAGCACTGTCTAATAATTACAATTGTGCAAATATAATGTTCTCAAAACATTTAGACTTAGAACACTTCAGGGGTTTTCGACTTTTGCACTGGATGCCTGGGGGTGCTTTTTTCATACGTAATATCAACGGAAACGAGCAATAACAATAAAACTTGTGTAAATTAACAAGAGCACTTGTTCAAAATAGTAATTGTTGTTGATTAGCATAAAAGATCAATTTTTAATGTCAAAAAGTGATTGATGTATCTAAGCCTGGATTTCGGTTAAAATCCTGCTCGGTTTTGGTTAAGCCAAGGAGGACGGTATTACTTGGAGTGGGCTCGAGCGGGGGCGCGTTACTGCGTTGGTGTGAATTTTCCTGCGTGATAGCCTGGAGTTAATGAAGAAATCCAATATAATTCGAATTAATGTCGTTTTATTGACAAAAGTCATAAAACAAAAGTCCACAAGGATTCAATGAGCAATCATTTGATGCCCAATTGATGTCTCTCAAAGAATTCAAACTGTGTTGTTTCATTGTGTTAAGTCAGATATCTTCAAACTACTGATCTACTGACTTGCTTTGTGTTAGTGATTGTCCACCTTTTTATTGAAAGCAACATGGTTTTTATCATTGGGATTGTTTAAGGACATTTTTCTCTTCATAGAATGCCAAAAAAATCTTTTTTTGTATCTTTTTTTCAACATTTTACAGTCTTCTTTTGGCTTTAGAACCCCAATTAAGTGCTAAAAACAAAGACAGAGAAGAACATTCAAATCATTGTACAAAGGGAAGAATGTCTTAGAACTATCCCAATGATATAAACAATGTTGCTTTCAACAAAAGATGGTCTTAACACAAAAGTCTTAAGTCTTAACACAATGAAACAACACAGTTTGAGTTTTTTGAGAGACATCAATTGGGCATCAAATGATTGCTCATTGAATCCTTGTGGACTTTTGTTTTATGACCTATGTCAATAAAACGACATTAATTCGAATTATATTGGATTTCTTCATTAACTCCAGGCTATAACGCAGGAAAATTCACACCAACGCAGTAACGCGCCCTCGCTCGATCCCACTCCAAGTAATACCGTCCTCCTTGGTTAAGCCCAAGAACCAACACCAAAAACACCCAAGCATGATAAAAAAGTGGATTTTGGGAGACAATTTAGGTGTGTTATGTCCACAAGAATGATTCAAACGGATGATTCGAATTTTATGGAATTTGGCAAAAGTTCATCTCCCAAGAATTATAATTTCCAATTAAATATTAAGCTCATGTTTTTGATAAACAACAAAGCAAAACCGCTTCTACAGGGTGTACCGTCCAAATTGAGACTCGGTTTTGGTATCATAACTCATTTATCATCCATTCAATTAAATGCTTTGTCACATCATTACCACCCCAGATGGCTTACGTAGGCTCATGAAAGTTCAATTTTCAAAATGGCCATTTTTGGTCCTCATCATGGCCTTGAATCTTCCAACTGCAACTCAGCACAGGCACACACCTCTATGAGTTTGAAGCAGAGCCTCTCCAATATGTACTAGATGGACATTTTCATACAATTGAGGTTTGGAGATGAATAGGGGCATTCATCCTTGCCCCAGATATGAGAAAAGACATCCTTACAGTAACTTGGGACGAGCCATCTAGTATGACAAGCAGAGTTGCTTCAACCACGCCCGTTTTTCGGTTTTTTCGGTTTTTTCTCCTTTTTTGCCCTAAAAGCCCCTAATTCGTCCCTTAAAATTGTGCTCACCTCTACGTGAGTGACTATATGTGACTTTAATTCAATACTCGTCGATATTGCATCTCCTAAAACTTTTGAAGAATATATGAATTACGTATGGGGATATGTTGTAAATAGGGCTTGAATGAAGTTACTCTTTTTTGGCTACAAGTTGCAGGCTTTTAGCCCAAAAGTTCCAATATTTTGATGTGGATGGGTTTTGATGTTCAATGGGAGGAGACGTGGCGTCGTGGTTAGGGCAGTTTCCTATAGTGAGAGAGGTCCAAGGTTCGATTCTCCTCCCCCACCTTTCTCAAGGAAACTTTTAGACGCTAATTCACACCCACCATAGATAAATAAAATAGAGATATCTCAATTTTGACGTCGACAAAACCGCCCTCTATGAGGGATTACCTAACAACATTGGTAAAAATGATTGTTTCATAAGGAACGTCATAGAGTGCGCCACCGTGTTTGTAACGCAAATATCCTTTTTGAAGTTGGATTCTCAGAGTCAATTCAGAAAATACAGCCTACGTCATCTAGAGGTCACGGATCTCCGCACTGTCACGGCGGTCTGCCTGCTTAGCTAGAATTGAGAAGTCTGGGGGTAGTTTGTGCACCCACAGACAGAGAACCATTCTGATACCGGACATGAGATTGCCAATCGGAACAATTTGGACGATGTGATGGCTGGCTTCGTTGGCCGGGTGAGACTCAACCCTCCGACCCTGGCACCAAAAAAATATTTAAAAAAATGTAACGGAAGTTGTTATTAAGTTACCATTTTCTGGCTTAAAAATGTTACTTGTTGACATAAAAGTGTCAAATTTAGCCAAATATATGTTTGGGCAAAGTTTTTATCGCAAAAAGCTCCTTTTTAACCTAAGGCTTCCTTTAGAACATAGTTTGCTTTACGCAAATTATTCTAGAATTTGAAAAAAAAAAACTAATTCTTTGAAAAGGTACTGTGAAAGTGTGTAAAATATTTATTTCTAAAAATATTCCGCAAGTTTTAAGCAATCGAGACAACAAAATGTCAAAGGTTGTTGTTTCTTGCGAAAAAAAATCGAGTTATAAATGTTTTGTATCTTCAAAATTCAGATGTGATATGTTAATGTGGTCCAATATGAAGAGGAGTATATGAAGAGTTAATGATATGAATAATAATAATGAAAAAAAACAAAAATGTCGAAAAACCCGAAAAACCCAGAAACGAAAAACCCGAAAACCCGGGCGGGTTTTTCTCCGATGCAACCCTGATGACAAGGAGCCCCATTTTGTTGGAGGGCACTATTTTGTTGGAGGGCAAAGAAGTTCCAAGGCCATTTTTGCAAATTTTAGATGGTCTAATAAAAAATTGTTGAAGACAAAATATCTTGACAAACGAATGAATAAAACAGTTTGTTTTTACAAAAAGCTTGAAACTAAAAGTGAAACCGCGCACACACGGCAGGGAACTTGCAGTCTCAATCTAGAAGGGACACCCTGTAGACGTGGGCTAGAATTATGAATTTCAAGGATATTTCAAAGATTAAAATGGATTTGGGTGTTTGCCTATGGTGATTGATCACAATTTTTACTAACATCGGTGTTTCGAATGGCTTTTTAGGTTTGGATCGAAATACCCAAAGACATTGACCTAAACCTCAAAAGCCATTCGAAACACCGTGATAGCTGACCGAAATACCCATTAAATAGATAGCTTCCCGTGGTAAGAGATTAACTTTCCACATAAGAATAACGTTGCCGCTGACGGACAAAGTTTTATACCCAACTTTGATTCAAATTGTTAATTGTTTTGCAATTAGTAATTGCTTTCTCCAACGGCAATATTTTCTGAAATCTCTTGATTTTATCTGCCTTCTTTACATATGGTTTCGGTTAATTCCTTTGTTTTTTTTCGGTTAAAAACCATTGAGTCCATCACTAAATTCTGGTTGTTTTCCTGTACATTTCAGATCGTGCAGTTCGCTTTGTCCTACTATAGCAGTAGAACCAAACCCTTCCATGATTGATGAGCCCATATCCATCAAGGTTACGGGATTGCCAAAATACAGTTGTGTTCAAGCCAAGCTCTCACTCGAAGTCCCCAAGGAACGCTTGATTTTCGAATCCAGAAGCATTTTCCGAACCTCTAAGAACGGGGTTTTGGACTTTGGTAAGGCCATGGCTTTACCTGGAAGCTCTTACGAAGGTAAGCATTTTTCTTCTATGATAACAAAACGGTTTTTGTGCGGGAGTTTATGCATTTTCTTACTTTGAAACGATCAAGGTACGTTTTGATTGGGCATTCTTTGTGTCATGTAAAGCTATTTTAATATTGATTTATGGGAAAGGTTACGGGAATGAATATTGGATTGGTTGGTTATGGGAAAGGCTATGTTAACGGCATAGGTTGTTTGATGATAACTAGATAGCGTGCTACGTGCCCAATCTACAGAAAGAAGGCAACGCTACATGCATAACATGCAAGCAAATGTCACTCTTATTGTTGTTGCGCAGACAGCCAAAGTGGCCAAACTAGATTTGGGAAGGTCTTTAACTTATCATTTTGGGTGAGCTTCTAAAGAGTTCATTTTTTTTTCTAAGTAACCACAACAACCCCCAAAGGCTGTACTGACGATTTCATTCCATTCAAAATATTTTCAATGACGTTCTTTCATATACATATCAAATCCAAGTCATCCACACCCTGTGAAAGCTTTCTTTAGGTCAGGGGTAGACAACCGGTGGGCCGCGGTCCACATGTGGGCCCAAGGATGGTCTTTGGTGGGCCCAGGAGCTATGGAGAAAGTCCAAAATAGTGGGCCCACGAGAAATCAATAATACTGTACTCGTGGGCCCAAAGCTCTTTGATTGTTAATTTGTGGGCCCCTGAACCTACCAACGGTTGCTTGGTGGGCCCTTGACAACAGGTAATGAAATTTGGTGGGCCTTGACCCAAAAGTGGTTGCTGACCTTTGCAGTAGGTCAAGATAGTGGCCATTGATTAAAGACTGAAATTTCAAAACCTTATTCATGAGCAGACTTTGTTTATGTCCAAGATATGATTACGCACAACCTGAATGTTGATATGGAACATTACATTAGTAAGTTTTTTTAGAAAAATCAAACACTGTCAAGGTTTACATTTGCTTGGTCACACCATTCAAATGTTTCCACACTTGTGTCCGCTCAACAGTTGACGGCCAGTGACACATTTTTATGGGTACACTCCGTCTAGTATTTAATAGAACTCAATGGTTAACAGATGGATTTGTTTGTTTTCAAGTCAATTTCATTGATGATCCACGAGCACTTTATGCAGGCTTTCAAATTGAATTCTTAATCAAGTTTGGGTGTTCTAATACGAAAATTAATAAAACAGGAGAAAAAATACTCAAGTGACGACTTAACCCTTTGAATGACTTTACGTTTTTGTGAAGACACTTTATATGTAATATTTTTGATGATTTTTCTTTGCTGAAATAATTAGGTCTAAAACTACCGTGCTTTTATTCTTAAAAGCATGATTTATTTGGACAACTTTAAAAATACGGCGAGTACCTTGTCTTGGGGAAGTGACAATTTTAATCTCCTTAGCAGAGAGCAGAGCCATTCTTGCATATTTTTCTATCATAATTTGGTAATGGCCCCCCGATAACTTATAGCACATCAAAATCAAAGTGAAATACAAAATCACCTATACAATGGGTCGCATGTTAACGCATCTAATTCATGGTGTTTAGTATACTATAATTGCGCTTGAGTATACTCTAATTCTAGTTTGGTCGTAACATGCGGAATAATTGAACAAACCTCAAGATAAGTATACTCTTCCGGCAGAGATATTTTTAAGTATACTCTAAGGGCACGAGTGCACCTTTGTGTTGCACTCGCGCTCTTTAGATTAGAGGCTGTGCCTCAGTGCGCCCATTTCAGCGAGGGTGAAATAAGCCTAAGTTAACCTTATCTGCTACATTCTGCGTTGAGAAAAGCTGTCTGACCATAAAAAACTGTTTGTGTGGAAACACTGGGCCTGTGTTGTTAAACACAAGTTTAAACAGTTAAACTTCAAGCCCATTTATTTGGTCTAAACATTCTCAAGAGTTCATGGAAGTATAACTAGAACGACCAAACGGATTGGATCGTGTCCCGGACTTTCTCTACAATTATCACTTTTAATTCAAAAGATGCTCCAATATGTTCATTTG